>LR738715.1:863181216-863192801 GCA_902687465.1 Secale cereale | reverse complement strand
ATCAGCTAAGGTAATTTTTGTTTTGGCTTGTATGCAGAGGTATTTGCAAATCAGACAAACAATTAGTCAAAAATCTGATTGATGAGAACATCTGTGCTTTTTTGTGAAGAGTTCACTTCTTCAATCTGGCTTGTTTGGTGTGTCTGGTCAATGAGATTTTAAAATTGTGTAGTGTAGCTCACATTATGCATCCATGAGTGCTATGTGCTAATTGCAACTACATGCTGCAGCACAATCACATAGAAATTATTCTCCGACGCCTATTCCGCCTTAAGTGCACGCGTCCTCTTGTGAAGGAGCTCGGAACTACAATAATGAAGATCATCCTGTAAGTATTTGCATTTTATACTTATGGTTGATGCTTGTGTTCATTCAACCATGTTTCGAAAATGAAATACCTCTCTAGAGAAAGAACTACCCTGAGAACTGATATTATTCATTTTGTTATGATACTCCTGGATATCTGAATATATAGTTCATTCCAAAACAGCCGATCTACCATGGACTGGATACTGAGAGTGTAAAGAGCTATCGTGATGATTCTGGAGATTGTGTTAGGGTGTCGTCAAGTTTCACAACCTCATCATACACCCACCACCTTGCTCTGGGCCTTACAAGAGAAGAAGGATAACAAGATCTGATGCTGGAACTGGTATGTCTGAAGAACCATACTCAGAATTTGTGACATCACCGAGATATTCGTCATATTCATCTTCATCATGTTGCAGGGATAATGACAGTAGCAAGTCACCGGTGGAGCCTAGCACATACAAGGATGTGCTGATCTTGTTCCAGTTCAACGATCATGATCTGCCGTTCAGACTAAATGTATTTATATTATCTGATCGTTCTTGACCCCTTACTTTGTGTTCATGATAGTCGGGATGACTCTGTTGATGAAACATTCTCCGGCATTGACCATTGCCCCTTCACGATGTTTAGTCTCTAGGCTGTAGTGTGTGAAACAGATGAGACATCTGAGCATCTCCACTTGTCCAAGTTTCTCCAGAGCATATTCTGCATGCCCCTGCACCTACTGCCTTCCGTAGCTATGCTAACCTGCAGCAGCAACCAGCAAGGTTAGCCCCCCTTTGTCAGTGTTTTTGTTTATATATTGTTCTTCCGTTCTTGATGTGGATGGGTGGAAGCATATATTTCTGATGCATGTATATGTTTTCTTAAAAGCTTCCAATGTTTGTCATGTCAATTATGTGGAAACTGGCCAAGATGATTGTCTTTTACAACTTATACCATGCATTTTTTCTTTCAATTTTTTGCTTGTGTGTTCATCGGATTGTTTTATGAGCTGTGATGTTCATTTCTTAAATAATAAGGAATTCTAAGCAAAATTCCGCGGAGCATAATCTTGATTGCCCATCGAGGAAGAAATTTAAGCTAACATCACTATTGATGGGTGGCACCGATGGAAGAAATGTAACCATATATTTGTGTAGATGACTGATGATGAGGTTGTTGTAGTGTCTTCGGTGCAATCTCCAGTGATATAACCGTTGAGGCACGCAATCAGATGGATGTCTTGGATTTATGATATTTTTTGTCAGCATTTATTATTCGCAATAACGGTTATAATATACACACTCTGCTTTAAGAATAACATTTTGGTGTTAAGATTTAAGTTTTGAATGTTGGTCAAATGGCATTGATATTTTTGTGTTATATATTCCATTTTATTAGTCATTTAGGGTGAGTATCTACAGTACATAATCAAGTTTTAGAAATTCCATATACCTTATCAACGCCATTTGCATCTTTACACATGCCTTTGGTTGGCGACCTCACATGTGAATCGTCTGTTGATTCGCTATGCCTTGATTTATTTATTTTCCCAGCCTTGAGTTGTCAATTGATCATACCATGTTATTGACTATATCCATCGATTACTTTTTCTCATCTTTAGTTATCACCTGTTTAGATCATGATATTAAGAACAATTATAGGATTGCATGTGCATGGACTCGACACAATTCAATGATGCTTCCAATTATAAATAGATTTAATCTATTTTTTTACAATCTATGAAAATACGGAATGGATGAAATAATGCATACATAGTTTGTTTGACCACAATACTCCTACTTTTCAAAATACAACTTGGGAAACATCACAACACTGTGTATCAATTTAATTCATATATTTTGAAACATTTTTTGCGCATTTAATTTATTTATTTTTCAAATATTTATTATTAAATGTATTTAATTTATATATTTTGATCGATTTATATGTATATTGGTTTGAATTTAGATTGAACAATGTTTGAGACGTGCATTGCACGTGCAAGCTTACTAGTGCATGCAGATAGCCGAGTATAATCTATACTACTCCCTCCATTCCCTTATACAAGGCCACAAACTCAGATTACAGGTACCAAGGTAAAATTTAATGACCACTTTATAAACCAACTTTTCTTTTCGTTAACTGGGATCATTAATATGCCCACATGCATGTAAGGAAGAAATGTGAAGGAAATAGTAGAGTGTAATTATGAGTACATGCATGCAAGCATTAAACAAGTTGCTAATACGAGGAAACATCATTAATTTTTGCCTCGGTTATTGTTAGTGGCCTTGTATAGATGCAAAATGTATTTTATATAGTGGCCTTGTATAAGGGAATGGAGGGAGTAGTATACTTATAAAAGAGCAAACATGATCTCTCCTAAACGCACCCCATAAATTGTACATGGGCGAATCTACACCGCAATATTAGGCCCACTAAACTCGATCTAACGGTTAGCCTTAACGTAACCCATTCTCTGTGTGCATTTAGTAATTTACGTTGACTGACCGTACTTCACCAGGGAGGAAATCATCCCATGGCCCGCAGAGGCAACTCCTTCAATCACGCAAGGCATGCCATCCGAATTGCCACAGATTAACCTCTATCCCTTAATTAGTGCTCTCCTCCCAACTAAATCCATCCCCCATAGGAAGCCTCCATCACATCCACCACAAAAGAGAGAGAATCCCCAAGCATGTGCAAGCCATCCGCCACTGCCAGCGAGACGCCGCCGCCGGGACGCGCTAGCGCCCATCTTTACCACGCACACGAGCCGTCGTCGGAGACGTGCGAGGAGGAGTTGTGCCTTCTTTGAGGCACCAACGTGTCGTCGCCGACTGCATCAGCCGACGCGCCGCAAGTTTTAGCCCTGATTATTCGTCGCCTCGCCATACGCGTACAACGCCCCATCTCGCCGCGCCTCACCCGCCGGAGCTCACCTCCACCACGTTGGCCTCCTCTCGAAGTCTGATTGATTCCTTATATTCTTGCCTCTATAACTTCTGGTTTGTCTTTACCAATAAAAGAAATCTGCAAATTCTCTTGTATCTCCGCCTCCTTTGGTAAGAGGTGTCTCAAATCCTAACCTCTTGGCACTATCCTATTTGTCATTACAGCACAGACAAAGAGATTAAAATGCTCAAGTTCATGATGCATCTACGGGTGAGTTTTGAATTTTCTTCAATTTGCTCCACGACATGGTGGCTGTGCGTGCTTCCAATGGCGCTGTGATAGCAAGAAAATTCAGTGTCACCTTGCTTTCTCTGTTCATGTGTGCTCACTTCAGTTTTCTGATGTACTACTATTTTGTTCTATATGTTGGCCAATTGTTATCTCTAGAGTACTTTATTTGTGTGCATTTTCGTAGGAATATTCCATGTGTGATTGCTGCAAGTTCTACTGAAAATCAGAAGTCTCCTATATTATTGCCACTTTAATGCGAGTGATTTAAATTATTTTCCTTCTACTATTTGTGCTACCGATGTTCAAAAATAGTGATATTCCTGCTATTTTATAGGACTCCTGGCACGGTGATGCATGAGTGTTGGCAACTATAATAAGGTCAGCGTTTACTATGAAAGAATGAACTCCAATAATTATTTTGTTGTCGTAGGACTTCTTGTGTTATGAGAGTAACTAGCAAGTGTTAGTTTTGATAGTAACTTCAAGAATTGATATTTTCAGGTTTATAGTGGTAACAAGTGATTTACCACTTTGATGTTAAGTAAATGTATTTCCACTTGGTTTACACAATCGTTTTTAAGAGTACAGTCATGTTTTATGCCTTGGTATGAATGCAAAAAAATATGTGGTCTCTGAGAAACATAGGCATACATAAGAAGTTTCATCCCCATGTGAATCTTTTGATTATGGGCGTCCTATTCTTCAATAAACAGTGATGTTATTTATAATAAAGGAGGAAACAGAAAACACAGTAGGCAGTTGTGTGGCACAAAAATCTTTCTGTGTCCGTTCGTGTTCGTGAGCTGATCGCCAGTCTGTTTGTGTCTTCGTGTTCTTTTGTTTTTTGCGGGGCATTGTGTGTGTCTTCGTGTTCGTGAACGAGTTGCTGGTCGACGACGACATGCTTCTGCTGCTGCTAAGTTCTAACCTCCACTGTCGTAGCCTGGGCGTGCTGATGCCAGCTGCTGCCACCCGTAGATGTCCACTACCAATAATGTTCAGTCAAACCGGCCTCAGCGGGTACCTCGACTACGTGGACGCAGAGTGCTCGGGCCACTCGGGCTACCTCATGGAGGCCGGCGAGGTATTCGCGCACGCCAGGGCGCAGGAGGACTACATGCTTGGGAGCAACCTGCGCGGCAGCTTTTCTTGGCCGCCGCCCCTACTTCGGTAGCCTCCGCCACCTGTCCACCCCTTCATTTTCCTCCAAGCACTAGCTCGTCGCCAACGTCGTCGTTATCTATCCCGACCACTTAATCTATTCCGACCACCGTTCATGACATGGGCCCCGCGTCGGTGGACGCCGCACTCGTCGTACAGTTCCTCTCTGTTGGCTCTTCCGACTTCTCCGACATGACGTACAGTTCGTGCAGGTCCCTAGTCTACGCATGCCCGGTGCTGAGAACACCAATGCGTGCCTTCGTCTACGACGTGTCTCCGAGCTTTGGCAAAGCCGGCGCGACGTGTTGTCAACAACGTCTTTTTCCCGGTGTACCACTACTTCAACACCAATGCGCCCATGACTAACTCGGCGCCTTTTTGCGCAGGCGGCTCCACGACGACTTCCTCGACACCGGCCACCCCGACTCGACATCGACAATGGTGTTCTTCGCACGAATACCTCGACGACGGCTACACCGCCCTACGCTCTCGGCTACCTCGACATCGACACAAAGGGCTACCGCCTTGCTTGAGCAACCTCCTCGGTTTCCACTGCAGCCACGCCTTTCGTGATGCATCGACCATTAAGACTGGGAGGGGTGTCCGTCGACTTGCCTTCGGATTCTTCTCCAGTCTCACTGTTTACGTTGCTACCGTTGTGACTGTGGGGGATGTTGAGTATATGATTATTAGGAAGTATAGGATAGACTATGATTTGTCCTGCCTTGTCTTTTACTCCAAATTGGTCATTGTACTCATATATATATGCACACGAGGCTTAAGCAATAAACATCGAATCCATCATATTCCGCAACAATATATCTCTCTCCCTTCTAACAGGGATCAGCTACTTGGTGTGGCGGCGCCGCGGGTCTCTGGTCGCCGGCGACGGAGGTGGTGGAGGCGGCGGCGGCGGGCCTTGGCGTCGGGCCTTGCGGGAGAGGGCTAGGTTTGGATGTGTCCTGCTGAGTCAGCTTTTAACTCTTTTTTTATTGGTGAGTCAACTTTGACCTCTGTCCCAGTTGACCAGCAAAAAATCATGACCAGGGTTGTCTTTTAAACTTTGTGGTAAGTTAAGAGCATCTCCAGCCGTTGGCCCTCGGGGGCGCCTAAAAGCGCCGCCTGGGGGCGAGCCAGCGCAAAAATTGGGCCTGGGGCGAGTTGGTCCCCAGTCGCCGGCCCCACGGCCGCCCCCAGGCGCGTTCAAAAAAAGTATAGCACAGTTCGGCGAAGTTCGGCTAAAAACACGTTAAATTTCGGCCAAACACGATAAATTTCGGCGAACTTCACGAATTTTCATTAAACTAATCTAAAAAAAAAACTGGCTGAAGTCGTCGCCGCCATCGTCGTCGTCGGCCTTCTCCTTCTTCACGCGGGCGCCCCTGCTGGACCCCTGCCCGGCGTCGCCATGGCGGACTGGTCGCGGCGCGTCGTCGTCGTCGCCGTCGCTGTCGTAGATGACGACGACTCCGCCTTCGTCGCGGCCGCAAATTTATCTTTTTTGTACAACCCTCATTTCAATGTATCTTGCCCTGAAAATTTACATACATGTGTGTTATGCCTCCATGTATATCTGTATTTTTTTTAGAATTTTTTGATACATATAAAATATAAATTTGATGAATTTTCAATTTTTCAAAACCGAGCTTCATGGAGCTCCTTTTTCCAGAATGACAGTGAGAAAACGGTCGATGGCGATGATAGTGCGAGGCCGTGCACATTCCAGCATTCTACAAATTGAATTTCTCTCGGCTGTCTCGGATGTGTGCACTTGCCAATTTCAAATCCTTAAGAATAAATTTTTTTGTGGGTGAAAATAACCTGCATGCTAGCTCATTTGTGCATCTTTGATGTATCCACTCATTATATTAATAAACATAGAATACTTCATACAAAAAGGGTTAAAGGCAACCTTATATTTAATGAGGAAAATATTTCTAATTGATTCTTTTTAATTCTATTTTTCCAAAGTTTATGGTCTTATTTTATGATTGTTTCATCTTTGTTTATTTCTTGCATCAGGTGGGCCTTCAAGTGTGCAAATTTTGTCATGTTGCTGATAATTAACATCCCTACGAATAGGATTAATCAAGACCTGGGGAGTCTAACTCTTTCTCTCTCTCCATGTGTGTGTGTGTGTGTGAGCGAGAGAGAGGCTATCTCTATTTCTACTTATCTTTTATAACATCGCCTCTCACCCGTGACCACATATATGGAATCTTCGAAATGTTTGTGTGTGAGAGATAGAAAGAGAGGGAGAGAGAGATAGCTAGCTAGCTAGAGAGAGAGAGAGAGAGAGAGAGAGAGAGAAGTGTACGACATATGAAAACGAGCAAGTTAATAATGCATCATGTGCTTTGGCTAGTGTTTGTTGAAGGAAACATCTTCATCGGCGATGGTACAATAAAACACTCGATGCATTGTTCATGTTAGGACTTCATTGTCATCTAGAGTACAACATTGTTGGTGACGAATGTGGAAGGAGCAATGTTTTTCCATGGCTAATTCACCCTGCGTCGGCTCATATTTGTGTTCAACAATAATTTAAAGCCCAGTACAATGATTGTTAGGGTTTAGCAATAAAGTGTCATTACAGAGCACGGTTAACTATCAAATCCTAACTACTAACTCCAGTAACTATTTAGCTAATTAAAATTTCCCCGCAATTCTAACCAGCGTAAGGTTGAGATTTGAATGACGTGCAGGCATCAGCTTGGTGAGTGTGTCTGTGACTTGATCTACCGAAGACATCAACCACTCCCATGTCCATTATATCTCTAACAAATTGGAAATCAGCCCCAAATGTGTTTTATGATGGCATAGAAGAGATGGTTGACCCTGGGATACGCCGTACATAGGCCATCACAACATAACCTGGGGGCTAACCCGCGATTCCTTCTTCAAGAGCTGCAACTAGGTCATCTTGGTAGTATTGATTGTCAAAGCCTTGTACTCTGTTTCCACTACTGCAAGCTGCTGCTAACGCGGCACATGTATCAAAGATCTTTCGAACAAAGTGTGTGCGATGTATGAATCGCAAATGGTATCGTAATAAACCGTCACCAATAAAATAAATACCTGAAGAAACAAAAATTACATGCAGGTCCTTAGACCACCTAGCAGGAAGTACAATCAGTCAAGCTAGCATTATAATCCCGATACATTGCTTCCAAATTTGTGGAAACTTGAATTAGAAATGACATAATTTGGTCTAAACATCATTTTCATTTCAATAAATAGTTCTAACATAGCATTAATTTTGTGTAACTCGTGTTATTTATCACGATCACCGACGCGGAGACGGAGACGGAGAATGAGCGGTGTGTTCTCCATGGCTAGGTAATCGCATGATCATGTGCTGCTCTCGCACACAAAAAGCGTGTGTCCTTCTGTGGATGAGAAGATTGAAATAAGAGCAACTTTAACCGGGTGATCAATTTCATCGGCTTGTGTCAATATGTTTCCGCCTGAAGATAAATGAGTGCCTAACGCAGTGAGCCATTCCCATTTTACGTCTGTTTTGTATCCGTTCGGATCCATTTTGGGTTACATTTTGGTTGGAGACGGACACAAACCAGAGGTCTCCACATCCGCCTCTGTGTGCTGCCTGTCCCACGTGGCCCATCTGCCATCCACTCAGGCAATTCTTTTCTCTCTCCTCTCTCTCGCTTGCCCCGCCGCCCTGCACCGCCCGCTGCCTCGCCACCACGCTCTCCCCGCCACCATGCACCACCGCGCTGGCCTTGCCTCGCTCGCCCTGACGCGGTTGAGTTGACGACCGTCTCGCACCAGATCCACTCTCGCCCAGCGCCCCGTCCCCGCAGGCAGCGCGCGGCTCAGCATCGACTCGCCGAACCTGTCCACCCCCGACCACGCCTGACCTTGGCCGGTCACACCACGCCCGGCCTCGTCTTGCCCAGCCATGCCCAGCCGCACACTGGCCGGAACCAGCCTTCCCTCATCCCGTCCCGGCCGGACCTGGCCTCACGCTCCCCGCGCCATGCTCACCGTGTCGTCCCCGCCGTGGGGTCGAGCTTGCACGCCGGCCTCCCCGCGCGCTGCGAGCTCTCCTGCCTGCTACAAGTTTGACGAAATGTCGGGGTGAACATGTCAAAAATGGATAGGCTACCGTTGCTCGCATCGGCTGACCCAAACGAAAAAATGGACACAGACCTTCGCTGCGACCCGAGCGGATAAAAAGTGAACAAATCACGTGTCTGTTTGAATTGATGTGTTGGAGTTGCTCTAAGCAACCAACAGTGGGGCAATCCGGACGTTGAATTTTCGTTGAGAAGCAACAGTGGCAAAATCTGAGCCCCCAGCCTGCTCTAGCTAGCTGTGATTGTCACCGTCAGGGACACTGGTCGGTGTGGGTTGTCCTCCATGGTTAGGTCAACTCCACCACAAGACCCTATGTTGTCCGCCGGATGCAGTTTGGGTAAAAGCGGACACATGCAACGACCCAGCGGCAGACCCCATTTTACTTTTTCGTCCGCTTCATGTCCGTTTCACCCCATCTCTGGACCAAAGTTGGTCTCGCTTTGGGTCCAAAGCGGACACGAGCCGGACGTTTTCTACGTCCCTGCTATCTGTTGTGTCCGTCTGCACATGGGTCTAGTCCACCTGTCACTAAAACCAGAGGGACCCACCCAACCACCCACCCATCCCCTCTCTCTCTCCTACATTTCCACTGTTCCTTGCACACCTCATTGACGCCGCCGGAGCAGGGCATGAGCACGCATACCAGCCATTGGTGCTTTGACTGGAGCGGCGCGGCGTCGGCCGGAGCAGGGCGTTGGCGCGGCGGCCGGAGTAGGACGAGGGCACGGGCGGCTGCCGGAGCGTGGCGCGGGCACGGCTGATATGGCTACGGACGGGCTACATGGCAGCCGACGAGCGTGGCGGCCAGCACGGGAGGACGGCGGGCGAGCGGGAGGACGGCAACGGGGCAAGGCGAGCGCGGCCACGCGAGCGGGAGGATGGCAGCAGGGGCGGGGCTACCGGGCGGCGAGCGCGGCCAGGCGGCAGCGGGGCGCGCGCGGCGGTGAGCGCTCGCTGCTGCAGGGGCGCGCGCGCGGCGGTGGGCGACGGTTGGCGCGCGCTGCTGCGGGGAGCAGGCGGGGAGCGAGCGCGACAAGGCGGCGGCGAGCAGGCGGGGAGCAGGCGCGCAGGCGGCGGCGCGGGCGCGGCGCGCGTCGGCGGGCTGGCGCGACGAGGCGGCGGCGAGCACGGCGTGCAGGCGGGGACGAGCGAGCAGGCGGACGTTTTGGGGTAATAGGTCGCGTTGGGCTTGTCCAACCACAGACGGACATGGATATTCGTTTTGCCACCCATCGGCACCCAAACGGACGAAATCCGGACAAAGTGGATGTCCATTTAGAGTCGCACGGTGGAGTTGGCCTTACGTACGCATGATTACGTGCTGCAGGCAGACACCATGGTCCGGATGTTGAATTGTCGTCGATAGCTGGGACGTATGTACTGGGTGGCCGGCTTGTGTTCGTGGAAGAGAACGTCTCCGGCTCCACACGCTGTGCGGAGACGGACAACGACGATCGACACTGGTCCAAGCGTAGATACGGAAAGACAACGAGGCGTGAAAACGCCGGCACACAGCGTGCGTGGGACGAGTGAAAGCCACGACACTGTGACCTGTGATTACCACAGTGGATCCTCCTCCATGGCTATATACATTATCATGTACTCCAGAAAGCAGCCACACAGTGTCAGTTCGATAAGGCAACGACACCATCGTATGTGCCCATCACCGCCCATTGAATTTTCGTCAGGAGGACATATGCACGAGGGTGTCACATTTGCAGTAGGTATCATATATGTGACCTGATTGTGTACGTCTGAAAATGAGCAAGTTAATCATTTTTTGTGTAGCTCATGGATTGTCTCATGGAAGACCACCACTCCCTTAAAAATATTGTGATCAGGTATGAAGTAATTTTGCGCTGGACGCACGGCCTTATGAGAAATAATAGTTAATCTATTAGTTCCGACAATAGTGAAGATTTTGAACTGACTTTCAGCGAGCAGACTTGTCTAAATTGCGTAGTACGAACAACATCCACTTTCTTGGATAGAAGCGTGATAATTCAGAAGTTCAAACATTGGAAGATCATATTTAATGATCTCCCAACATCTCGAATAGAACTCAGCAGGCAACCCATCAGGTCCGGTGCTTTATTACATTCCATCTAAGAGATGGCATAAAAATCCATCTTTTCCGGGAAAGGTGCTCTCAACACATCACTTTCGTCGGTGGAAAGTTGTCTTCAATCTCAATAACGATAAAATAGAAAACCACTTTCCAAATGAAATCCAAAACCCGCTTCACCACCAAGTCAATTAAGGAACTTCTATTTGTATGACAGTAATTGACCTGCCTGTATTTGCCTCAGTGAAATGCTGCTCCATTGACTGGCCAATGAGTACTTATCTTTCTTAAACAACATTATAATTGATGGTAAACACTTCATATCTGTAGTCTGAAGGGATGCAAGCACCAGATCTCTCAGAGCCCGTCGATTGGTTGGAAAGTTCTCGCTCTAGATTTCGTCCTGTATTGATTACAAAAAGGGAAGAAAAAAACGACCCGTGCATATCCCCGCGCGAAATCCCCTCTCCCAATCTCTCGTCACTGGCTCTTGCATCAATCGCCGCCCCAGCCTGACCTCTGCTTCCCACCTCTATCGCATCGTTACCAGCTCGCGCTCCCCAGATCCACTGGTCCGCCGCCACCTCATTGCGTCTCCGCCAACCAATGAGGCCATCTCCATGACGCGACCTCAGTGGCCACCGTCGCGTCCTCGCAGTTCCATCTCACCGGCCATCTCCAACCGACTCAGACCTCCAGCTCGATCCCACTCGCATTGGTCCACTCCACCGACGCTACCCAGCTGCGCCCCTGCGGAGGGGTCTCAGTTGCCATG
>LR738715.1:863157031-863181081 GCA_902687465.1 Secale cereale | reverse complement strand
CCCCCCCCTTCCATCTGAAGCTCGCCAAATCCAAATCAAAGGTATGTGCACTTCCTGGATCGCCCGACATTTGGGGATTTTTTATTTTTGCAATGGAATGTTGCTGTGTAATTCATCCAGCAGCCGTATAAAAATTGTTATTTATGTTCATTGCCTGCCTGGTATTGTTCTGATGATTCAGTTGGTTCAATATTTTTTTAGTGCTTCAATCTAAACTAATTATTCGTACCATGTTGTTTCACCCTTTCACCAATCCAAACTAATTATTCCTGAGAACAATTTCATTCCTAGCAACTGCCTTCATGAATTCAACACTGCATACCATGAGGGCTCGCTCAAGTCAAATGATCTGGTACACTCACTTCCATTTACATGAATGTCGTTTGATTTACAATAAATCTTAATCTGAACATGCATATGCTGATAACCACAACGATTTGCAGCTGTACTTTGCCATCCCCCACAAACAACATTGAATCCTATGCTGCATCAACGTTCTTTACAAACAAATCAACATATTGGATTCAGATGAGAAGCCGAATAACGATGAAGCATATGAAATGTCCAACAATTGGGTTTGTACCTAATTCCAGAAGTATGTTTGCACGGTGATGCATCAATTACATTTTGCATCCTTGTCATTTAAGCCACCAATTTTATGGTACTTGCGGCACATGCCAACACATTCACAAAGTTAGATTTCTTGAAGTTCACGTGTTTCAACCCTCTTGAATGCCCCCAACAAAAAACTCAGAAAGTTTGCTACAATATTTTCTGAACTAAAATATGAAGAACCTCCATACTAAGTTTGATGCTCTGTCCCTTATGTTGCCAGCTTTTATAGTGGAATATCCACAATGTTCTTCAAGAAGCAATGGGATGGGTAGAGAATGGCAGAATTTTGCAAGGTACTACACCTCGAACCTACGTCACCTGACTGGTCAACTCCAAGCATCTACCATTTGTTTTGCATGCTTCCAACATCAAAATTACCTATATTGTTGCAATGCAAACAATACGTTTTGTGCTTCCACCAATATACACCATACAAAAAAAGCTTTTCAATTACATGTGCAACCAACTCACTCTTCTCCTGTTTCCAGCTCCACAAGTGCATGCTTCTTTGCTCTAACCACTAAGACATGTCTATTGCAGGATACGTACGACCATCGCGTGCTTATCACAGAACTAATCATCACTTCACAACTCAACACCCAAGATCCAAGTTTTGTTCTGGAGAAGAAATGAGAAGCATGCCTAGTCCTGTTCAAGAGAATAAATAACTGTGCTTGATAAGCCTGCCTAGAAGAGTACAAGATAATAAACGTCCGTGCTTGTACCAACTTTGTGCTTCCAAGTTGTTTTACTCTCAAGACACTGAACTTGCAAACAATACATCTTTTCTATCCCTAGCCAGTACTGTCATTTCTGTCCTTAAATTGTACTGGTTCTAGACCTCGGTGAAACTACTAAAACTTTATTTCAGAGCACATTTTTCATGGTTCACACTACTGTTGTCGACTACTTACTACCAAGTGTGTACCAAGTTGTACATTATTTGTTTCTCTCTACGCTACTACCCTGTCGAACCACTATCCCCATGCTCCTATTTGATACTACATTTGTTTCCACTGCATGGTGCACATGCTTCTTGCAAACATCACTGTGTCACAAGAAGATATCATGACACTGTATAACAGATGATTTCCCACGTATCCAGACGGAAGTTTCAATTACACAAACATGATGCTTCGTAGGGAGTCACATACTAACTTAAGCACCATTTCCACAAGCTTATTATATACCTCTATACATTTTTATCTTTACCAAAATGATTCATACTATCACCATTTTTTTCACATCTCTACCTATATGATGAATTTTTTATCCCTATTGCCAGACAGAGAATTAAGAAGCAAGCACGAATTATTTGTTCAAATCTTGTTACAACTCCATCCAGCATGTCACTGCTTACTAGATTGACAGTTTATGCATCATCCAAGTAAATTCTCGTGTACACGGTAACTTACAAAGAAGTATGCGCGAAGGACGATCAAATTCATACCTATTACAAACCATAACAATCTGAAATCTTTAACATGTTCTGACCAACTTATTACACCACAACACAGTACATGGTAACCACCCTTAAATTGCATGTTCAAAGTCAAACAATCGTTGCATAAAAAGATTTACAATGTCAGCCCCGTTTCTCGCCTAGCTCTTTCCCTTTCCACCATCTACCTCTATATCTCAAGCGCTAGATACAGCAATTTCTCATATGCAAATCCTCTTTATAGTACGGACATAAACCCTTCTTCTTTCCCTTTTGATGCGACTTTTCCTGCCGAATCTCCAAGAGGGGTTTCTTCCTCGTCTCGTTATCTTCCTGTCTACCTTTTTTCGCAAATTTAGGAGGATTTTTCACACTGCTGCAAGCTACTAATTCTTCATTAGGTGCTGCTGACTCTGGCAAACCATCTGACAACCTCCACTTCCATACTAGCTTGCTTAACTCATCCACTGCCCCAGTAACAATCTTGTACGTTTTCGGACCAAAACATGCATCCGAAGCAAGGGTACACATCTGAATGCATAGTTCATCGTACCTCAAAGTATTTGTAGTTATAGATGGTTTCTTTCGCCTCCAATTACGTTTTTTCTGAAGTTTTCATTTCGAATCCGAAACGGCACTTGTATGAGCGGGTGTTCTGTAAAATATCATGCCGGACCAATAATACATATTCCCTTTATTAGTAGGTATAGAAGGAACAAATCAGCTGAAATTTAGTTCATTCATACGATCGAAGCAGAGGGATGAACATGTCAATAAAAAAAAAGCAGACGTACTGTGGTTTAAACATTAAAAATATCAAGGGGGTGTTCTGTAAAATATTATGAAGGCGCAAGAATACTTATTCTCTTTATAAGTAGGTATGGATAGATAACCAAACTTTAACTACGTACCATGAAAATGACTTCCTGAAAAGAAGTCCCAGAAGTTGCTCTTACAGCGATTTTAGAATATATATTCAGGTAGGGAGCTTTTCTCATGGGAGTTTCGAAAGAAAAAATAAACCTAAACTGGAGAAAAAATCATAACAAAATTCCAAGCATTCAACTTGAAAACATGGCAAAACAAGTTTGACCTGCTGTGCCTATGGCGCAATAAATCCAATGGCGTCGAAAAGTGAAGGCAACTGTATGAAACTGTATCCAATCTAAACACGCGGCAGGTTTGACCATTGTCATACTCCCTAATGCCGGACTCGGGCTTGGCTCTGCACCTCGTGTCGTTTTGCCCAGATGAGCGGCCTAATTCAGTACTCCCTATGTACCAGTGCATTAGGCATCTTAGGCAATGAAAAATATAACGTGCTACAGCAAAATAGCGTGCACCTTCAAATATGCTATTAGCGTGCTATATCACGCTATAGCGTGCTATTAGCGAGACATTTGTACACTAATATATTTAGCGAGACAATTCTCAATACGCTATAGCGTGCTATTAGTGACGCTATAGCGCGCTATTTTTTCCAGTGATCTTAGGTTGTGCTTCACGACCAAGGCGGAGGGGAAAACAAAAGAACTTGATGTTCATTCGCTAATTAATACCATTACATGCAGAGAACTGACCATTGCTTGTCATGCTTGGTAATCTTAAGTCACTGATGGCATACACACACGATTCCTTAATTGTGGCAAGAAACTGAGAACTAGGTGTGGAATGCATCACGCCTAAACGTTTTGGGATTATTTGATTTTCTTTATGTGCCTAATACACAGGTACAAAGGGAGTACCATTTTCGTCGTATCCAGCTTCATCAGCGGTAAGACCTTCTTCATCAGTTCAATCAGTGAGCTCAGCAAATCAGAAAATGTCATCAAATCTGAACCCTCAAATACACGCAAATTAATACACGTCTATCATACATGTCAATGTTGAACATAAATAATAAATCTTTGTAGCAAACATACAAACATCTTACATCACATTTATTTGAAGTGCACAAGGGTTGCCTCACATACCGCGGTGGCGTCCGGGCCGGCGACGGCGTCCCCGGCGGCGAGCACGGGAGAGAGGACTGTTGTGCTGGTGCTAGTGGCGCAGAGGCCCGGAACGGCTGCGGAGCAAGGGTGGCGGCGTAGCTGCGAGTCGTCCATCGCGAAGGAGGAAGAAGAAATGAAAGAGCAAATGGACCCGGTAGGTCCAGGGGTGATTTGGTTTAATTTTGGTGGGGCAAGCCTGTCGGATCCGACGTGACTGACACATTCACACGTGTTAGGGTATCCCCATATCCGCCGTACATTTGGGATATATACGAGGGATGCTGGTCAGGTCTGACGTTTGAGGCTTATTTTAAGCATCCGCCTGGATCTATTTTTTCTGACCGGTCACTAACTGAACCATTCGTCAGAATTGTTTCAGGCGGATTTGAGGCAATCGGATGTAGATGCTCTAACAGTGATCGGTACTCACGGCTCAACCTTATACTCCCTCCGTTTCATAATGTAGTGTCTATAGATTTTTTGAAAAGTCAAACCTTACAAAGTTTGACCAAGTTTGTGGAGAAAAATATTTACATCTAGAGTGCGAAACATATATCACTAGATTCATCATAAGATGTAATTTCACATTATATATTTTTGCTATTGTAGATATAAATATTTTTCTTTACAAATTTGGTCAAAGTTTGCAAAGTTTGACTTCTTAAAAAATCTATAGGCACTACATTATGGAACGGAGGGAGTATTAGCTTGTCTGCTAGCTAGCTGTGCATATCAGTTATCACAGTCACGATCGAGATTGCCGCCGGACAGTGAAGAGACGAGTCAAGGCAACGACAATATATTGTACGTGCATGGCGTGCAATCGCTCTTAGTTGAATAGTCGCCGAGAGTTAATTGGGTATCATGTGCTAGCCAGCTGTGGCTCGCGTGTGTGCAAGAGAACGGACAACTCAACGAGTTAGCGACAATCCGTGCATAGTACGAGGCTAGCCGACAATGAAAAATGGAACCTTTCGTTGCTTGTTTGACACGGATGCATGTGAGCCTCAAGTCTTAGCACGAACCACTTGCTTATCACATTCGCTAAATATCAGGCAACTGAGATTTTTATGTTGCTTCAGCCGATTTTTCCTCACAGAATACAGAAGAAAAAAAAGAGGCAGCGTCCAAGGCCGAGACGTGGACGGCGACCGTGCCATCCTGACCAGGCAAGTTTTTTGACAAAGAGAATATATTAATATTACGAAGATATTAATTACACCCAATCTTCGGAACAACGAAATGTCGTAAAGACACTGTGGATGCACACAACCAAAAGACAAGAAGAAGAAAGATCCCACTATAGTGATCAATTCCTTGTAGTTGCAACACGAACTACCACCAAGACAACACCTGAATTCCAAATTCTCCAAAAGCAACGTGTTTAAGAAGGAAACATTGCAAAAGCATCGTCATCGCCCGATCATAGGTCTTATGTTTTCACCCTCGAGAAAATCCGTTCTCTCAAAACAATGCCTTCAACAAGGACACCGTCAGGCACAACCAATTATGGCCAGACCTTGAGTTTTCACTCTGAAAGATGAGACTCTATACTCCGCCTGTGTTGCCGCCCCAACTTGCCTATGCCGCTGCTACTAGTCACGAATCACCAAGCGAAGTCATCATCGACTCGAAGACTTGATCAGCAATTACTAGGCCTTACAACTCAACCACCATGACGTTCTCCACCACTGTCTTCATCATGGAAATCAAAATACCGGCATGTCCCATAATGTCAACAGACAAAGAAACTTCGCGTCACACCCTCCTGAAGCAACCCAGACTGAAACAGAGGTGCACATGACCGAATCCCATCCGATCCAGGAATCTACGGGCGTCAAACACCCAATGAAGATCTCCGATGGAGCATTTCGGAACTCGTCAATGTCTAGATCAAAGAGGGTCGGCATCTAGCAGAACGACATCTTGGAGCAAGATGAATCCTAAAACTACGTCCCTTAAACCAGCATGCCACCGTGCCGCAAGGGCAGAACAGCGGAGAAGAAGACAACCATGACATTATGGCATGCCCCGACCATGGCCAGATGGACCATGCAACCAGTGCCACGATCTTCGCCAGATCCGATCGGGGCGGACCAGGACGACGCACTAGAAGCCGTAGCTGTGGTGAGACCACCCACGCTAACAGCAAGCCGGGGAAGAGACCACCGGTGGGCCACCGGGGGAGGCCACCGCCGCCAGTGGAGGCAGAGGCCAGCGTTGAAGTCCTGTACGACAGCGTTGTATTCCTCAGTGCATGCCCCTCCCAAGGCACGCTCTAACGGGAGGCAGCCCATGGGAGGCATCCCATTTAGGTCAGCCTTGTGCGCACATGAATGACTCTGCGATGCCAAGCAGGTAGTCGTACGCCGCCTTCATGGGGTACTTCGCCGCGTTACCTGTGGCACAACGTAGTAGTTCTCCTGGAAGTCATTGGTACCCATGCAGACAAGGTAGAGCGCCTCCCTGGAACAAATCAAAGGTGAAGAGGAGGGTCGGAAGGGCAGGAGGGCAGAACGGCCCCGTCGCCGCCATCCCAGGGCCTGGCGAGGCTTCGCTGACTGGCCCAACGATGGCGGATCCGGCTTGCCTGCTCCCTCCATGCTCCCATCCGTGCTCCCACTTCATCCCACGGCTGTCTTTTTTCTTTTTTCCTTTCTAATCTAATCATCTCCCCCCCTGATTTTAAGGGGGTGGGGCCAGGCTTTATTTTGTTCCAATCAAATCAAGCCATGTACGCGGGAGCACGGATGGGCACACGCGCGGGGAGCAGGCAAGTCTAGTTTCACCCGAGTGGCCCAGGTTGGGTGACACGAGGGTCCAGGGGCTCGATCTTTGTCGAGCAGGCCTGGTTAGAGCATCTATAGCCGCGATGGGCAAAACCGGCCCCTCAAACACCCAGGCGCGTCCGCGGACACTAACCGATCAAGCCTCAAATAATGCAATCCACAACCGGATACCTCAAATTAGAAACCTCAAATCCTTATTATTACATGCAATGTAGCAATCTTGAAGCAAAGCTCGGCCGGTCACAATGGCCAAGTTTGCCATCCGGTTGCGTTCTCGAGAGTGTTGGTTCGGTCGCTGGCAAGGTAGAGTAGGGCATCAGACACAAGCCGGCTCATGGGACTCAAGCGCCACCGTCTCACATGCCCTACTATTTCTCGTCAGAGCCCGGAACCAGTTGGGTACTGGTGGACGTCACATCGATGATGGATCCGTCCTGGGACGAGGCGGCGACATCCACCACGATGTGGTTGCAGCGCCCGGAGTGGTGCACCATACGGTGCGACGGAGAATGCGACTCTGCCTCGCCGACTATCACCACCGCGAGTGCTATCGCGCACAGCGGGCACGCAGCGACATGTTTGTATCGGACGACACCCACGATGCAACCATGGTCTGGCGCGCTAGCGGAGGGGTTGCATGTCTGCCACCACGTTCGGATGCCAGACGGACCGCACCGCCTTCAGTGAGGCAACGAAGGCTACCCTAGCACCGGATCCATGCGCCATTTGGCGGGCGCAATGTATTCCCGATGGAAGGAGTCCAAGCCCTGTCGTGCACGTGCCTCCTCCCGGGAGCGGCGGAGCGCAAGCCAAACGGCCATCTCCTTCGGGGCAGCGTGGGATGAGCTTGGGGTTGACGGATCTGGAGGTGAAGGACCCGGACTCGCTGCCCGCCATGCCGGAGACAGTCGAACACTGCCGGAGAGGAGCTTGGGTGGCGGAGGGGAGTGGAGTGAAGTCGCTAGGGTTTGGTCCGGCGAGCGGATGGAGAGGTATATGTGGGGTCGGGTGGACCAGCATGGGCCGGGTCCGACATGGCAGGCGCCCCCATATCCGGTCCATATTTGGGCTGGATATAAGGGGTGCCGGTGAGCCTGGTCATTTGAGACCCGTTTAAAACCCTCGGCTAGGGCAAAATTTCATGAGCGAGCAGCCCACCCGGGCGTTTGAGGAGGGTTTGGGGTGCCTAGTTGTAGATGCTCTTAGGTCGACGATGACGCATCTAGCCATGGTTTCACGTGTGGAAGCAAATTGGAGGTTTTTTTTAACACAATACGGATGCAGGCGCTCATATATACACGCATACACTCATCCCTGCGAATACACACGCACACCCTATCCCTATGAGTCGGCATGTCATCTTGAGATTGCCGAAGTCACCAAAGGAGTCTCATAGTCGACGGGGACATTTCCTCCCACTAGACACATATCACAAGAAAACCTGAAATAAATACAAGAATTAATATGAGCACTAGGACATGCACTCTAGTGGGCTGGGCATATCACTGTCCATCGGGGTTTGAGGGGTTTGAGTGCGGGGTTCTGAGGAGATTGTGGGTCGCGGAATTGCGAGGGGCATAGGGGCGCCCCTATGACTCGATTTTTTTAGGCAACTTTGCGAAGCTTTATTAAACCGTCATAATGTTTACATTGACGAAAGGAATACTGTCGGGCTGGCCTAACCAAACATGACGGCCCGCACCCAAATTCAAAGTATGCGTCACTAAGTTATGAGCATCAAAATTTGAGCTCCTAAACTCAAGCACTAAATTACATGAAATAAAAGAAGATAATTGTAGTTTAATCTCCCTGATGATAGGTTCCCCCATGTTTCACTTATATAGTGAGACGTAGGGAAGTCCCGCGTTTGGGCCGCACCTGATGGGCCGGCCCAGGCACGCTGGGGCCATGGCCTGGTTTCTTTGTTTTTTGCACATTTTTTATTTCATTTTTCTTTAGTTTTTATTTTCGTTCATACTTTTGAATATTCTAAAAAAATATTACAAAAAACACTTCAGATAAAATATATGAAACACGTTAACTAAGCATTTGAAAAATGTTAAATTTATATAGAGAAAATGTTTCTCATGTACACGAAAAATGTATACAAAAATATATGATGGTTGTGAAATAATTGATCATGCATTTAAAAATGTTAATTAAGTATTTAAAAATATATTAAAAAGTATTTGAAAAATTCTAACCAAGCATTTAAAAATGTTAAATTTGTATAGAAACAATGTTGACCATGTATTCAAAAATAATTAATCTTGTGTTGTATTCAAACAACATTAAACTTGTACTTCAAAAATGTTAATCAAGCATTTGAAAATGCTAAATATATGTAGAGAAAATGTTGTTGCATATTAAAAAAATATTAACCTTGCATCCGATAAAATGCTAATCAAGAATATGAGATGCTAAATTTGTATAGAATAAAATGTTGACCATGTATTGAAAAATGTTAATCTGGTATTTGAAAATGTTAAACAAGCATTTGCGAATGTTCTAAATGTGTTTAGAAAACTTTTGACGATGTATTAAAAAACGTTAATCTTGTATTTGAAAAATGTTAATCAAGAATTTTAAATATATACAGAAAATATATTGACCATATGTTCCAAAAATGTTAAACTTATGTTTAAAAAATGTTAAATGTATATTACAAAATATGGTCTTGACGTATATGAAAAATGTAGAATGAAATCGAATGAGCAGACGAAAACAAAAGCACAATGAAAGCGGAAAATCAAAAGCAAAAAAGAAAACCAAAGAAAATAGTACAATAATAACGGGATAACAGCGAAAACTGATAAAGAAAAAATAAAAAAAATGTTGACCATGTTGTCAGAAAAATCTTGTATTTGAAATTTTTAAAACAAGCATTTAGGAATTAATTAAACGTGTATAGAAAACAATTGAACCATGTTGTCAAAAACAATTAATCTTGTATTTGAAAAATATTAATCAAAAATTTGAAAATTAAAAATATGTATAAAAAATGTTGAACTTGTATTTGAAAAATGTTAAAAGTGTATTAGAAAAATGTTATTGACACATACAAAAAATGTATAATGAAAACCAAAAGAACAAAGAAAACAAACAAAAGCCAAAAAAAATAACAAAGTAAACAGAAAATGAAAAATAAAACTGAAGAAACAAGTGCGAAAATAAAGGAAAAACAGTGAAAACTAGTAAAGAAACAAAGAAATATAAAAAGACCATTGAAAACCAAATGAACAAAAAGCGAAGGAAAATGAGAAAGAAAGAAAATCGATAAAAACCATGAAAGAATCAAAGAAAACCTAAAGAAAAAAATAAATAAATACAAAATGATGAATAACAATTAAAAAAAGACGAATAGCAAACAAATCGTTGAAGAAATATAAAAGCTAAACAAAAGACAAAAGAAATCAAAAAATAGATTAAAAAATGGAGGAAACCTGTAGCCACCGAATCTGCAGCGCGCGACCGGCAACCACGAACCTACACTTACGGGCTGGCCAATATACAAGCACCTTCAGCGAGAGGAGCTTCCACACGCGACGTGAGAGTTACTATCGTCTCACTATAAGCGAGACATGGCTCCCGTGGCGGTGTAGAGGGATGGTAGGAGACGGCTCAGGTAGGTTAGGCTGCTAGGTTAGCGGGGCACCACCGCAGATTACAAGGGTAGGCGATTAGACCAGTGGAATGAGGGAGGGAGGTTGGCAAGTTGAAGAGGAACAATTCATCATGAAGTTGAAGATGGAGCACGCCGGTCGATTGGATTTTAATTCCAACCATGATTTTTTTAATGTAGACAATTTATTTTATTTTTTTCCATCGTGATTTCAATTCCACCATGGTGTAGGAATATGAGTATTAGTAAGTTCTTAGTAGTTTATTTGGAATTTTGCTATAAAAACCTGGTGAGTCCGATTTTTAGCAATGGCAAATCAAATGTTTTTAATCATAATTCATATTGGCGTGAGGATGGCAAAATTAGTTTGTAAGCACTGATAGTTTCTGTCAAAAAATGAACGGTGCTGCTAAACCTCAGTCGACTGAGACTTCACGAAGTCTCGGTCGAGTCCCCTAACCGTTGGATCTTTTAAGTGCTTTAAAATCTGTGTGTTTTGTTTGTTGCACAAGAAACCGGCCCATGTATGAGGCAACTGGCCTGTTATTGGTTTTTTTTTTTGCCTTATACTTGTGTTAGAGGGCCTGTACGGGTATATGTGTTGAGCTTCACAGGATCGTTCTTTTTCTGTTTGTTTGTTTCTTCGGTCTACAAGTCTCACGGCAGCCCATGTCTTCTTGCGCTAGATACACGGTGATTATGTTTATATCATATGCGACATAATTTTCAGTTTTGTATATTTTCCTTCATAAACTTTTATTTTATTTTGTTCATATCGTTTGACATGGTATTTTTAAAATAGGGGATTTTCATATTTATTTATTTATTTGTCGGTGTTCCTTGTCACGTTGATTATTTTTATCAAATGTATTTTCATTTTTTTCTTGTTTTTATTTCCTATTTTTATTGAAAATTTTAAACCTTTTTCTACTTTTTGTTAAATTACATGTCTTATTAAATAATAGTTTAATATTTTTGATATTTGTGGTTGCTTAATTGTCCCTACTGCAGTTGCATGTCATCAATGCGATTGCCACTCAGCGGTGTTTTGTCGGGGGTGAGGGGCATAGTTACATGTCATGATATACATGGAACTACAAGTGTCGCCCTTGACTACAATTGCATGTCTACTAAAACCTGCAACTGACACTTGCTTTTGGTGGGCGACATGAGATGGGCTAGTGGCATGTCCCAGACTAGGCATGCAACTGCAAGTGTCGCCCTTGACTGGAACTGCATGTCTACCCACCCCACTACAACTGACATTTTGGTTATGTTGGAGGATGGTGGAAAAGGGGCGCAGTTGCATGTCTGACATTAGGCACATAACTTGAAGCGTTGCCCCTACTATAATTGCATGTCTACCCACCCGACTACAACTGACCTTTGATTTGTCGATGGGTGGCGGGGGAGGGGGCAGCTGCATGTATGACACTAAGCATGCAACTTCAAGTGTTGTCCTCGATTGCAAGTGCATGCCTACCCACCCGACTACAACCAACCATTGTTTTGTCGGTGGGTGACGGGAGAGATGGGCAGTTGCATGTCTAACACTAGGCATAAAAGTATAAGTGTCGCACTCGACTACAACTGACCTTTGTTTTGTCGGCGGGTGGCGGGAGAAGGTGGGGTGGGGGTAGTTGCATGTGTGACAGTACGCATGCAACTACAAGTGTCGCCCTTGACTGCAACTGCATGTCTACCCAAATGATTGGAATTGACATTCGTTTTGTCGGTGGGCGGCGGGAGAGGGGGCAGTTGTATGTCTGACACTAGGCGTGCAACTGCAAGTGTCGCCCTTGACTAGAACTGCATGTGTACCCAAACGACTGCAATTGACCCTTTTTTTATGTCGGATGACAGTGGGAGAGGGGGAAGTTGCATGTGTGACACTAGGCACGCAACTGCAAGTGTCACCCACAACTGCAATTGCATGTCTACCTATTCGATTGCAACTGGCCTTTGTTTCATCGAAGGTGACGAGAGAGGCGGCAGTTGCGCATGTCTAACACTATGCATGCAACTACAAGTCTCAACCCTCGACTGCAAGTACATGTCTACCCAAATGACTGCAACTGACCTTTGGTTTTGTCGGTAGGCAGCGGGAGAGGTGGACAGTTGGAAGGCTGGTACTAGGCATGAAACTGCATGCATCGCCCCAACTACAATTGCATGTGCACCCATCTGACTGCTACTGAGTTTTGTTTTATCGAAGGGCAGTGGGAGAGGGGGGGGGGAGTTGCATGTGTAACACTAGGCACACAACTTCAAGCGTGGCCCTCGACTGCAATTGCATGTGCACCCAACCGACTGCAACTGACCTTTGTTTTGTTGGAGGAGGATGGCGGGAAAGGGGAGTTTCATGTTAGACACTAGACATGCAACCGCAGGTATCGTCCTTGACTGCAACTGCGTTTCAACCCTTCCAGTCGCATCTGGCCTTTTTGTTATGTTGGAGGGTGGCGGGAGAGGGAGGGGGTAGTGAGATGTCTGACACTAGGCACGCAATTATAGTGTCACCACCGACTCCAATTGCATGTCTACCTACCCAACTCTAAATGACCTTTATTTTCTAATTTTTTTACGAGCAACTGCAAGTCCCGCAACAAGCACACATGTGGTGTGGGTCTGATTTTATTAACCTTTTTCTTATTGAAGGACTAAAAACCATTTCACCATTTTTAAATTAGAGTTTCTATTATTTATCCCTTTCTCATTTTTTATTGTCCTTTTTCTACCACTTTTTCTGGTCTACAGGGAAAAAATATCATCATTCCCTTTCCCATTTTATTTTTCTAGCAAATTCCATTCCACCATTTATGGCGTTCTATCACTTCGTTATTTTGGGTTTTCTTAGCCTGTGTGTCTACTGGTATGTAATATTGTAACATGACCTTTTTTTATTGGTCACGTGGGAGGGCATTTTCCTTTTTCAACCTAGGAATTTTCTTTTCTTGTCATTCCTTTGTCTATTCTCTTTAAATATTTCTGTAAAAAAAACACAAGCCAGCCCAAATTAGTCAAGCTCGCAGAAAAGAAGAAACAGAAGACAACTGAGCCCACAAAGAAGCCCAACAAGCGAACAACACGGAACCAGCCACAGAACCAGCGATCGAACAGGCCAATCACACGACACGTGCATGATGTAGCGAAGTCTCGGTCAACTGAGGCATAGTGAAGTTTCAGTCGACTGAGTCCTAGACAGTCCCAAAAATGAAATGAGGTGGATTTGGCATGCTCACCAACTAAACTTGTCATCCTTGACAAACACAACTTGCCATAAAAACGTTTATTTCATCATGCCTAAAAATCTAGCGTTTGCTGGATATCTGGGTTAAAAAAATAGCCTCCAGAAGAAGTATCGGTATAAATACTCTCATGTGGCTGAAAATAAATAGTACTACCAATTCGGTATGCGTCATGTCTCATGTCCCACGATTTTCATGCGGGCTGAGCCAGGTATGCTGCTGGGTTCTGGGTAGCTCGCCTATAAATTGGCACCTATTCTGGCTACTCTCAGACAACAAACAGCAGTAAGTTCATTGGCTACTGCAGCTTAAAATTACTGCGCACCAAGCAAAAGCTAGCTAGATTGCAGCGCGCCGCACCATGGCGTGGCAATTACAGCAAACAATGACCACCACGAGCAGAAGCTTCTGGACGTCCTCGCCGGCAACGGTGTGCTGCGCTGCGGCGGCTCGGCGGTCTGCCAACTACGCGCCCAGCTCCTGGGATTACGACTCCCTCCTCCAGCTCTCGCCCAACAATGGCGGACAGGCAGATCAAGTACGTTTATCAGTTGAACATATTGTATTTTCAACCGGCAAGTACTCCTACATAAAGTAGATGAATTACTCATGGAAATTATTCCGTGCATGCATGGATGATGCCACAGGTGGATAAGTTGAAGGCCGGCGTGAGGGAGCGGCTGGTGGCCGCGAGCCGAGGCGACCACCAAGCTGCGAAGCTCAGGCTTGTCGACAGTGTGCAACGGCTCGGCATCGCCTACCATTTCGAGGAGGAGATCGGAAGTATCCTTATGTCTGTCCACCGCGAGCCTCACCGGTGCAGCTGGGACGACAATGCCAGTGATGTTGCTTCTGCGGCCTTGAGGTTCAGGTTGCTCAGGGACGGAGGTTTCCCGGTCTTTTTCCCTCCAGGTACCTAAAACTACGGCCAATATTTTCAAAATTAAACATATCTGCACCAAATGCATGGTCCAGATTCAGTCAGAGTTGAAACTTTGACTTGTGTGTATGGCAGGGTTTTCCATATTTAAGTACATGACTGACGTTGTTTCATCGTAACAATATATGTAGAATCTCTGAAAACTCTCAAGCGTGCATCCGACGATGTCCATGGACTCCTCTCACTGTATGAGGCTTCATACCTTGCATTCAGAGGCGAGGAAACACTGGATGAGGCAAGATCATTTTCCAAGAAAGCTCTCATAAAGCTCTTGCCATACTTGGATCACCACTTACGGCGCAGCGTAGTTCGCTCTTTGGACCTTCCAATTCACCGGAGGTCGCCTAGACTAGAAGCAAGATGGTTCATAGATCACTATGCTAGAGAACAGAGCAATTCCGACCCGTTGCTCGTTAGATTTGCAACGACGGACTTCAACAATGTGCAAAGTGTGCATCAGGAAGAACTCGTGGGACTGGCAAGGTAATTGAGCAAGAAGAAAAGTACATTTATATAAGCCAGCTAATTTATTCACATAGTTGATGGGTTTTTAAGATATGAACATTGACCTAATTAATTGTAGGTGGTGGAAGGGGACCGCCCTTAGTGAAAAATTGGGGTTCGCCAGGGATCGTCTCATGGAGTGCTTCCATTATGCAAATGGAATTGCGTGGGAGCCAAATAATGGAGCGTGTCGGGAAGTGCTTGCCAAAGTCGCCAATCTAATACTTCACTTAGATGATGTTTATGATGTGTATGGAACTCTAGATGAACTTGTTCTCTTCACCGATGCCATTGGAAGGTAACTACATGCAGCGGTGCACATCTCATAATTCAAGTAATATTCTTGTCCTAGAGTAGCATGTGTAACATATATATACATGACATGTTAATTTCATATTAAATGAAGCTTTTCCACTATCTAAAAATAATATATAATTTTAGGTGGGAAGAAAGTCCTAGTGAAAGACTCCCCGAATACATGCAAGCACTCTATTCCGTGATGTACAACACATCCCATGAGGTGGCTGAAAATGTGTTGGACCAACATGGTTGCGACGCTCGTCATGTTCTTCAGAAAGCGGTAAGTTAATACACACAATTGACTTACTCATAGGATATAAAGTGTTTTTACAAAGAACCGTAATAAATTCCACACGATTTTGCAGTGGCGAGACATGGCGGAGTCTTTCCTGGTGGAAGCAAAGTGGCACCATGAAAACCGCAAACCAACACTGCGTGAATATCTGGACAATGGTTCAATTTCATCCTCTGCACCACTGCTACTGCAACATTCGTTTCCCCTGCTTCACGTGGAAGAAAAGCTGACCACAATGTCTCTTGCTAAAGTTGGAAGCTACCCAAAATTAGTTCAGTCCGCGTCATTAGTTCTTCGCCTCTGTAACGACTCTGCAACCCACTCTGTAAGGGAAATTTATCCACGGTTTTTTGTGTCGCTTGATGTTTCATCATCAAAATTTCATCTTTATGGGAAGTGTCTTATGATATTTATTTTCATGTTTATTTCGTCAATATATGTATAACAGGCAGAGCTGGAGCGAGGGGATGCACCATCATCAATAGCTATTCACATGTCGGAGAACGGCTCCAGTGAGCAACAGTCCCGCGAAGCGATGGAAGATCTAACCATGGAAGCGTGGAAGTTAATTAATGAGGATGCATACAAACATTGTCAAATTTCTAGATCTTTCGCCAAGACTTGCGTGAATTTGGCTCGAATCTCACATTGTGTTTACCAAGGTGGGGATGGTTTTGGTGCACCGGATGGTCAGAAGAAAAAGCAAATTAGAGAGTTGTTCTTGGACCCTTTGTGAGTGAGAAACATTGAACGGTGGGAGACACATATCCTAGAAAGATGTTATATAGGCTTAATTTTATCTGTAGGTATTGATTCTGATTCTACTCGGATCAATGGTGTGTGAGATAAATCATTTCAAGTTTTGAAAAAAGCAATTAATGAGATGATGTTTACATGATGTGTAATATTTTTGCATGAATGCATGTTCTCTCTCTATACTGAAAAACACTCATTGAGATGGCCATAGCTCGATAGTGCATGCATGCACACTATGCAATGTAGATTTCCCTTCACTATTTTGGTTCATACTAGTTTATTGGTCTCGCATGACAATGAGGGCCTAAATGTTCTAATATTCAGTCTATGATTTACCTATCCATATTAAAGTGACTGTGTAAAAAAATTGGTAAACACTTATATGGTAAGCAATTATTGGCTTACCAAAGAAAACATAATTTTATTTGGTAAGTCAAAATAATTGAGGCGGTTTTCAGGAAAAACTATTGGAGAAAACTGAAGATGGGATGAAGAAAATTAAAACAGGGATTGGGAGAAGAAACGTACAACTGTTTGACAAAGGATGATCGAGTGGATGAGAGAACCTTCCTTGTTTTCAAAAGAGAAAGTTTACTTTTCAACCTTGAAGTAACCACTTGGTTTGATTTGCAACCCTCATCTTTAAAACCGGACGAATTGCACCCTCAACTTACCATAAAGTTCGGAAGACAACCCTGATCATGGTTTTGATCTGGTCAACCGGTTTTGAGCAAGTAAAAGCTGACTCAGCAGCCCACGCACGCCCACATCCAAACCAAACCCCCTCTCTGTGTTCGTTCTACCCGAAAACGTCCAAGCCCCGACCCAAGTCCCCGGCTCCCCGCTGCCGCTGGCGTTTAGCAGAGGCCGGCGGCACAGCCAGCTTCCTTTCGTTCTTCCCTCTACAGTCTCTTGCACTTACCCGCAGCCGCAACTAGCTGCTGCTGCTGCTAAGAGTATCTCCAGCCGCGTCTTCAACACACCCTTCCCAGGCTTTTTTTTAGCGTCGGCGGCCGAAAATCGGCCCAGCCACGCCCCAATATCTTATTTAACGTCGGTTTGGGCCGAAACAACAGACGGCGGTCCCGAGCCTAACCCAAGCGCCTGGGGGTCGTCTGGAGGCGTCGGCAGAAGCGAAAAGCGACGTGGGACCGCTCTGTCGACGAGAGGAGGGCCTTTTCCCGCCGTTTCCTCGCGCTTTTCCCCCTCGGCTTCCCTCCCATTTGCCACTCCTCCCTCCAATCTCCTCCTCTCCCCGCCGCCATGCCGCCGAAAAAGTACGCAGCCCCCCGCTCTGCGACGGATGCCGCCGCCGTCACCGCCCAGCGGAAGCAGAGGAAGCAAAGAGCGCCGCCGTCCAAGCCGTCGGGCATGTCTAACGCCGACTGGAAGGCAGAAGTTCAACTCCGGGACGCTGTCACCACCGACCGACGGAACAGGTCGAACGCCAAGAGGGCCCGCGACATAGCGGCGACGGCGGCCTCGGCGACAGTCGAGCACGACCAAACCGAGGCGTCTCGCGCGGGCATGATGAATCCGCCCCCCGGCGGCCAAGGACCATATGCGTCCCGGAGCCAGCAAAGCGTCGGGTCTCCTGCCGGCTTCCCGCCGTCGCCCCAACCCTGGGGTTGCACGCCATCGCCGGGCTACGCCGACGGCGACGCGCATGGCGGCTTCAACCCCAACGTCACCTTCCCTCATGGTCGCCCCGTCTAGCGCACACCCTCACCCGCATTCGCCGGCGTGCAGTACCCATCGTACAACTACTCGCCGCCGGCCAACGCCGCCTCACTGACACCGCCTCTCCGACGCGGGGCGCTGCTCTTCTCACAAACATCATCGTCGCACCTCGGTGACACTGAGGTGATGGAGGCCGACATGGACGACATCATCACGACCGGCTCGGCCGCCGCCTCCCCAAGGTTCGCCAGCCAAGACGACGCAATCGATCTCAATGGCGGCATGGACGACGAGCTCGACTACGGTAAGGAGGAACCGGAGGAAGAGGAGGAGACGGTGCCTACTCAAACAAGCAAAGGGAAGAAGAAGAAGAAGAAGAAGAAGAAGAAGAAGAAGAAGAAGAAGAAGAGGCGGCCGGGACCGACGAGCCGCGCATCAAGTGGGCGTCCAAGGAGGACGAATGCCTCGCCGAGGCGTGGAAAGTCATCTGCCTCGACCCGTTCACCGGCACGAACCAGAGCGTCGACAAATATTGGGATCAGATCAAGGCCGAGTTCGACGAGCGCAAGCTCCTCGGCCCCTACTTCAAAGGCGTCTACATGCAGCGCGGGTCGAAGGCGATGTCGAACAATTGGTGGCTCATCCAAACGGCGTGCAACAAATGGCATGGGATCGTTGAGGATATCGCGGCTCGCCCTAAGAGAGGTGCCAGCATCGAGGATCAGGTATGGGGCACGCCGGTCTCTCCCCTTTTCCCCTTTTCGAAGTGTTCGCCCGCTGACTGTTGTTCCTCGGCGCAGTTGCTGCGGATGTTCGCCATGTTTTGCCAGGACAGCGGCGACCAAGATTTCAAATACCTACACGTCTTCCGGCTGCAAGAAGTGGGCGGACGTCCGGCTCACCCTCGCCAAGGCCAAGGAGACGTACAAGCCGGATGCGCCGACGGCGGGCGCGGCCGATGGCCAGCCTGAAGGCAACAAAGGGCCAAGAAGGGAAAACACGCCGAGGTGGCTACCGCACGCGTGCAAGAGTCCATCGAACATTGCCTCGCCGAAGCAAAGACCCGGGCCACCCTGCAGGAAGAGAAGACCGAGGCGCGGTGGCCGGCGTTGATGACGAACATCGCCGTCAAACTCGACATGCTCCGCATCAACGTCGACCTGCTCCGCACCAACGTCGCCGCGAAGAAGAGGAACACCGACATGGCTTTCCAGATGGGAGGGGCGTACATGCTCCGGAGCGACGACCCTCAGCTCAAGGCGTGGTACTTGGCCGAGCGCGGTCTCATCCTGAACCAGATGCCGTCGATGGCGCCACAAACTCCAACGCCAACGCCCGCGCCGCCTACAAGCCCCAGCGATGATGCCTCCGCAACGCCCAGCAGCACAGAAGCCGCGCCGACGCCTCCCAGCACTGAAGCCGCGCCGACGCCCAGCCCCGAAGCCGCGCAGATGCCGCCCGGCCCTCGCACGCTGACTACCATGACGCCAGAGGACGACATCATCGTCGTTTGATGCATTTGCCTACGCGCCTTGCCTTTTTGCGGACGAACTTCCCATTTTGATTGCCGAACTATGGCAACGTGAGCGCCGATATGTGGCGCTGTGATCGCCGGACTTCTGACGTTTTCTTGGGAGCGGAAATAGACAAAGTTTGAATTTGAGGCGCCTTAGGGGCGTCACCTGGGGGCATGGTTGGGGCAGCGATCGCCCCCCGGGCCTAAAATTCGCCGGGGGAGCCCAACACAGTGCCGGCCGATGCTCTTGGGGGCGCTAGAGCATCTCCACTCGTTCGCCCCAAGAAGCCTCACCAAGCCACTTTTTAGGCGCCGGCGGACAAAAAACATCCCACTCAGCCTCACAGGACCTTAATTTTCGCCGGATTAGACGAAAAATACGGCCGGCGCGCCCAGGCCACATCCAGGCTATCCGGGTGCGTCTGGAAGCACCGGTGCTTTATTTAAGCCATCCAATTGGCCCACGTCACCCATCCACCACCCTCTCTCTCCTCTCCTCTCCTCTCTCTCCTCTCTTTTCTCTTTCTTCTACCTACGCCACGCAGACACGCCGAGACGCATGTGAGAGCAAGCCGGCCGTGGCCGTGGCCGGAGCTGGCACGGGGCGGAGCCGCGGAGCTCGCCCGCGCCTGCCTGTGCGTGGCCGGGGCGGAGCTCGCGCGGCGGCCGGAGGTCAAGAAGCAGCAGCGGCAGGCCCGGCCAGCGGTGAGTGGCGCGGCGGGGCGGAGCTCGCGCGGCGGGGCCAGGGGCGCGCGTGGCAGCCAGGGCGGGGCGGAGCTCACGCGGCGGGGCCAGGGGCGCACGTGGCAGCAAGGGCGGGGCGGCGGCCAGGGGCCAGGGGCGCTCGCGCGGCGGCCGGCGGGTTCGGCGCGCCGCGTGGTCGTCTGCGGCGGGGGCGTCGTCGGTGTAGCAGGCGTACCTCCAGCGACGTCACCGACGTGCTGGCCTCCTCCATCAGGAACGGCAAGTTCTTCACCAACGCCACGGCGAGGCCGCTCTGCATCATCAGTCCGAGGCGGTGTCCTTTGCGGCCGCCGTCCTGGCCGCCGTGCTTTGCGGCCGTGGGCAGGGCGTGCGCGGCGGCGGGCGGCACGACTACGAGGGCCGGTCGGCGCGGCCTTCTTCCGAGTCGCGGTGGTCGACGTTGGCCCCAACCTCCGGGCCGTGCGTGTCAACCGGCTCCAATCCACGGCGTGGGTCGACTCGGGCATCACCATCGGGGAGCTGTACTAGCCATGGCCAAGAGCGACTCCCGGCTCGCGTTCCCGGCCAGCGAGTGCCCCACCATCGGCGTGGGCAGCCACTTGAGCGGCGGCAACATCGACATGGTGATGCGCAAGCACGGCCTCTCCAGCGACAAGGTGCTCTACGTCAAGTTGGTCAACGCCCGGGAAGATGCGGAGCCGGCTGCCGCAGGGGGCGCAACCAGTGGAAATTTCTTTGCCCTCAGGCTAATTTTTTCGCCTACAGCCCCCAATCGACGAAAAAAATGCCTTATGAAGGGCTCAACGGCTGGAGATGCTCTAACCTAGACGAGCTGCTATTGTTGCTGCCGACGGCGTGCTGCTAACCTGGGCGAGCTGCATTTCTTCATGTCATAGCTAGGCGTAGATGCAAAACTTTGCATGCGCCTACGCGCGTGCCGTCCGCGTCGTGCGCAAGGCCGCTGGGGCACCAAGTCAGGCAGCTGGGCATCGTGGGATGGCACGACGCTGCAACCAGCCGTGACGATTAGTTAGGATCTTTCTTTTAGCGATGCACATGCATGTAGATAGCCGAGTATAATAAAGGAGGAAACAGAAAACACAGTAGGCAGTTGTGCGGCACCAAAATCATTCTGTGTCCGCGTTCGTGTTCGTGAGCTGATCGCCAGTGTGTTTGTGTCTTCGTGTTCGTGAGCGAGTTGCTGGTCGACGACGACATGCTTCTGCTGCTGCTAAGAGCATCTCCAACAGCCGCGCGACGCGCCGCGCCCAAAAATCGCGTTTGCCGCGCGCGCTTCGGCTGGTTTGCCGCGCCGCGCCGCGCTGGCTCCAGCGGCTGCTGTAAAATGCAGCACGCGCGCTCAGCTCCAACAGCGCGCAAAAAATGCAGCGCGCGCCCCTACAGCAGCGCCAAATATGGCATTTGGACCCAAAATAAACATTCAATCAAAATGCAATGAACATGTGAAATTTAACAAGTTGATGATGAATACATAAAAAGTCGCCCACAAGTTCATCCAACCAAGTCCAAATTCAAACCAAGTTCAAAATACAAGTGCAACCAACAAAGTTCAAGACATATATAAAACACATCAACCATCTTGCTCGTCTTCTTCGTCTTCTTCCTCTTCTTCCGCCGACGATTCTTCCTCTTCTTCCGCCGATGAATCTTCCTCTTCATGACGCACCGCATCACTTGTAGCTCCGACGTGAGGCACATCGAAAGGCATGGCCGGAGGTGCACCCATGCCTCCCATGGCGGCCGGAGGTGCGCCCATGCCTCCCATGGCGGCCGGAGGTGCGCCCATGCCTCCCATGAGAGAAGCAAAACTCATGCCACCCATGCCTCCCATAACGTTGGAGGGTGCTCCAATGCCACCCATGGCTCCCATAGCATTGGAGGGTGCTCGAAAGCCACCCATGCCTCCCATGGCGGCCGGAGGTGCACCCATGCCTCCGAAGCCACCCAAACCTCCAATGGAGCCGAGGCCCATGCCACCCATGCCGCCGCCGAGGCCACCGCCACCCATGCCGCTGAGGCCACCGCCGCCACCCATGCCGCCACCCATTGTGTTGATCATGGCTCTTTTTTGAATCAAGACTTCTTGACGGGCAAGGTTGACATATTCCATTTGCGCTTCATTGAACAAAGATGTGTCCAAGAAGAACAAATTTTTTTCCCATTCCATCAACCTAGTTCGCTCCTCCATGGCAACCTTCCTCTCCTCCAATGCCACTTCCTCTCCTCGGCGGCCACCCTCCTCTCCTCGGCCGCCAACCTCCTCTCCTCGGCCGCGGCATCTTGGTTCCTTGCCATTTTCCTCACCTCGTTCGCTTCTTTTCTTGCCTTCACAATAGCTTCCATAGCATTTGTGAGCTCATCATCTCCTTTCCTCTTCTTCTTTTCGGTTTTGTCCTTCTTGCACCCATCCGGTCGTTTGGGTTTCGAGTATGAAACCGAGTTGGGTGTGGGGCTTCTCATGCCCTCCTCACTTGAGGCATCATCCTCCTCATCATCATCATTCAACTCAATTGTGCGCTTGCGTTTGTTGCTCAAATGCAAATCATCCAAATCTTCACGCTTCCTCCATTTCTCATCATCCTTCAACACTTCATAGCAATGAGGCAAGGTAAAGATCTTTCCTTTCTTGATCTTCCCCTTCTTGGTTGTCATCGTCTCTTCTCTGAACAAGTTTTGTGCAATGTTGTACTACAAAAAAAACAAAACAAGTTAGCACTTCGGACACCAAAAAAAAGTATGATGAACATGTATGATATGGCACTTACTCTATCATCCTCATTTGTCCCACTTGGGTTAAGCTTGTCAACTGCCTTTTGTGCGGCCGCCCACTTTTGACAATCCGAGTTGATTGTCGACCATCGGGACCGAAGTGATCTCTCGGAGCGGTCAATTCCACTCTTGTTCTGAGCATCAAAGTGTTCTTTCATTCGCGCCCAATAAGCATCTCTACTTTGATCACCTCCAACGGATGGATCCCTCGACACTTGCAACCAAGTATTGCATAGTAATTTGTCATCATTGATGGTGTAATTGCCCGCTCTTCCTTTCGGCGCCTCGACAATGCCCTCACCCTCCTCGTCCACCTCAAACTCATGGTCGTCCAAATGGATTTCATTGGTTTGAGACCAATGCGAATTGTTGGACCCAACACCCATAGTTGACATGTATGCATCATCGTTGAGACTACAAATGCAAATATAAGCTATCTATATGATGATGCATTTAACAAATAACAAGAAAATAAAAGTTGGAATTTTTTTCACCTTGGGGGCATTTCGTCGAGCACGTGGTGCGCGTCGGCCGCCGGCTCAACGGTTGAGCTCGTCGGCGCTTCGGTAGACGCCGGAGCCGTCCGCCGCCCTGCAAGCTTCTTCTTCTTCGAGGTGCCGGAGCCGTCCGCCGCCTTCTTCTTCGCGGATATTTTACTTTTTTTCGCCTCCAACGGTGCGGCGGTAGCACGGGATGGCGCCGGCGCAACGCCGCTCGTCGGCGTGGTCATCCGCGGTGGCAAGAAGAGACTGCGCGCGAGGCCGACCGATGGCGGAGCTCCGGCGGCGGCGGCAGCGCCCGCGCCAACGCTCGCCGCGCTAGGGTTTGCGGCGGCGGCGGCGGCGGCGGCGGCGG
>LR738715.1:863120717-863156868 GCA_902687465.1 Secale cereale | reverse complement strand
GGGGGGGGTCGCGGCTGTACAGCGGGGTGAGAGGGGCTCCGGTGTGCGCATCCATGGCGGAAGGGGCGCGAGCGCCGGCGCGCGCGAGTGGAAGAAGAAGGAAAAAAGGGAAGTGCGCGCGCGCTCGAGTGTGCCGCGCGCGGAAGTAGACGCACCAAATCAACAGCGCGGGATGGGGCATTCACCAGCGCACCCAACTCGTTTTAGCGCGCGCGCGTTTTTTGCGCGCCCGCTGGAGCTGTGCGACGCGTTACGCGCGCGCTAAAATGGCGTTTTTTCCGGCGCGGCGCTAGTATAGCGCGGCTGTTGGAGATGCTCTAAGTTGTAACCTCCACTGTCGTAGCCTGGGTGTGCTGATGCGTGCTGCTGCCACCCGTAGATGTCCACTACCAATAATGTTCAGTCAAACCGGCCACAGCGGGTACCTCGACTACGTTGACGCGGAGTACTCGGGCCACTCGGGCTACTTCATGGAGGCCGGCGAGCGCCCGACGCCGGGCACCGTGACGTGCGTAGGCGGCGGACTACGCCGGCAAGGTATTCGCGCACGCCAGGGCACAGGTGGACTACATGCTTGGGACCAACCTGCGCGGCCACTCTTCTTGGCCGCCGCCGCAGCTACTTCCGTAGTCTCCGTCGCCCTTCCGTCTCTTTCGTCTTCATCCAAGCACTAGTCTGTCGTCAGCGTCGCCGTCATCTACCTTGACGACTTCATCTGCTCAGATCACAGTTGGTGGCATCGGCCCCGCGTCGATGGACGCCGTACTCGTCGTCGAGTTCATCTCTGCTGCCCCTTCCGACTTCTCCGACATGGCGTACAGCTCGTGCAAGTTTCTCGTCTACGCATGCCCGGTGCGGGTAACACCGATGCATGCCTTCGTCCACGACATGTCCCCGGGCCTGGCAAACCTGATGCGGTGCTTCATCAACTTCGTCTTCGTCCATCTACGCATGCCGAGTGCTGGCAACACCGATGCGTGCCTTCGTCCACGATGTGTCTCCGGGCTTTGGCAAATCCGGCGCGACGTGTCGTCAACAACGTCTTTTTCCCGGCGTACCACTACTTCAACACCAATGCGCCCATGACTAACTCAGCGCCTCTTTGCGCCCGCGGCTCCTGGGTGAATTCCTCGACACAGGCCATCCCGACTCGACATCGACCACGGTGTTCTTCGCACGGCTACCTCGATGACGGCTACACCATCCTACGCTCTCGGCTACCTCGACATCGACATAAAGAGCTACCGCCTTGCTTGAGAATCCTCCTCGGTTTCCACTCCAGCAACTCTTTCTGCGAAGCATCAACCATTAAGACTGTTGGGGGTGTTCGTCGGCTTGCCTTCGGAATCTTCTCCAGTCTCACTGTCTGTGTCCTTACCGTTGTGACTGTGGGGGGTGTTGAGTATATATTATTAGGAAGTATATGAGTGAATTGCAAAAAACATCGACATTGAAGCACGGTCTTGCAGAAATCACAAGTCTCTAGTTTTGTGCCCAAAACACTAATTCTCAGGCTAATTTTTTGCAGAAACCACTAGTCGCTCGATTCGGTCGTTTTAAGCTGGATTATGACAGGTGGGACCCGCTTTTGCTGACGTGGCGGTACGGTCGAGCCGTTAGACTCGGTGGACGCCGTTAGACGCCGTAGGCTGGCCGTCCCGAGCCGGACCCCATTTGACCGGTCTGCACCCTCTCCCGCACCCTATCTCCTCCATCTCTTTCCCTCCCCTACACCCTCTCACATGACGACGGCGAGTGGCGGCGGTGACTGCGGTGGGCCTGCTGGTGGCGGAGACGACAGACCACCGGAGGCGGATCTCTGCGGCAGCTCTAACCGCGGCGCCCCTTCGGACAGCAGCCCCAAACCCAGCCCCCCGCACTCCCTCGAGTTCGCGGCGGCAAGATCTTTGGCCAAGGCCGTGAAGGCGGATACGACGGAAAGCCACCGGTGGGGCTCGTCATTCGGCGGCGTCTAGTAAGTTTCCCTCATATGTACAGATTCTAGGATTAGGGATAGAGCTAGGGTTAGGATTCGGCCGCTGGATCTTGGGCTATATGTATGTGTGGGTACTTGAAAAACTATATTGGATTCTGGGGGAGGGGGGAGGGGAATAGCCCACTGTCATAGACTCATATATGTGAACTGTTAATTAGAATGCACTTTTAATTATAGCAGTGCGAATAAAGAGCAGATAAGAGTAGCTTCTTCTGTAGTTATGCATTGTTATTTAGAGCAGTGCAAATTATAGTACATTTTGTTAATATGTAGTGTTAATTAGGGCATATAATTGTGAACTTTTTTTATAGTAATTATGCAATGTTAATTAGAATTAGTGTTTTATCTTGTAGCAACTGCAAACTTGTAGGGCACAGATACACTGTGTGCTCCAAGCCCTTGAAACCATCTCTTGCTATCAGAAAAAACCAGCATCAGGTTAGCTAAGCATATTTGTTTATGTTTTTGTATTTATGTCTCACTTGAAATTCATAGTTATTAATTGTTTCTGTTTTTTAAATGCAGCCAAATAGGTCAGATGCTTCTGCTTCATCTCCAGTTGTTGCACCAACAAGGAAGAGGCCATCTCCAAGTACAACAGATGTTGGGACTGCTCCTCCCAGGAAGAAAGCTGCACCTGCTGCTACTGCTCCACCAAGGAGCAGAGCTGCACCTGCTGCTACTGCTCCTTCTGCTCCACCAAGGAGGAGAGCTGCACCTACTGCTACTGCATCCAGTGCTCCTCCAAGGAGGTCTCCTAGGAAGAATGCAACCCCAGCACCTACTACTCCTCCAAGGAGGTCTCCAAGGAAGAAAACTACCCCAGCTGGTACATCTTCTACATCTGCTGCAAGCCATAGGGGAACATTTCATGCTCCAAGACAGACTGGAAGGAAGAGGACTGTTTCCTACAAGATGAAAGAGTATCTACATGCTTCTCGTAACTAGATGTTGCCTTTGTCGGGTGCTTGAATTAGATGTCTTTGTTGTTTGTCTTACTAGATGCCTTTGTTGGCTGCTTGCACTAGATGTTGGTGTTGGCTGTTGAACTAGATGCCTTTGTTGGCTGTTGAACTAGATGCCTTTGTTGGCTGTTAAACTAGATGATGGTGTTGGTTGTTGAACTTGATGATGGTGTTGGATGTTGAACTAGATGCTGGTGTTGGATGTTGAACTTGATGCTGGTGTTGTATGTTGAACTAGATGCCTATGTTGCCTGTTGAACTTGATGCTGGTGTTGTATGTTGAACTAGATGCCTTGTTGGCTGTTGAACTTGATGCTGGTATTGGATGTTGAACCTAAATGAGTCTAGGGTGCCTCGACGTCGAAAAACCACATAAATGAGTCTAGGGTGCCTCGACGTCGAAAAACCAACCTAAATGAGTCTAGGGTGCCTCGACGTCGAAAAACCACCTAAATGACTCTAGGGTGCCTCGACGTCGAAAAACCAACCTAAATGAGTCTAGGGTGCCTCGACGTCGAAAAATCACCTAAATGACTCTAGGGTGCCTCGACGTCGAAAAACCACCTAAATGACTCTAGGGTGCCTCGATGTCGAAAAAGCAACCTAAATGAGTCTAGGGTGCCTCGACGTCGAAAAACCACCTAAATGACTGTATGCAATACATAACTGGGAGATATAAATCCACATCCAAATTGATCACATTCAGCATATTGGGAGATACATACATGAACATTACTAATAAGTAGCATCATTGGGAGTTCATACATGACCATCACATAACTGGGAGATCCATACAAGAACATTACAGAACTAATAAGTAGCATAATTAGGAGATCCATACATAACTAATAAGTAGCATACTTATGAGATCCATACATGACCATCAACTCCATGAGTCTTGCTGCCCATTGTGGCTCATTCATATAAGATTGACTTGATCCCATCCAGCTTCACCTTGGTCTCCTCCACAACCTTTTCAAGCTCATCAATGTGGGCCTGCGACTTAGTCTTCTCTTCAGCAAGCTTCAACTTCATGTTCCTAATGACACTGGCTTGAGCAATTGTCAGGTTCTTAACCATGTCATACTTCTCCTGGAGCTTGCTCTCATCAGGCTTACTTTCCATTTGGCCCTCTTCTCATTCTCATCCAAAAGGGCTTGGACATCTTCAACCAACTTCTCATAACTAGCCTGCAGCTTGATCTTCTCTTGTGTTAGTTTGTGAACAGCAAATGAGTTCATCAGATTGTCCTCAGTCCTGTTTATCTTGGACTGTTCATACATATCCCACAACTCGGCCAGTGCATTCTCCATTGTAGCTGGCCAAGATGGATCAACCCATTCAACTAGTCCACAGTTTTTACTATCCTGTTAAATTACAGTGTTAAAGAACAAGATATGAGCTACAAGCCACTATGAGCTCTTTACTAATAACAAGTGAACAAGGCCAACAGTACTTCATCCAGTACCAACATTTATGCAAGCTAAATAATAAGTTCTTACTAACTAAAACCAACAATCATCCAGTGCCAACTGTACTTCATAAAAAATAATAATGAGTGATTGTAACCCAAAGCACATGCTGACATATAAACAAACCTCACTTGCACTAACTGTCACATGCTGACATATAAACAAAGTACCTCACTTATCCACACTCAGCCTGTAAGCATTAGGCACATATTTAAACATCCTAACTAACAAGCCAGATCTGCTAACTAACAAAATTAGTACTAAACAATGACCAAATGATTAGTCCACTACAGCTATTAGCAGAGAATTGACCCAAACCTTCACAGCACAGGCAAGGAACCTCCTTCCAGTATGGATGCCCTCAAAAGCAACAAGTCTCTCTGCTCGCTTCCCGTGTTCATGGCACAGAACAAAATCATTGCCCTCAAATTCGGAGTCAGCCGTTGTAGCAGGGATCTGCCCGTGAGAAGGAAAGCAAGAGATTTGGGATAGAAACTTCAGATCAAGCTCAACATGAAAATCCCCAAATCGAAACCCTAAACCTAGTTCTACCAACTCACCTTCACGATGCCGTCGTCTGAACCTGAGGTGGAGTACTGGTAATAATTCTCACTGCTGTCATCTTCCTCGCTCCAGGAAACCATGGCGACACGGCGACGGTGGCGGCGGTCGGAGATGTGGACGGGTCGACGGCGGCGAACGACTGGGAGCAGAGAAGCAGAGAGCGCGGCGAACGAATGAGGGTTGGGGTGGGTGGGCTCGGGGGACCGGTCAAATCGGGTCCGGCTCGGGACGGCCAGCCCACGGCGTCTAACGGCGTCCACCGAGTCTAACGGCTCGACCGTACCGCCACGTCAGCAAAAGCGGGTCCCACCTGTCATAATCCGGCTTAAAATGACCGAATCAAGCGACTAGTGGTTTTTGCAAAAAAAATTAGCCTGAGAATTAGTGTTTTTTGGCACAAAACTAGAGACTTGTGATTTGTGCAAGACCGTGCTTCAATGTCGATGTTTTTTGCAATTCACTCGGAAGTATAGGATAGATTAGGATTTGTCCTGCCTTGTCTTGTACTTCAAGTTGGTCATTGTACTCCTATATATATATATATATATATATATATATATATATATATATATATATATGCCCACGAGGCTCAAGCAATAAACATCCATCATATTCCACAACAATCTCTCTCTCCTCCTTCTAACAGGGATCAGCTACTTGGTGTGGCGACACCGCGTGTCTCTGGTCGCCGGCAACGAAGGTGGTGGAGGCGGCGGCCGGTCTTCGCGTCCCAGGCGGCGGCAGGGGCGGGCCTTGGCGTCGGGCCTTGCGGGAGAGGGCTAGGTTTGGATGTGTGCTGCTAAGTTAGCTTTTAACTCTTTTTTTATTGGTGAGCCGACTTTGACCTCTGTCAAAACCGGTTGACCAGCAAAAAACCATGACCAGGGTTGTCTTTTAAACTTTATGGTAAGTTAAGGGTGTAATTCGACCAGTTTCGAAGTTGAGGGTTGTAAATCGAACCATTGGTTAGTTCAAGGTTGAAAAGTGGACTTTTCTCTTTTCAAAATAGGAGGGATGATCGGTTTACCTGTTGTTTGGTAGGGTTTGTGAGCTATTTTGCTCCCAAAAAAATGAGGAACAAAGTAGCCCTTGGTAGGGTTTGTGAGATCACATTTATGAGGACGTTTCTCCTGTCATGTGCAGGCTATAGAAAGAGGAGCTTATGAAACAATGAAGCTCATGCGAAGACGTTGCGCTGACGGGAGGCGCACGAAGCCAACAGATCCTCTCGCGATGATGGCATGGTGGCCCGCTGGCCGCTGCTATGGGCTGGAGCTTGATGTGTTTTCTGTTGTTTTGGTAGCGCGTGTTCTGTCTGCTACTATCTTTTGGTTCTGCATATCGTAGGGCTCTCTTTAAAACCGTGTTCTAGTTGTAGCAAGTCTTTGCTCCGTAGGAGATGTTTCTAGTGCATGCGGACATTACTAGCGGGTTTCTGCTAGTACTACAACTGGCCTGTCTCTTTTTCCTGTCTCCCGTTTCTTTGAAAGCAATGTATTTTCATTATGCTAGGTGATGGACAAGGGAGTAGCCAGCCAGTGATCGGGACTCACGGCCAACCATGGCTTGTCCGCTACCATGCTATGCTTATAACAGTGACCATGCTTCAGACTAGACTGCTGCTGTCGGATAGTGAAGAGAAGAGTCAAGGCAACGTGCATGGCGTGCAATCGCGCGGGTTGAATAGTCACCGAGAGTGCGCGCGCATGTACGATGTTGTCACATCTACAGAGCCCTTGCCATACCACACATGTACTACGACCCAAGGGGGCAACGAGACATGGAATGGAAAAGGGAGTGCGACGTGCGTACGTACGCACGAAATGAAAGGAGCGAGTTAATTGTGTGTCCGTGTCATGTGGTAATTGTGTGTCATGTGGGAGGCATTGGACTCAAAACTGCCTGCCCGCACCCACCCCCGTCGCCAACCCTAGGCGACACTGAGAGCGCTTGTGCCGCTGGCCCTAGGCTGCCACCCTTCGATCCCTCCCTCCCGCCGTCACCCAAGATCGCGTAGGGCGAGCCTGGGCTGTGGGTTGTGATGGCGGCGGCGAGGTCTTCTCCCTCATGCGACAGCAGCGATTTCTTATGGCGGAGGCGACGCGGTCACCGCGGTGACTCAACGGCAAGGAGCGGCGGGATCCTGGCGCTGTACATGGTGGCGGCTACAGTGGAGGCGCGACCACTCTGGGACGGAGGCGCCCTTGTGGCGGCGGCCAGGATGTGGGTCTCACGAGGCCCGGATGGGCTTGGGCAGGCCGGCGGATCTGGTCCGCGGTGACAGGCAAGCGCGGTGGGCCTGACGGTGCCAGTTGTTGGGAAACGTAGCACACAATTTCAAAAAAAATTATACGCTCACGCAAGAACGCAAGATCTATCTAGGAGATGCATAGCAACGAGAGGGGGAGAGTGTGTCCTCGTACCCTTACAGATCAAAAGCGGAAGCGTTTGACAACGCAGTTGATGTAGTCGAACTTCTTCTCGTTCCGACCGATCAAGCACCGAACGTACGTCACCTCCGAGTTCTGCACACGTTCAGCTCGATGACGTCCCTCGAACTCTTGATCAAGCAAAGTGTCGAGGAAGTAGATGAGTTTCGTCAGCACAACGGCGTGGTGACGGTGATGATGAAGTGATCCGCGCAAGGCTTCGCCTAAGCACTACGAGATTATGACCGTGGGAGTAAACGATAAAGAGGGGCGCTTGCACATGGCTAACAATGATGTTTCATATGTTCTAGGTTGGAGAGAGGAGTCAGCCAAGGGGGCGCCCAAATAGGCCGAATCCTACTTGAGTTGCCACCCCAATTCGCCCCCTTCCTTATTTTGTGTAGAGGGAAGGAAAGAGAGCGGGGGGGAGAAGGGAAGGGGGGAGGCCAAATCCTCCCTCTTCCTTCTTCCTTCCCCTCCTTCCGTATCCTCCTATTCGGCCTATATGGGTTGCACCGGCCCACTAAGGGCTGGTCTATCCCTCGCTTGGCCCATAAGGCTCATATCTTTGCCGGGGTTGCCCGAAACTCCTTTTCGGTGACCCGATATGTACCCGGTACCCTCGGAACACTTCTGGTGTCTGAATATCATCGTCCTATATATGAATCTTTACCTCTCGACCATTTCAAGACTCCTCAGCATGTCCGTGATCTCATCTGGGACTCCAAACAACATTCGGTCATCAATCACATAACTCATATATTACAAAATCGTCATCGAACGTTAAGCGTGCGGACTCTACAGGTTCGAGAACTATGTAGACATGACCGAGACAACTCTCCGGTCAATAACCAATAGCAGAACCTAGATGCTCATATTGGCCTCTACATATTCTACGAAGATCTTTATCGGTCATACCATAATGACAGCATACGTTATTTCCTTTGTCATCGGTATGTTACTTGCCCGAGATTCGATCGTCTGTATCTTCATACCTAGTTCAATCTCATTACCGGCAAGTCTTTTTACTCGTTCCGTAATGCATCATCCCGCAACTAACTCATTAGTGAAATTTTTTGCAAGGCTTCTTATGACGTGCGTTACCGAGAGGGCCCAGAGATACCTCTTCGATACTTGGAGTGACAAATCATAATCTTGATCTATGTCAACCCAACAAACACCTTCAGAGATACCTATAGAGCATCTTTATAATCACCCAATTACGTTGTGACGTTTGATAGAACACAATGTATTCCTCCGGTATCCGGGAGTTGCATAATCTCGTAGTCGGAGGAACATGTATTTGACATGAAGAAAGCAATAGCAATAAAACTAAACGATCAATATGCTAAGCTAACGGATGGGTCATTGATGGCTTCTCGCCCCTCGTTGGTTACCCCAAGTGGAAGGTTGAGATGTAGCGTAGCGGCAAATTTCCCTTGGCAAAGATACCAAGGATCGAATCCCGTGAGACTCCGAGGGTTGACAAGTAGGTGTCAACGGCGCCAGAAACTTAGAGGTTGACGGGACCTGCACACAGATACAGATAACTTTGCTCCCAACGAGTACAGAGAGGTTGTCAATCCCTCCGGCCTTGTTGTTTACAAAGGATCAAACACAAGAGATAATAATGATAGCTATGACTGCAACTAGGAAATAAAAACAGGAAGTAAATAGAAGGTGTGATCAGCGGTGGTAATATGGACCGGGGTCCCATGATGTTCACTAGTGATGTCTCTCTCCCAAAAGACGATAAAACAGCAAAGCGAGGTAAACAAATTACAGCTGGGCAATTGACAGGATTATGTGCGCAAACCAATGCTAACTATGCTGCAAAGAAAGGTAGAGGCTCAAAAGCATGGGTGGTACGCCAAGGCAAGTAGACCGAAATCCATCTGCATCTACTACTAATCATCCACCTCGAGATATCTATCCAGAACATCTCGCTGGTATTAAGTTGCGAATCCCACCCAAAGTGTAAACACAAAGCAACAGACAACTGTATTAAAAGAACTTTGCGTAAAGTAAACAATCCTTGCACCCGCAAGTACAAGCACCGTTGTTTTCTCCCTTGTGGCAACAACACATCCCCTAGACTCATGTTTCTGCACTCAAGCTAGTCATCAGGGGGCATGAACCCACAATCAAGCATAACGCTCCCTCTTGGAGTTACTACCTACTACTTGGCCAAAGCAATAAACAGCAACGGAGAACATGCAATAATTACTCAAGAACAAAGATATAAAAGAGGTGAATCAAATATATTGCTCAAACACAATCTGAACATAGTCTCATAATCCATCAGATCCCAGCAAACTCAGCAAAGCAACAGCAGAAAGATTACATATGTGCCTCGATCATGTAGGGCAGCTCACGAGGTCTAAACCATGAAGAGCAAAGAGGGGAGGAGAACATCACATAGCTACTGATCATGGACCCATGGTCCAAGGTGGACTACTCACGACTCATCCGGGAAGCGTCCATGGTGGTGGAGAAGCTCCCGGTGGTGGTTCTCCCCTCCGGCAGGGTGCCGGGAAGAGTTCTCCTGATGCTCCCGATCTTGGAAGCGCTGCGGCGGCGGAACAGAGGCGAGATCGCGAAAAAGGGTTCTGTCCTCGAGGGTTTCGGGACGAGAGGGATATATATGCGAAGGGGGGCAGCCAGAGGCGGAGCAGGGGCCCCAGGCGCCCCCCTGGCGCGGCCAGGGGTGGGGCCGCGCCAGGTGGCCGCCTGGGCCTACCCTGGCTCCCCTCTGGCCCATCTTTGGTTCTTCGCGAAGCTTCCTGTACGCTGATTTTTCCTATATTTTTCCTGTAATTTTTGGAGCACTTTTAATATGGGGGAAACCTGAAATAGAAAAACAGCAGAAAACAGGAACTGGCACTGTGGTGCACTGAGTTAATAGGTTAGTCCAAATATGATCAAAAGTGCATGGAAGTGCATCAATATCATAGCAATATCACACAAAAGAAGCATGGAGCAAGCAGAAATTATAGATACGTTTTGGACGTATCAACATCCCCAAGCTTAATTCTTGCTCGTCCTCGAGTAGGTAAATGAGAACAAGCATAATTTCTGTGGTGACATGCTATCAACCATATAAGAACTTTTAAGTAAAGCAATCAAGGCATGTAATTCAATTCAAGTCATAACAAGCAAGAGTCTATATTAGCATTGTAACAAGCAACATAAGAACATAAAGGTGCAAGAGCTCTCGCTGTCCATGACTCGAATGTCTCCAAATGGTGTTTGCATGCAAGAAAGGGGATAGGGATATACGAGAGAGTAAAACATAGTTTTTGTATTGTTGAGAACTTAATCTACTAAAGTTTCACACTTGGTCTTCTTTGGAATCTTATCTTGACTCATCCCCGGACCACTAGCCAGGTACAAGTCAAAATGATCCACTCCCTTTCGATATTTTGAGCACTCATGCAATGGATGAACGTAAGCAAGAAAGTTGACACTTAAGATGGCAAAGAGAGAAAAATGATGAAGGTGGAAGACAATAAAGGTGTGAAAGGCTCACATCAATGAGGACAATCATAGGCGAGAGAAAGCCAAATGATAGATATGATGTGAGGAGTAGGGATTGCCATGCAACGGATGCACATATGAGCTAAGGTAAGCTCTCCAATGGAACTAGTGGGGGTGCATCCAACTTGCTCGCTCAAGAAGACCTAGAGGTCTTTTGAGGAGGCTCATCATTGGAATATACAAGCCAAGTTCTATAGTGTGAAGGTCCCCACATAGCTATATGCATGAATGATAATCTCTATGGAGTACAAGGTATAAGATGGAGTACGAGTGTGGATCTCTCAAAAGGAATAGTAGTGTGCCCCCTTCTCTCTTTTTATTTCTTTTTCTCTTTTTTCTCTTTTTTTATTTTATTGTGGCCTCAATGGCTCTTTCTATTTAACTCTCATTTGTCCTCTTTGGGATCTTTTGATTTTGTCCTCTTTGGGATCTTTTCCTCACTTTAGGGGCAACACTCTATATATTACAAGAAGTATAGAAGATCTTTCACACTTTACAAAAGTACTCAACATAAAGAAGATAAAACTATCATGATGTATGCAAATGTATGCCTCTGCCAGTGTAGCAGGATATGCAATGATACTAGCGCGTCATGTAGCAATGATTAGGGCAAGGCCCAACTAGCATGCGGCTCATCGATCAAGCAAAAAAGCATGTATGACATGAAGATCAAGTCATGAGAAGATGGATGTTGCATGGCAATGTATCTCGGAAAGGCTATGGAAATGCCTTGATAGGTAGGTATGGTGGCTGTTTTGAGGAAGGATATAATGAGGCTTATGATGACAGAGCGTATCGTGCCAAGGATTTGGATGCACCGGCGAAGTATGCGCCAACTCTCGAGGTGAGAAAGGGCAATGCACGGTACCGAAGAGGCTAGAAAAATATGGCTAGGTGGAAGTGTCAACTTTCGAATACTCACATTAGTCCGAAGAACTCATGCACTTATTATCGGTAACTCTCAATCTAATTAGGAGGTTCACAAAGAGACAAGTACCCCGATGAGGTGTGTATGGGGGTTTGGTTATCCTTGCGCATCCTCGACTCATGGTACGTGAGTGTACTCTAATATTCGATCCCTCCAAAGATTAGTGATCCATCTAGTAGCTAAAGTTCTCAACTATTTTGTAGGTTTTCGAAAATAAACACGGATTTCCCAAAATATGACATTTATCACTAATAGGCTAAAGCTCTTGACACTAAAAGTTCAGACATTACTCATGGCAATACCTCAAAACTATTGCAAGTTACTACTAAAATTAAATAGCAACCTCAATTACCTACTTTAAGTTAAGACACACAACTCAGTGCAACAGGCAAACTCTCTTAACAAGATAAACATGAAAACTCAAGAGAGTTCAGCAACCAACTAAACAAAAGCTCTTTAAAAAGAAAAACATGAAAACTAAGAGCTAAACATGACAGCAGCTATGGAAAGACAAAGAACACACACAGCAAAGATAAGCATGAAAATCCTATGTTGTGTTCTAGGTTTAAGTGGAGCGTGTTTCTCTCCCACACAAAGAAAGCTGGGTTTTAACTTGTTATGAACAGCAAGCAAAGCTAAAGAAAACTAAAAAAAGGAAACTAAGAGCAAGACGCTCCAAGCATAGCACATAACACATGAAGTGATAAGAATATAGTGAAACGAAAGACGAACTGATAATTGTTGATGGAGAAGGGGATGCATGGGGGCATCCCCAAGCTTAGACGCTTGAGTCTTCTTGAATATTTCTTGGGGTGCACGGGGGCATCCCCAAGCTTGAGAGTTTGACCCTCCTGAATCTTCTTTTATCATCTTCCCTCGCACACTTGAAAACTCCCTTCATACATAACTCATCATAATCTGATTAGCGAGGTTAGTACCCACAATAAAATAATTTTTCCCTACTGGAAATAAAAATAATATTGAAGAGCTACTGTTTCTCAAGATTGCCAAAAGGTTTTTGCAAAGAAAAAGCAAGCTCAAGGTTTGCAAAACGAAGAAAAGGCAAAACAGGACAGAATCTGTGAAAAACAGACCAGCAGGTAGTAAATAATTTTTTCGGGGCACTTCTGCAAATCAAATCAAAAAACTCAGAACAGACGCTCGAAAGCCAATTGTATAGAGCACGCTGTCAAAAAAAATCAGATCAAAAAGATGATCTGGTGATTTTATTCGAATTTTTCTATCCAAGGACAGAATCTGTTTTCTGGACAGCACGTCACAACTTTTGAACTTTCTTGCAATCGGAGGCTAAACTTGGCACAAAGCTGAAAAGAAAAGATACAATGATGATGCTACTGTAGTAAAAAACATCAAGACACAACAAAAGCAAAATAAAACCTAATTCGTTGTGGGCTGCCTCCCAAAAGCGCTTTCATTTATGCCTTTAAGCTAGGCATGATGCAAAAAGAGAAGATCAAGTTTTATCAAGAGTAAGAGAATAGCTAGCCCGTGTAACGGACTCAAAAGGCAACTTAATCTTCTTTCTAGTGAAGTGTTCCATCCCTTTCTTGAGAGGGAATTGGAATTTTATATTCCCCTCTTTCATGTCAATGATAGCACCAACGGTGCGCAGAAAAGGACGTCCCAAAATAATTGGACATGAAGGTTCACATTCAATATCCATAATAGTAAAATCAACGGGAACATAATTGTCATTGACAATGATAAGAACATCGTCGATCTTCCCCAAAGGTTTCTTTACGGAAGAATCAACAAGACGAACACCAAAAGAACAAGGATCAAAAGCTTTCAATTCAAACATATCATACATTCTTTTGGGCATAACGGAGGTACTAGCTCCAACATCACATAAAGCATAGCAAGAGAAGTTATTCAACTTAATTTTAATCATAGGATCCCAACTATCTTCTAGCTTTCTAGGTATGGAGGCTTCTACCCTAAGCTTCTCCTCCCTAGCTTTGATGAGAGCATTAGTGATATGCTCCGTGAAGGCAAGATTAAGTGTGCTAGTGTGGGGATCTCTAGACATCTTGTGAAGAAAACCAATAACTTCAGAAAGGGTGCAATTATCAAAATCAAGGTCACTACTATCAAGTAAAGTGGTAGTGGTGTCCTTTAGGCTCACTTGTTTGGTAGCTTCTATGGTCATATGAGTTTCTTCTTCTACGGTTGAGGTCATAGCATCACCATTAATAGGTCCAATGGGACTAGGAGTGCATTGGGTGCTAAGAGTTTGGATATCCTCAACAACTTGAATAGTAGCAACAGTGTGGTGGGTAGGAAGGCTCTTAATTCTATCTTCTTCCTCCTTTTCTCTAGCCCATCTCTTTTTAAGTTTAGCCATCATCCTAATGTTTTCATTAATTTGCACTTGAATAGCATTCATAGGAGTGGTCTTCCTCTCCTCAAGAGGAGAAGTTCTAATTTTAAGCAACTCTACCTCATGGGCTAAATTGTCTACCTTCGAAGAGAGATTATCTAGTTTGTCTAGTTTTTATTCTACACTCTTATTGAAGGCCTTTTGGGTAGTGATGAAGTATTTAAGCATAATATCTATTTCAGAAGTGGAGTTCTTGGTGCTAGGATAAGTATTGTTGTTCCCATAGGAATTAGAGGGGAACGGTCTAGGGTTGCTACCAAAATTACTCCTATAAGCATTGTTATTGAAATTGTTTCTAGAGATAAAGTTCACATCTACTTGATCTTGAGCAATCAAAGAATTTAAAGGAACATCATGATGATCAATAGAAGATTGCTTGGAAAGTAGAGACATGATCAAGTCAACTTTTTCATTTAGGGAGGAAATCTCCTCGACAGAGTTTACCTTCCTACCTGTTGGAGCGCGTTCAGTGTGCCATTGGGAATAATTGGTCATCATCTCGTCGAGAAGCTTCGTGGCAGCACCAAGTGTAGTTGACATAAAGGTTCCTCTCGCGGCCGAATCTAACAAGTTCCGTGAGGTAAAGTTCAAGCCTGCATAAAAAGTTTGGATAACCATCCAAGTAGTCAAACCATGAGTAGGGCAGTTCTTGACAAGAGATTTCATGCGTTCCCAAGCTTGGGCAACGTGTTCATTATCCAATTGTTTAAAATTCATTATGTTACTCCTTAATTGGATAATTTTAGCAGGGGGATAGTACTTCCCAATAAAGGCATCCTTGCACTTGTCCCAAGAATCTATACTATTCCTAGGCAAGGACTGAAACCAGATTTTAGCTCCTCCTCTCAAGGAGAAAGGAAAAAGCTTAAGCTTAACAATATCACCATCTACTTCTTTGTACTTTTGCATATCACAGAGCTCAACAAAATTATTTAAGTGCAAAGCAGCATCATCTCCAGCACCGGAGAATTGATCTTTCATAACTAGGTTCAGCAAAGCAGGTTTAATCTCATAAGAAGGTGCTGAAGTGGCAGGTGTAGCAATAGGCGTGCAGATAAAGTCATTGTTGTTATGACTAGTGAAGTCACACAACTTGGTGTTCTCGGTGGAACCCATAGCAGCAGCAAGCAAGATAACTATTTTTGTGATTTTTGGTAAGGGACACTAAAGCAAAAACTGAAAGGTAAACTAACAAGACTAAAAAGCAAAGATAAAAGATAGCGTGCAACTCCCCTATCTTGAAGAGTGGAGTCCCCGGCAACGGCGCCTGAAACTTGCTTGATGGCTTCTCGCCCCTCGTTGGTTACCCCAAGTGGAAGGTTGAGATGTAGCGTAGTGGCAAATTTCCCTTGGCAAAGATACCAAGGATCGAATCCCGTGAGACTCCGAGGGTCGACAAGTAGGTGTCAACGGCGCCAGAAACTTAGCGGTTGACGGGACCTGCACATAGATACAGATAACTTTGCTCCCAACGAGTACAGAGAGGTTGTCAATCCCTCCGGCCTTGTTGTTTACAAAGGATCAAACACAAGAGATAATAATGATAGCTATGACTGCAACTAGGAAATAAAAACATGAAGTAAATAGAAGGTGTGATCAGCAGTGGTAATATGGACCGGGGTCCCATGATGTTCACTAGTGATGTCTCTCTCCCAAAAGATGATAAAACAGCAAAGCGAGGTAAACAAATTATAGCTGGGCAATTGACAGGATTATGTGCGCAAACCAATGCTAACTATGCTGCAAAGAAAGGTAGAGGCTCAAAAGCATGGGCGGTACGCCAAGGCAAGTAGACCAAAATCCATCTGCATCTACTACTAATCATCCACCTTGAGATATCTATCCAGAACATCTCGCTGGTATTAAGTTGCAAATCCCACCCAAAGTGTAAACTCAAAGCAACAGACAACTACATTAGAAGAACTTTGCGTAAAGTAAACAATCCTTGCACCCGCAAGTACAAGCACCGTTGTTTTCTCCCTTGTGGCAACAGCACATCCCCTAGACTCATGTTTCTGTCACTCAAGCTAGTCATCAGGGGGCATGAACCCACAATCAAGCATAACGCTCCCTCTTGGAGTTACTACCTACTACTTGGCCAAAGCAATAAACAGCAACGGAGGACATGCAAGAATTACTCAAGAACAAAGATATAAAAGAGGTGAATCAAATATATTACTCAAACACAATCTGAACATAGTCTCATAATCCATCAGATCCCAGCAAACTCAGCAAAGCAACAACAAAAAGATTACATATGTGCCTCAATCATGTAGGGCAGCTCACGAGGTCTAAACCATGAAGAGCAAAGATGGAAGGAGAACATCACATAGCTACTGATCATGGACCCATGGTCCAAGGTGGACTACTCACGACTCATCCGGGAAGCGTCCATGGTGGTGGAGAAGCTCCCGGTGGTGGTTCTCCCCTCCGGCAGGGTGCCGGGAAGAGTTCTCATGATGCTCCCGATCTTGGAAGCGCTGCGGCGGCGGAACAGAGGCGAGATCGCAAAAAAAGGGTTCTGTCCTCGAGGGTTTCGGGACGAGAGGGATATATATGCGAAGGGGGGCAGCCAGAGGCGGAGCAGGGGCCCCAGGCGCCCCCCCTGGCGCGGCCAGGGGTGGGGCCGCGCCAGGTGGCCGCCTAGGCCTCCCCTGGCTCCCCTCTGGCCCATCTTTGGTTCTTCGTGAAGCTTCCTGTACGCTGATTTTTCCTATATTTTTCCTGGAATTTTTGGAGCACTTTTAATATGGGGGAAACCTGAAATAGAAAAACAGCAGAAAACAGGAACTGGCACTGTGGTGCACTGAGTTAATAAGTTAGTCCAAATATGATCAAAAGTGTATGGAAGTGCATCAATATCATAGCAATATCACACAAAAGAAGCATGGAGCAAGCAGAAATTATAGATACGTTTTGGACGTATCAGTCATGTCCATCACATCATTCACCTAATGATGTGATCTCGTTCATCAAATGACAACACATGTCTATTGTCAGAAAACTTAACCATCTTTAATTAACGAGCTAGTCTAGTAGAGACTTACTAGGGACTTAGTATTTTGTCTATGTATCCACACATGTATCAAGTTTCCGGTTAATATAATTCTAGCATAAATAATAAACATTTATCATGAAATAAGGAAATATAAAATAACAACTTTATTATTGTCTCTAGGGCATATTTCCTTCAGTCTCCCATTTGCACTAGAGTCAATAATCTAGATTGCATAGTAATGATTCTAACACCCATGGAGTCTTGGTGATGATCATGTTTTGCTCGTGGAAGAGGCTTAGTCAACGGGTCTGCTACATTCAGATCTGTATGTATTTTGCAAATCTCTATGTCTTCCTCCTTGACTTGATCGCGGATGGAGTTGAAGCGTCTCTTGATGTTTGGTTCTTTTTTGTGAAACCTGGATTCCTTCGCCAAGGCAATTGCCTCAGTATTCTCACAAAAGATTTTCATTGGACTCGATGCACTAGGTATTACACCTAGATCGGATATGAACTCCTTCATCTAGACTCCTTCATTTGTTGCTTCCGAAGCAGCTATGTACTCCGCTTCACATGTAGATCCCACCACGACGCTTTGCTTGGAACTGCACCAATTGACTGCTCCACCATTCAATAAAAATGTGTATCCGCTTTGTGACTTAGAGTCATCTGGATCAGTGTCAGAGCTAGCATCGACATAACCGTTTACGATGAGCTCTTTGTCACCTCCATAAACGAGAAACACATCCTTGGTCCTTTTCAGGTACTTCGGCATGTTCTTGACAGCTGTCCCGAAGGAAATATGCCCTAGAGGCAATAATAAAGTTATTATTTATTTCCTTATATCATGATAAATGTTTATCATTCATGCTAGAATTGTATTAACCGGAAACTTAGTACATGTGTGAATACATAGACAAAATAGAGTGTCCCTAGTATGCCTCTACTAGACTAGCTCATTGATCAAAGATGGTTATGTTTCCTAGCCATAGACATGAGTTGTCATTTGATTAACGGGATCACATCATTAGGAGAATGATGTGATGGACAAGACCCATCCGTTAGCTTAGCACTATTATCGTTTAGTTTTACTGCTATTGCTTTCTTCATGACTTATACATGTTCCTATGACTATGAGATTATGCAACTCCCGAATACCGGAGGAACACCTTGTGTGCTATCAAACGTGACAACGTAACTGGGTGATTATAAAGATGCTCTACAGGTGTCTCCGAAGGTGTTCGTGGTGTTGGCATAGATCAAGAATAGGATTTGTCACTCCAAGTGTCGGAGAGGTATCTCTGGACCCTCTCGGTAATGCACATCATAATAAGCCTTGCAAGCAAATGACTAATGAGTTAATCACGATATGATGTATTACGGAACGAGTAAAGAGACTTGTCGGTAACGAGATTGAACTAGGTATAGAGATATCGACGATTGAATCTCGGGCAAGTAACATACCGATGACAAAAGGAACAACGTATGTTGTTGTTCAGTTTGACCGATTAAGATCTTCGTAGAATATGTAGGAGCCAATATGAGCATCCAGGTTCCGCTATTGGCTATTGACCGAAGATGAGTCTCGGTCATGTCTACATAGTTCTCGAACCCGTAGGGTCCGCACATTTAACGTTTGATGACGATCGATATTATGAGTTTATGAGTTTTGATGTACCGAAGGTAGTTCGGAGTCCCGGATGAGATCACGGACATGACGAGGAGTCTCGGAATGTCCGAGAGGTAAAGATTGATATATTCGGACACCAGAAGTGTTCTGGGAAGTTTCGGAATTTACCGGAGTGCCGGGGGGGTTACCGGAACCCCCCGGGGGAAAGTTGGGCCTTAGTGGGCCATAGGGGAGAAAGAGGGCAGCAGCCAGGAGGTGGCGCGCCCCCTCCCAAGGGCAGTCCGAATTGGACTAGGGGAGGGGGGCGCGGCCCCCTCTTTCCTTCTCCTTCTCTCCCTCTCTTTCCTTCCCCTCTTGGTGATTCCTACTAGGAATAGGATTGCAGTCCTATTCCTAGTAGGATTGCTCCTCCTTGGCGCGCCTATAGGGGCCGGCCGGCCTCCCCCCTTGCTCCTTTATATACGGGGGCAGGGGGGCACCCAAAGACACACAAGTTGAATTGTTTTAGCCGTGTGTGGTGCCCCCCTCCACAGAAACAAACCTCGGTCATACCGTCGCAGTGCTTAGGCGAAGCTCTGCGTCGGTAGATACATCATATCCGTCACCACGCCGTCGTGCTGACGAAACTCTCCCGTGAAGCTCAACTGGATCAAGAGCTCGTGGGACGTCATCAAGCTGAACGTGTGCTAAACGCGGAGGTGCCGTACGTTCAGTGCTTGATCGGTTGGATCGCGAAGAAGTTCGATTACATCAACCGCGTCACTTGACGCTTCCGCTCCCGGTCTACGAGGGTACGTAGACACACTCTCCCTCTCGTTGCTATGCATCTGGTAGATAGATCTTGCGTGATCGTAGGAAAATTTTAAAATACTACGTTCCCAAACAGTGGCATCATGAGCCAGGTCTATGCGTAGATGATATGCACGAGTAGAACACAATGAGTTGTGGGCGATACTAGTCATACTGCTTACCAGCATGTCATACTTTGCTTTGGCAGTATTGTGAGATGAAGCGGCCCGGACCGACATTACGCGTACGCTTACGCGAGACTGGTTTCACCGTTATGAGCACTCGTTGCTTAAAGGTGACTGGCGGGTGTCTATCTCTCTCACTTTAGCTGAATCAAGTGTGACTACGCCCGGTCCTTGTGAAGGTTAAAACAGAACATACTTGATGAAACATCGTTGTGGTTTTGTATGCGTAGTTAAGAACGGTTCTTGCTAAGCCCGTAGCAGCCACGTAAAACTTGCAACAACAAAGTAGAGGACGTCTAACTTTTTTTTACAGGGCATGTTGTGATGTGATATGGTCAAGACATGATGAGTGATACGGTTTTGTATGAGATGATCATGTTTTGTAAAGTTATCGGCAACTGGCAGGAGCCATATGGTTGTCATTTTATTGTATGAAATGCAATCGCCATGTAATTGCTTTACTTTATCACTAAGCGGTAGCGATAGTCGTGGAAGCAATAGTTGACGAGACGACAATGATGCTACGATGGAGATCAAGATGTCGCGCCGGTGATGAAGGTGATCATGATGGTGCTTTGGAGATGGAGATCAAAAACACAAGATGATGATGGCCATATCTTGTCACATATTTTGATTGCATGTGATGTTTATCTTATTATGCTTCTTATTTTGCTTAGTACGACGGTAGCATTATAAGATGATCCCTTACAAAATTTCAAGGTACACGTGTTCTCCCTGAGTATGCACCGTTGCGAAAGTTCTTCGTGCTGAGACACCACGTGATGATCGGGTGTGATAGGCTCTACGTTCACATACAACGAGTGCAAGCCAGTTTTGCACACGCAGAATACTCGGGTTAAACTTGATGAGCCTAGCATATGCAGATATGGCCTCGGAACACTGGAGACCGAAAGGTCGAGCGTGAATCATATAGTAGATATGATCAACATAAGATGTTCACCATTGAAAACTACTCCATCTCACATGATGATCGGACATGGTTTAGTTGATTTGGATCACGTGATCATTTAGATGACCAGAGGGATGTCTATCTAAGTGGGAGTTCTTCAAGTAATATGATTAATTGAACTTTAATTTATCATGAACTTAGTCCTGGTAGTATTAGCATATCTGTGTTGTAGATCAATAGCTCGCGATATAGCTCCCCGTTTATTTTATATGTTCCTAGAGAAATATAAGTTGAAAGATGTTAGTAGCAATGATGCGGACTAGGTCCGAGATCTGAGGATTATCCTCATTGCTGCACAGAAGTATTATGTCCTTGATGCACCGCTAGGTGACGAACCTATTGCAGGAGCAGATGCAGACATTATGAACGTTTGACAAGCTCGGTATGATGACTACTTGATAGTTTAGTGCACCATGCTTTACGTCTTATAACCGGGACTTCAAAAACGTTTTGAACGCCATGGAGCATATGAGATGTTCCAAGAGTTGAAATTACTATTTCATACTCATGCCCGTGTCGAGAGGTATAAGACCTCTGACAGTACATTGCCTACAAGATGGAGAAGAATAGCTCAACCAGTAAACATGTGCTCAGATTGTTTGGGTACTACAATTGCTTGAATCAAGTGGGAGTTAATCTTCCAGATAAGATAGTAATTGACAAAGTTCTCTAGACACTATCACCAAGTTAGTAGAACTTCGTGATGAACTATAATATGCAAGGGATGACAAAAGTAATTCCCGAGCTCTTCGCGATACTGAAATCGGCGAAGGTAGAAATCAAGAAAGAGCATCAAGTGTTGATGGTTAACAAGACCACTTGTTTCAAGTAAAGGGCAAAGGGATAGAAGGGGAACTTCAAGAAGAATGACAAGCAAGTTGGCACTCCCGTGAAGAAACCCAAAGCTAAACTCAAGCCTAAAACTAAGTGCTTCTACTGCAAAGGAAATGATCACTGGAAGTGGAACTGCCCTAGAGACTTGGTGGATAAGAAGGATGGCAAAGTGAACAAAGGTATATTTGATATACAGATTATTGATGTGTACTTTACTAGTGTTCATAGCAACCCCTGGGTATTTGATACCAGTTCAGTTGCTAAAATTAGTAACTCGAAACAAGAGTTGCAGAATGAACAGAGACTAGTTAAAGGTGAAGTGACGATGTGTGTTGGAAGTGGTTCCAAGATTGATATGATCATCATCGCACACTCCCTATACTTACGGGGTTAGTGTAGAATCTAAATAAATGTTATTTGGCATTTGCGTTAAGCATGAATATGATTTGATCATGTTTGTTGCAATATAGTTATTCATTTAAAGTCAGAATAATTGTTATTCTGTTTACACGAATAAAGCCTTCGATGGTCATACACCCAATGAAAATAGTTTGTTGGATCTCGATCGTAGTGATACACATATTCATAATATTGAAGCCAAAAGATGCAAGGTTAATAATGATAGTGCAACTTATTTGTGGCACTGCCGTTTAGGTCATATTGGTGTAAAGCGCATGAAGAAACTCCATAGTGATGGACTTTTGGAATCACTTGATTATGAATCACTTGGTGCTTGCGAACCATGCCTCATGGGCAAGATGACTAAAACTCCGTTCTCCGGAACAATGGAGCGAGCAATAGATTTGTTGGAAATCATACGGTGAGTGTTGAAGCTCGTGGCGAGTATCGTTATTTTCTGACCTTCACTGATGATTTGAGCAGATATGGGTATATCTACTTGATGAAGCACAAGTCTTAAACATTTGAAAAGTTCAAAGAATTTCAGAGTGAAGTAGAGAATCATCGTAACAAGAAAATAAAGTTTCTACGATCTGATCGTGGAGGTGAATATTTGAGTTATGAGTTTGGTCTTCATTTGAAACAATGTGGAATAGTTTCACAACTCATGCCACCCGGAACACCACAACGTAATGGTGTGTCCGAACGTCGTAACCGTACTTTATTATATATGGTGCGATCTATGATGTCTCTTACCGATTTACCACTATAGTTTTGCGTTATGCATTAAAGACAGCTGCATTCACGTTAAATAGGGCACCATCTAAATCCGTTGAGACGACACCTTATGAACTGTGGTTTGGCAAGAAACCAAAGTTGTCATTTCTTAAAGTTTGGGGCTGCGATGCTTATGTGAAAAAGCTTCAACCTGATAAGCTCGAACCCAAGTCGGAGAAATGTGTCTTCATAGGATACCCAAAGGAAACTGCTGGGTACACCTTCTATCATAGATCCGAAGGCAAGATATTCGTTGCTAAGAATGGATCCTTTCTAGAGAAGGAGTTTCTCTCGAAAGAAGTGAGTGGGAGGAAAGTGGAACTTGATGAGTTAATTGCACCTTCTCCCGAATTGGATAGTATTACATCACAGAAACTAGTTCTAGTGATTCCTACACCAATTAGTGAGGAAGCTAATGATGATGATCATGCAACTTCAGATCAAGTTACTGTTGAACCTCGTAGGTCAACCAGAGTACGTTCCGCACTAGAGTGGTATGGTAACCCTATTCTGGAAGTCATGTTACTAGACCATGATGAACCTACGAACTATGAGGAAGCGATGATGAGCCCAAATTCCGCAAAATGGCTTGAGGCCATGAAATCTGAGATGGGATCCATGTATGAGAACAAAGTGTGGACTTTGGTTGACTTGCCCGATGATCGGCAAGCCATTGAAAATAAATGGATCTTTAAGAGGAAGACTGACGCCGATGGTAATGTTACTGTCTACAAAGCTCGACTTGTTGCGAAAGGTTTTCGACAAGTTCAAGGTGTTGACTACGATGAGATTTTCTCACCCGTAGCGATGCTTAAATCTGTCCGAATCATGTTAGCAATTGCCACATTTTATGAAATTTGGCAAATGGATAACGGAATTGCGTTCTTTAATGGATTTATTAAAGAAGAGTTGTATATGATGCAACCAAAAGGTTTTGTCAATCCTAAAGGTGCTACCAAATTGTGCAAGCTCCAGCGATCCATCTATGGACTGGTGCAAGCATCTCGGAGTTGGAATATACGCTTTGATAAGTTGATCAAAGCATATAGTTTTATACAGACTTGCGGTGAAGCCTGTATTTACAAGAAAGTGAGTGGGAGCACTACAGCCTTTCTGATAAGTATATGTGAATGACATATTGTCGATCGGAAATGATGTAGAATTTTCTGGAAAGCATGAAGGAGTGCTTGAAAGGAGTTTTTCAAAGAAAGACCTCGGTGAAGCTGCTTACATATTGAGCATCACGATCTATAGATAGATCAAGACGCTTGATAAGTTTTTTCAATGAGTACATACCTTGACAAGTTTTTGAAGTAGTTCAAAATGGATCAGTCAGAGAAGGAGTTCTTGCCTGAGTTGTAAGGTATGAAGTTGAGTAAGACTCAAAGCCCGACCTCGGCAGAAGATAGAGAAAAATGGAAGTCATTCCCTATGCCTCAGCCATAGGTTCTATAAAGTATGCCATGCTGTGTACCAAACCTGTTGTGTACCTTACCATGAGTTTGGCAAGGAGGTACAAAAGTGAACCAGGAGTATATCACTGGACAGCGGTCAAAATTATCCTTAGTTACAGGATAACTAAGGAAATGTTTTCTCAATTATGGAGGTGATAAAGAGTTCGTCGTAAAGAGTTACACCGATGCAAGCTTTACACTAATCCAGATGACTCTAAGTATCAATCTGGATGCATATTGGAAGTGGGAGCAATTAGCTAGAGTAGCTCCATGCAGAGCATTGTAGACATAGAAATTTGCGAAATACATACGGATCTGAATGTGTCAGACCCGTTGACTAAACTTCTCTCACAAGCAAAACATGATCACACCTTACTACTCTTGGGTGTTAATCACATAGCAATGTGAACTAGATTATTGACTCTAGTAAACCCTTTGGGTATTGGTCACATGGTGATGTGAACTATGGGTGTTATTCACATAACGATTTGAACTATCGGTATTAAATCACATGGAGATGTGAACTAGATTATTGACTCTAGTGCAAGTGGGAGACTGAAGGAAATATGCCCTAGAGGCAATAATAAAGTTATTATTTATTTCCTTATATCATGATAAATGTTTATCATTCATGCTAGAATTGTATTAACCGGAAACTTAGTACATGTGTGAGTACATAGACAAAACAGAGTGTACCTAGTATGCCTCTACTAGACTAGCTCATTGATCAAAGATGGTTATGTTTCCTAGCCATATACATGAGTTGTCATTTGATCAACGGGATCATATCATTAGGAGAATGATGTGATGGACAAGACCCATCCGTTAGCTTAGCACTATGATCGTTTAGTTTTACTACTATTGCTTTCTTCATGACTTATACATGTTCCTATGACTATGAGATTATGCAACTCCCGAATACCGGAGGAACACCTTGTGTGCTATCAAACGTCACAACGTAACTGGGTTGTTATAAAGATGCTCTACAGGTGTCTCCGAAGGTGTTCGTGGTGTTGGCATAGATCAAGAATAGGATTTGTCACTCTGTGTGTCGGAGAGGTATCTCTGGGCCCTCTCGGTAATGCACATCATAATAAGCCTTGCAAGCAAATGACTAATGAGTTAGTCACGAGATGATGTATTACGGAACGAGTAAAGAGACTTGCCGGTAACGAGATTGAACTAGGTATAGAGATACCGACGATCGAATCTCGAGCAAGTAACATATCGATGACAAAAGGAACAACGTATGTTGTTGTGCGGTTTGACCGATAAAGATCTTCGTAGAATATGTAGGAGCCAATATGAGCATCCAGGTTCCGCTATTGGTTATTGACCGGAGATGAGTTTCGGTCATGTCTACATAGTTCTCGAACCCGTAGGGTCCGCACGCTTAACGTTTGATGACGATTGGTATTATGAGTTTATGAGTTTTGATGTACCGAAGGTAGTTCGGAGTCCCGGATGAGATCACGGACATGACGAGGAGTCTCGGAATGTCTAAGATGTAAAGATTGATATATTGGACGACTATATTCGGACACCGGAAGTGTTCTGGAAAGTTTCGGAATTTACCGGAGTGCCGGGGGGGTTACCGGAACCCCCCGGGGGAAAGTTGGGCCTTAGTGGGCCATAGGGGAGAAAGAGGGCAGCAACCAGGAGGTGGCGCGCCCCCTCCCAAGGGCAGTCCGAATTGGACTAGGGGAGGGGGGCGCGGCCCCCTCTTTCCTTCTCCTTCTCTCCCTCTCTTTCCTTCCCCACTTGGTGATTCCTACTAGGAATAGGATTGCAATCCTATTCCTAGTAGGATTGCTCCTCCTTGGCGCGCCTATAGGGGCCGACCGGCCTCCCCTCTTGCTCCTTTATATACGGGGGCGGGGGGCACCCAAATACACACAAGTTGAATTGTTTTAGCCGTGTGCGGTGCCCCCCTCCACAGAAACACACCTCGGTCATACCGTCGCAGTGCTTAGGCGAAGCTCTGCGTCGGTAGATACATCATATCCGTCACCACGCCGTCGTGCTGACGAAACTCTCCCATGAAGCTCAACTGGATCAAGAGCTCGTGGGACATCATGAAGCTGAACGTGTGATGAACGCGGAGGTGCCGTACGTTCGGTGCTTGATCCGTTGGATCACGAAGAAGTTCGACTACATCAACCGCGTCACTTGACGCTTCCGCTCCCGGTCTACGAGGGTACATAGACACACTCTCCCTCTCGTTGCTATGCATCTGGTAGATAGATCTTGCATGATCGTAGGAAAATTTTAAAATACTACGTTCCCCAACATGTCCAGTGATCAACTCGTGGATTACTTTGGTACCTCCCTGCTAGAGTTATAGCAAGGCACACATCAGGTCTGGTACACAGCATTGCATACATGATAGAACCTATGGCTGAGGCATAGGGAATGACTTTCATTATCTCTCTATCTTCTGCAGTGGTCGGGATTTGAGTCTGATTCAACTTCCCACCTTGTAACACAGGCGAGCACCCTTTCTTTGACTAATCCATTTTGAACTTCTTCAAAACATTATCAACGTATGTGCTTTGTGAAAATCCTATCAAGCGTCTTGATCTATCTCTATAGATCTTGATGCCTATATAAGCAGCTTCACCGAGGTCATTCATCGAAAAATTCTTATTCAAGTATCCTTTTATGATATCCAGAAATTCTACATCATTTCCAATCAACAATATGTCGTCCACATATAATATCAGAAATGCTATAGAGCTCCCACTCACTTTCTTGTAAATATAGACTTCTTCAAAAGTCTGTATAAAACCATATGCTTTGATCACCTCATCAAAGCGTATATTCCAACTCCGAGATGCTTGCACCAGTCCATAGATTGATCACTGGAGCTTGCACACTTTCTTAGCACCTTTAGGATCGACAAAACCTTCTGGTTGCATCATATACAACTCTTCTTTAAGATATCCATTAAGGAATGCAGTTTTGACGTCCATTTGCTAGATTTCATAAAATGCGGCAATTGCTAACATGGTTCGGACAGACTTAATAAGCATCGCTACGGGTGAGAAAGTCTCATCGTAGTCAACTCCTTGAACTTGTCAAAAACCTTTCGCGACAAGTCGAGCTTTGTAGATAGTAACATTACCATCAGCGTTAGTCTTCTTCTTGAAAATCCATTTATTTTCTATGGCTCGCCGATCATCGGGAAAGTCCACCAAAGTCCACACTTTGTTCTCATACATGGATCCTATCTCAGATTTCATGGCCTCAAGCCATCTATCGGAATTTGGGCTCATCATAGCTTCTTCATAGTGTTCTCGCGCGGATGCCGCGGCAGTGGTACCGCCGCAGCGCCTGCTGATATCGCGCCGCCCTGAGGGCAGCTCGGCGGCGGCCCTCCTCGCCGAGCACGAGGTCCATCCGCCAGGCGGCATCCTGGCATTCCTCATTGAAGGCCAAGACCCGTGGGGGCGATGCTTGAGCTCATGAGGGAGGACTGCCTCCGTCCCATAGACGAGAAAGAAAGGAGTTTCCCCCATGGGTTTGGTGGCAGTGGTTCGGATTGACCACAGCACGGACTGGAGCTTGTCGATCCAGCCCCGGCCGCAAGCCTCAAGCTTCTTCTTAAAGATGCGCGTCTTGAGGCCACGCAAGACTTCCACGTTGGCGCGCTCGGCCTGGCCGTTTCTCCTGGGGTGAGCCACCGAAGCATAGCAGATATGTGTTCCAAGGTTAGCACAATATGACCTGAAGAGATTGCTTGTGAACTGCGAACTGTTATCCGTGATGATGCGGCTGGGGACCCCGAATTGCCTCACGAGACTCTGGATGAACTTGACAGCCGACCCGGCTGGGATTGCGCGAACTGGCTCCACCTCCGCCCACTTGGTGAATTTGTCGATGGCGATGTATAGGAAGTTGTAGCCCCTCGCTGCCCGGGGAAATTGACCCAGGATGTCCAATCCCCAGACCACAAAGGGCCAGGAGAGCGGAATCGTATGGAGGCTCTACGCCGGTTGGTCGATCTGCTTGGCATGGAACTGGCACGCCTCGCAAGCCCGCACAAGCTCCGTGGCGTCGTTGAGCACCGTGGGCCAGTAGAAGCCGCTGCGGAAGGCCTTGCCTACGAGGGTACGGGGCGACGAGTGATGACCGCAGTCTCCACCGTGAATGTCAGCCAACAGCTAGCGCCCTTGCTTCCTCGAGATGCATTTTAGCGAGACATCGTTGGGGTGCCTCCTGTAGAGTTCACTGTCTTGGATGCAGTAAGCTGAGGCCTGTTAGACCACGCGCTCTGTGTCTTCTTCCTTGTCTGGCAGGGTGTCGTGTTGCAGGTATATCTTGAGTTCTTGGGTCCAGCAACCCTCCTCGGGCTCCGCGGCGAGCAGCAGGCGGGCTCCGGAGGGCGGTCCGCAAGACGGGGCGCCGTCCGGAGGCGCCGTAGGTAGCCCCCTCTAGGGGGACGCCAGCTCAAGGACGGGCGATGTTGCCGACGGTTTTAGTAGTCACTCCTCGAAGACGCCCGGCCTCTGAGGATCTCGCCTGGAGGCTAGTTTGGCGATGTCATCCGCTTCCTTGTTGGCGCCTCTTGGTATGTGCTGCATCTCCAACCTTTGGAACCATTGCTCCATCTTGTGTACCTCTTCCAGATATGCCTCCATGTGCTCGTCCTTGGGCTTGTATCTTACGTCGAAGAAGTCGATGAGGAGTTGCGAATCACCTCTGATGGTGAGACGCCTGACCCCCAGTGCAGCAGCGGCCTTGAACCCAGCAATTAGGCCCTCGCACTCTGCGATGTTGTTGGAGACCTTCTCGCCTTGCTGGAAGCAAAGTTGCATAGTGTGGTACAACTTGTCCTGAATGGGAGATACTAACACGGCGCCAGCCCCCGCGCCAAGGCGCGAGAAGGCGCCATCAAAGTATACCACCCATCCGTCTGGGGCCCGACCATGGGTGCCTTGGAAGTTGGCGACGAAATGCTCATGAAGCTCTCCCCAGGAGGAGATGGATCCCACGGGGAGGCTCAGGAGCCAGGAGCGTGCGCCATCTTTGAGAGCCATGGGGAACCAGTTCGCCATGACCTGCTCAATACCGTTGGACGCCTCGATGCTCAGCTCGTAGAGTTGGAGGAACTCCGTGGGGTCGGTGATGCCGTCGTAGCGCGAAGGCAGGTCCGGTTTGAACTTGCCGGGCCAGACGAGGCGTCGTAGCAGGAGCTAAGGCACGACATCCAGCCACGCTCATGATCGCAGGCGCCCCCTGCGCCTGCGGTGCTGGTTCCTGGGGTGCTGGCGCCACCACCTCCTGTGGCGCGCGGTCTCGGCGCTGCGGGCCAGGGGGCCCGCGAGCCCCTGCCTGGGGATGCCGAATCACCTGGCAGATCTCCTCGTCGCGTGTGTGGGCTCTACGGGGCGACTCACGCCGCGGAGCCTCGCGCCGGACCTCCTGGCCGGCGCCGTAGATTGGAGGCGGAGCCGGGACTCCGTGGACTTCGTTCCCCGCCAGGGACGACGAGGGATGGGAGGAGTGCGTTGGTGCAGGTGCTTCTTGATACGTCTCCAACGTATCTATAATTTTAGTTTGTTCCATGCTATTATTTATGAAGTCTTGGATGTTTAATGGGCTTTATCATTCACTTTTATATCATTTTTGGGACTAACCTACTAACCCAAAGGCCCAGTCCAGATTGCTATTTTTTTTGCCTATTTCAGGGTTTTGCAAAAAAGGAATATCAAACGGAGTCCAAACGGAATGAAACCTTCACGAGAGATATTTTTGGAGAAAATCACGCACAGGAAGCTTGAGAACTATGTCAGAGGATCGAGGAGCTTCCCTCGAGGGTGGGGGACACGCCCCCCTTCCCAGGGCGCGCCCCCTGCCTCGAGGCCTCCTCAAGTGGCCCCCAATGCCCTCCTTCTTCCTATATTAGTCCACGTACCCTAGAAACTCCGCGAACAGAGAGAAAACCCTAATTCCACCGTCGTACCTTCTGTTCCCGTGGAGATCCCATCTTTGAGCCTGTTCCGGAGCTCCACCGGAGGGCGATTCATCACGAAGGCCTTCATCATCATCATCACCGCCCTCACCATGAGTTGTGAGTAGTTTACCACAGACCTTCGGGTCCATAGCTAGTATCTAGATGGCTTCTTCTCTCTCTCTGGATCTCAATACAAAGTTCTCCTCGGTCTTCGAGGAGATCTATTCGATGTAATCTCTTTTTGCGGTGTGTTTGTCGAGATCCGATGAATTGTGAGTTTATGATCAAGATTATCTATGAGAAATATTTGGTTCTTCTCTGAACTCTTTATGTGTGCTCATAATATCCTTGCAAGTCTCTTCAAATTATTGGTTTGGTTTGGCCTACTAGATCTTCTTGCAATGGGAGAAGTGCTTGGCTTTGGGTTCAATCTTGCGGTGTCCTTTCCCAGTGACAGTAGGGGCAGCAAGGCACGTATTGTATTGTTGCCATCGAGGATAAAAAGATGGGATTTATATCATATTGCTTGAGTTTATCCCTCTACATCATGTCATCTTGCTTAAGGCGTTACTCTGTTCGTATGAACTCAATACATTAGATGCATGCTGGATAGCGGTCGATGTGTGGAGTAATAGTAGTAGATGCAGGCATGAGTCGGTTGATACGTCCAAAACGTATCTATAATTTCTGCTTGCTCCATTCCTCTTTTGTGTGATATTGCTATGTTATTTATACACTTCCATACACTTTTGATCATATTTGGACTAACCTATTAACTCAGTGCACCCCAGTGCCAGTTTCTGTTTTCTGCTGTTTTTGTATTTCAGGTTTTCCCATTACGTAAATTGCCAGAAAAATTCCGGGAAAAATATATAGAAAATCAGCGTTCCGGAAGCTTCCATGCGGCCAAAGTAGGGCCGGAGGGGACCCACAGGGGCTCCAGGCGGCCTGCCCACGCGCCCCCCCCCCTGGCAGCGCCGGGGGGGCGCCTGGGCACCCCTGACCCCCTCTGATGCCCCCCTTTGGCATATATTTACACCGTGTCGCGGAAACCCTGATTCCAGACCCCTTTTCTCCAGATGCAATTCCGATCTCCGCCGCCATCGCCATCAAGCTTCGGGGGACCAGAATTCCTGTGCCGGCACCCTGCCGGGACGGGGAAGTGCCCCCGGATTCATCTCCATCGACGTTGCTTCCTCCCTCCATGATGCGGGAGTAGTTCCTCCTCGGGGCTGAGGTTTCTACCAGTAGCTATGTGGTTATCTCTCTCTCCCATGATGTGATCTTCGTTGTGATCATAGGCTATGTTAATCTAGGGTGATCCCATGATATTTCCCCTTCCTCTATGTATTGGATTGATGTACTCACTTGTCTCTATCTAGTATAATCCCCGAGACCAAGGTGACAGCGGTCTATTGGACATGGATTAGAAAAATATTTTCATGAGTGATTTCCTCTCTTGTGTGTTGATTGAAGATTGAGAGTCTCTTGGTGCTTGTCTTTGACTATCCTTTAGATATGTTGTGGTGATTGTGGGACTCTCTTTGGATGGCCGCGGTGACATTGGGAAATCCTTAGATTGAGAACTACGAACTTTGAGGTGTGCTTTTGTAGCCCTACATAATTCTCGTCCTCTCTTGACCACGAAGGAATGACCTCCGGGTGCGTCTCCATTGCATCTTTTATGGGAAATATCATGTGATTCGATTATGTTAATGTTGTTGGGAGTTGCCACTAGTGAAAGTATGAACCCTAGGCCTTGTTTCCACCATTGCAATACCATTTGTGCTCACGTTTAGCACTTGTTTTCTTGCTGCACTTTTTATTACAGATTTATATTACTTTGTTTTGCCATCCATATCACTTGCCATTTAACATCTCTTCGCCGAACTAGTGCACCTATACATCTAACAAGTGTATTAGGTGTGTTGGGGACACAAGAGACTTCTTGTATCTTAGTTGCAGGGTTGCTTGAGAGAGACCATCTTCAACCTCTACTTCCCTGAGTTCGATAAACCTTAGGTCATCCACTTGAGGGAAATTGTTGCTGTCCTACAAACCTCTGCGCTTGGAGGCCCAACATAGTCTACAAGAGTAGAAGCGTGTGTAGACATCAAGCTATTTCTGGGGCCGTTGCCGGGGAAGTGAGTGCTTGAAGGTATATCTTTGGATCTTGCAATTAAATCTTTTTGTTTCTTGTTTTTATTTCACTAGTTATGCTTATGGACAACCTTGCTATTGGATCGTTGCTTGCGGGAAGACGCCCCACACCTGTGGTGGTTGCTCCTCCCCCTACTGAAATTGTGCCCTATAAAATACCGGCTGGTATTATCGATTATATTTTGGCTAATCGTTATGCAGGAGACAGACATCCCGGTGAACACTTGCTATATCTGTCACAACTATGTTCATTATTTAAGCTTGCAGGTGTATCAAGGGAGTTTGTCATGAGGAAATTGTTCGCCGTATCACTTATAGATAAAGCTTTAGATTGGTATAAGCTTCTCGATAACTCGCACTTGCATGATTGGCAAGAGCTTGTGTCTCTCTTTTATACTAAGTTTTATCCTCTTCATGAAATTCATCGAGACAGGAACTATATCTATAACTTTAGGTCTCATGACGGAGAGAGCATAGCTCAAGGTTGGGGGAGACTGAAAACGTTAATGCTAAAAAGTTCTAACCATGGGCTCCCCAAAGATGCTTAGGTGGAGAGTAAGAGTACCTTTTTGCATGTGGATCATGGTAACAATGCTTTATGTGATGCTTATATTGTTGAGTTTATTCGTGATCCCACTGAAAATTATTATGAGGAGGGAACATATGCTTATAGATATTTCAATAATATCAAGTTCCCTCTCTTTATGTTGAAGGTTTTGAAGCTACACTTGTTTTGTCTTCCTATGCTTATTGCTTTGTGCTTCAATGAATTATTCTATTGCAATATTCCTATGCATAGGAAGCATGTTAGGCTTAAATGTGCTTGGTATTTGCTTCTTGATGCTCTCTTTTGTTCTTCAACTCTTATTCCTACGAGAGCATCATTAAAGTCTTATGCCTAGCTTAAAGGCATAAAAGAAAGCGCTTTTGGGAGGCAGCCCACAATGAATAAAATTTTATTTTGCTTTTGTTGTGTCTTGATGTTTGTTACTACAGTAGCATCATCATTGTATCTTTACTTTTCAGCTTTGTGCCAAGTTTAGCCTCTAATTGCAAGAAAGTTCAAAAGTTGTGACGTGCTGTCCAGGAAACAGATTCTGTCCTTGGACAGAAAAATTCGTATAAAATCACCAGATCATCTTTTTGGTCTGAATTTTTTCTACAGCATGCTCTATACAATTGGCTTTCGGGCGTCTGTTCTGAGTTTTTTGATTTGAGTTGCAGAAGTGCCCCGAAAAAATTATTTACTACCTGCTGGTCTGTTTTTCACAGATTCTGCCCTGTTTTGCCTTTTCTTCATTTTGCAAACCTTGAGCTTGCTTTTTCTTTGCAAAAACCTTTTGGCAATCTTGAGAAACAGTAGACCTTCAAGAATATCCTTATTTCCAGCAAGGAACAATTATTTTATTATGGGTACTAACCTCGCTAATCAGATTATGATGAGTTATGTATGAAGGGAGTTTTCAAGTGTGCGAGGGAAGATGATAAAAAGATTCAGGAGTGTCAAACGCTCAAGCTTGGGGATGCCCCCGTGCACCCCCGAGAAATATTCAAGAAGACTCAAGCGTCTAAGCTTGGGGATGCCCCCGTGCATCCCCTTCTCCATCAACAATTATCAGTTTGTCTTTCGTTCCACTATATTTTTATCACTTCATGTGTTATGTGCTATGCTTGGAGCGTCTTGCTTTTAGTTTCCTTTTTATTTTTCTTTAGCTTTGCTTGCTTTTCATAACGAGTTGGAACTCAGCTTTCTTTGTGTGGGAAAGAAACACGCTCCACTTCAACCTAGAACATAACATAGAATTTTCATGTCTATCCTTGTTGTGTGTGTTCTTTATCTTTCAATAGCTACTATCATGTTCAGCTCTTAGTTTTCATGCTTATCTTTCTAAAGAGCTTTTGTTTAGTTGGTCGCTGGAACTCTCTTTATTTATCATGCTTATCTTGTTAAGAGAGTTGGCTTCTGTTGCACTGGTCGATATGTCTATGATAAAAATGCTACGTGCATAATGGTGCTTAGTAGTTCATGTTTTCTTATGGTTGGTCTCAAATAGCTGGGGGGTTCCCAATGTGTTATTGGAGTACCAACATGATTTGTTTGCCTATGATGTGGTATGGTTTAGTAATATCTTCCTTCAAAGAATTTATTTTGATTGACTTGGCGTATGCTCACGCATATTTAAGACTGTAAAGAAAGTCTATCAAGCCTTGATGATCTTTTGTTTCTGAGTAGCGATATAACTCCCATGTCTGATTCAATTTTGCTTTGTCGCTCTGCATGATTATGACCGTCATTGCTCTCTTAGTTGGTCGCTCCCAGTCTTTTGCTAACCTTCGCCTGTACTAAGCGGACTGACTGCTTGTGCATCCACATTCTTTTAAACCAGTTATGCCATATGAGTCCACCATACCTTCCTACATGGTATTTACCTGCCATTCCTAACGGAGACTTGCATGTACCATCTCGAAATTATTCAAAGAAAAATGCATTCCTATTTTGTGCCTCTGTTGTAAGTACATGAGGAAGTAGTAGTTAATTCATAATCTTTTTAAGTTGGACAAGCTTCACCCCGGGATTGCATGTATAATGTGCAAACCCATAATGCGAGAAGGAAATGGCATTGAGTGCGCCCGGCTCAAAATTAATATAACAAACAAACCCTCCTTCACGCTTTGTTCATGAGAAATCAGAAAACTTTGGCAGTGATAAACAAAGGAGATTAAGAGGATGTGATCGTCCTCATTCGGGAGCCGTTCCTCGAAACTTGTCCATCTCAAGAAGTAATTGAGTTATCTGCTAGCATTCGTTGACGGAACATGCATAATCTAAAAAAAATTATTACCTCTGTTTTTTTAAAACCAAGAGCTCTGGTACATGTTTTGTCTTTGTTTCCGACTTCGGGTTTTCAACCTTGCCAACAAAAGCCACGGTTCGAGAGTCTCCACCTTCTTTAAAGCACCAACTATTGAGAGCATGATTGTCATTCTGAGTGTAATGTGCAATGTCCCAAAGTACCATTGTCTTTTGCATGATTATGATATCGTTTATTCTGAAATCATTGTATCTAGTTGTCACTTAAACCTTGGAGGTGCCCTTGCATTTATGTTTTGCTTCACTAAAGGGGGCAAGTGAGATATCACTTTGTCATATTTGCACACCATGCTCACTACAAATCTATTGAGTGTTTCAGTATCATATTGTAAAACTTTCAGTTCTTTGTGATTTTCTAATGAGGCAACTTAATTACTACAGATTCATTGTCTCAGTAAGCTTTTGTCATGTGACTATGAAAAGTCCTCATATGGTTAATAGCATGTCACCACAGAAATTATGCTTGTTATCATTTACCTACTCGAGGACGAGCAGGAATTAAGCTTGGGGATGTTGATACGTCCAAAACGTATCTATAATTTTGCTTGCTCCATGCCTCTTTTGTGTGATATGTCTATGTTATTTATACACTTCCATACACTTTTGATCATATTTGGACTAACCTATTAACTCAGTGCACCCCAGTGCAGTTTCTGTTTTCTGCTGTTTTTGTATTTCAGGTTTTCCCATTACGTAAATTGCCAGAAAAATTCCGGGAAAAATATATAGAAAATCAGCGTTCCGGAAGCTTCCATGCGGCCAAAGTAGGGCCGGAGGGGACCCACAGGGGCTCCAGGCGGCCTGCCCACGCGGCTCCCCCCCTGGCCGCGCCGGGG
>LR738715.1:863071473-863120614 GCA_902687465.1 Secale cereale | reverse complement strand
GGGGGGGGGGGGGGGGGCGCCTGGGCACCCCTGACCCCTCTGATGCCCCCCTTTGGCATATATTTACACCGTGTCGTGGAAACCCTGATTCCAGACCCCTTTTCTCCAGATGCAATTCCGATCTCCGCCGCCATCGCCATCAAGCTTCGGGGGACCAGAATTCCTGTGCCGGCACCCTACCGGGACGGGGAAGTGCCCCCGGATTCATCTCCATCGACGTTGCTTCCTCCCTCCATGATGCGGGAGTAGTTCCTCCTCGGGGCTGAGGTTTCTACCAGTAGCTATGTGGTTATCTCTCTCTCCCATGATGTGATCTTCGTTGTGATCATAGGCTATGTTAATCTAGGGTGATCCCATGATATTTCCCCTTCCTCTATGTATTGGATTGATGTACTCACTTGTCTCTATCTAGTATAATCCCCGAGACCAAGGTGACAGCGGTCTATTGGACATGGATTAGAAAAATATTTTCATGAGTGATTTCCTCTCTTGTGTGTTGATTGAAGATTGAGAGTCTCTTGGTGCTTGTCTTTGACTATCCTTTAGATATGTTGTGGTGATTGTGGGACTCTCTTTGGATGGCCGCGGTGACATTGGGAAATCCTTAGATTAAGAACTACGAACTTTGAGGTGTGCTTTTGTAGCCCTACATAATTCTCGTCCTCTCTTGACCACGAAGGAATGACCTCCGAGTGTGTCCCCTTTGCATGTTTTATGGGAAATATCATGTGATTCGATTATGTTAATGTTGTTGGGAGTTGCCACTAGTGAAAGTATGAAGCCTAGGCCTTGTTTCCACCATTGCAATACCATTTGTGCTCACGTTTACCACTTGTTTGCTTGCTGCACTTTTTATTACAGATTTATATTACTTTGTTTTGTCATCCATATCACTTGCCATTTAACATCTCTTCGCCGAACTAGTGCACCTATACATCTAACAAGTGTATTAGGTGTGTTGGGGACACAAGAGACTTCTTGTATCTTAGTTGCAGGGTTGCTTGAGAGAGACCATCTTCAACCTCTACTTCCCTGAGTTCGATAAACCTTAGGTCATCCACTTGAGGGAAATTGCTGCTGTCCTACAAACCTCTGCGCTTGGAGGCCCAACATAGTCTACAAGTGTAGAAGCGTGTGTAGACATCAGCCGGCACCCTGCCGGGACGGGGAAGTGCCCCCGGATTCATCTCCATCGACGTTGCTTCCTCCCTCCATGATGCGGGAGTAGTTCCTCCTCGGGGCTAAGGTTTCTACCAGTAGCTATGTGGTTATCTCTCTCTCCCATGATGTGATCTTCGTTGTGATCATAGGCTATGTTAATCTAGGGTGATCCCATGATGTTTCCCCTTCCTCTATGTATTGGATTGATGTACTCACTTGTCTTTATCTAGTATAATCCCCGAGACCAAGGTGACAGCGGTCTATTGGACATGGATTAGAAAAATATTTTCATGAGTGATTTCCTCTCTTGTGTGTTGATTGAAGATTGAGAGTCTCTTGGTGCTTGTCTTTGACTATCCTTTAGATATGTTGTGGTGATTGTGGGACTCTCTTTGGATGGCCGCGGTGACATTGGCAAATCCTTAGATTGAGAACTACGAACTTTGAGGTGTGCTTTTGTAGCCCTAAATAATTCTCGTCCTCTCTTGACCACGAAGGAATGACCTCCGGGTGCGTCTCCATTGCATGTTTTATGGGAAATATCATGTGATTCGATTATGTTAATGTTGTTGGGAGTTGCCACTAGTGAAAGTATGAACCCTAGGCCTTGTTTCCACCATTGCAATACCATTTGTGCTCACGTTTACCACTTGTTTGCTTGCTGCACTTTTTATTACAGATTTATATTACTTTGTTTTGCCATCCATATCACTTGCCATTTAACATCTCTTCGCCGAACTAGTGCACCTATACATCTAACAAGTGTATTAGGTGTGTTGGGGACACAAGAGACTTCTTGTATCTTAGTTGCAGGGTTGCTTGAGAGAGACCATCTTCAACCTCTACTTCCCTGAGTTCGATAAACCTTAGGTCATCCACTTGAGGGAAATTGCTGCTGTCCTACAAACCTCTGCGATTGGAGGCCCAACATAGTCTACAAGAGTAGAAGCATGTGTAGACATCATCGGTCTACTTTTCTCGGACGTGATGCCTATATACAATGATCATGCCTAGATAGTCTCATAATTATTCGCTTTTCTATCAATTGCTCGACAGTAATTTGTTTACCCGCCGTAGAATATCGCTATCATGAGAGAAGCCACTAGAGTAAACTATGGCCCCCGGGTCTATTCTCAACATATCAATCTACATCTACTTTACTTTTACCGCTTTTATTTGTTGTTTTATTAAACCAAAAATACCAAAAATATAAACCAAAAATACCAAAAATATAAACTATCATCTCTATCAGATCTCACTCTCGTAAGTGACCGTAAAGGGATTGACAACCCCTTATCGCGTTGGCTGAGAAGTTCTTATTTGTTTGTGCAGGTGCGAGGGACTGGCGCGTGGTCTCCTACTGGATTGATACCTTGGTTCTCAAAAACCGAGGGAAATACTTATGCTACTGTGCTGCATCTCCCTTTCCTCTTCGAGGGAATACAATGCAAGCTCAAGAGGTAGCACTTCTCCAGCGGCGTCGACGAGCTCGGTGATGTGGCGGAGTCACTTGTCGTAGAGGTCATCAGCCGGGCGGCAGCGCAAGAGCTCCCGTGCCATCAGCAACGCAGGCTGTTGATGGACCGGTCCACGATGGACCAGCGAGGACGACGCCGCGGCCGGTGAGGGTGAAGGCGTCGTCGTGCGGCCATCGCGCCACACGGACGGCGGCGGCGAGGAGTCGTGCTGCGCGTGGACGGCCGGGTCGGTGGCGGCGTTGGCAACCGGCGAGTTGGGGCGGAGCGGCGCACCGTTGCCCGTGTGCACCGCCTGAGCAACGTTTGCGGCGCGGCGGGTGGCACGAGATCGGCGTGTGTCCACCATGGCGGTGGAGCAAAGTCGACGACGAGAGTGGGACAAGGTCGTCGGAGAGGGGAGATCTCGACACGCCCCCTACCTGGCGCGCCAAATGTCGGATTCAGGGCTCCGCAAAACCCAAGAAGTTCGAACACAGGGGCGCGAACGAAGATCCCTCCCACTCACGTCCACCTAGCGTCTCGCCCTCGCCCAGTGAAGAGATTCAAGCAAACAATAAGTGAAGCACGCAAGAGTTTACCCAGGTTCAGGCCACCTTGTGGTGTAAAACCCTACTTCCTGATTTGGTGGATTGGCCTCGGGAGGGCTGGAATATGAACTAATACAGTGATTCCTGAGCTCAGGAGGGTCAGGAGGCAAGTGTTCTTGCTCCTTTGCGTGGTGGCCGAGTTTATGGATCTGCTTCTCCCCCTCATAAACACAAGGATGTTCCTACCCTGACAAAAGCAGTCTTCACCTGCCAAAGGACCAGGTGGTGACGCGGTGGTGGGCTCGGTGGTGACATCCTCCATGTCGTCCTTGTGGTCTTCGGTCTTGTTGCGCCAATGGGGAAACCTTTGTCCCGCTCCTCGGGAACCTGCGCCTGCGCTGCCTCCTTTGCACCGGAACGGCAACTGCGCCGCTGGCGGGCGCTGGCACCTACTGGCGCGGTGCGTCACTGCTTACATCGCTGCCTCCTCCTGAGGCAGGCTTGGCCTTGGATTCTCCGCCCCTCCGGAGCACCCTGCTGAGGCCGCTCCTGAGGGGGTCTTGACGTTGTTCTCCTCGCAAGGCTTAGCCCCCTCGCAAGGGTCTTGGGCAGCTGGTCGATCAGCTGGGCCGTACCAGGCCGTGGTAGGAGCGCGTCGCGGCCCGCAGATAGGCAAGTCTGGGTACCCTGGTTCCCAGGACGCCGACAGGTTTGAGGGTGTTCTCGGCTAGGAGCCCTTCGTCAGTCCGACGTTGCGGGCGTGTCTAGGTGCCCCCATATCCGCCTCATTTTTTGGCTGGATATGAGGGGTGCCGGTCAGCCGGGCGTTTGAGACGTCTGTCTGGCTCGAAAAAACGTGACCGGTCAGTGATTGGGCGGCCCGCCCAGGCGTATGAGGCGAGTTTGAGACGTCCGGTTATAGATGCTCTTATTAGCCTATGTTACTATCTCTATAATGTGGCGCAACATACGTGTGGTGTCAATGTGTCATGCAACACTTCATTTATTAGGTTGTAGACATATTTTGTCTTGGTATGTGTGATGTTACTCACAGTATGAATAACATAGCTATGTTACCATATGCCTCTTTTTTTATTAATTATTTGTCATAACATTTATTTTATCTAGATATGTGTGATGTTATGATGTATGTTACTCTTAGGCTGGTCACAATGGGGTGGAACTTAGGAGTAACATCACATATTTCAATACAACGTTGCTTATGTGGCACATATTTAATGAAGAGTGAGGTGTTTGTGGTAACTAGCTAAGTTACCGGAACATCACACACTTCAAGAAATAATGAGTCTATAAACTAATAAATGCATCGTTGCATGACACTACCTACATGTTCTTACCCACTGTGGAGGTAGTAACATAGTCTAGATAAATGTGTATGTTACTACCTTATATTCCTGCCCATTGTGACCAGCCTTACTGTGGATAGTCTAACGAAGCTAATGGAAAGGGCCGAGTTAATTGTGGATCATGTCCGTCCAAGACAACTCAACGATTAAACGACGATGCATGCATAGTACGAGGCTAGCCGATAATGAGTCTATAAACTAATAAATGCATCGTTGCATGACACTACCTACATGTTCTTACCCACTGTGGAGGTAGTAACATAGTCTAGATAAATGTGTATGTTACTACCTTATGTTCCTGCCCATTGTGACCAGCCTTACTGTGGATAGTCTAACGAAGCTAATGGAAAGGGCCGAGTTAATTGTGGATCATGTCCGTCCAAGACAACTCAACGATTAAACGACGATGCATGCATAGTACGAGGCTAGCCGACAAAGGAAACGTTCGTTGTTTGTTTCACACGGATTCCTGTGAGTCTCAAGTCTAGCACGAACCACTTGTTTCTCAGATTCGCTAAATATCGATCAAGTGAAATTTTTATGTTGGTTCAGCCGATTTAGCCGCATAGAAGAGGTAGCGCCCAAAGCCGAGACGCGGACGCCAGCCGTGTCATCCTGACCATACCTAGTCAGGAGCATGCTAGAGTAGGCAATGACGTATCTAGCCGTGGTGTCACATGTGGAGGCAGCACCCTGGGTTGCAAGTGTAGGCGATGGGGCCAGTGGGATGAGGGGAGAGAAATGAACCAAAAATAATGCGAGCATCGGAATTTGAATTTCGATGGACTGATATACCATTGTCCTTCTAATAATCCAATCATAAATCGATTCGCTACTGCAACATGATTTGAGTAGTATATTAAGATGTTAGGGGTATTTTGGATAGTAATCAAATTAAAACTCAGGCAGCCCAGGTACATACCGAGGTCGCCGTCGCACACAAGCAGCCCAGGTACACGCCGATGTAGATTCCTGCCAGCTCTTTGGTGGTGACGAGGTTAGGGTTTCTCGCCTTGCGTATGCAACTGCGATATTTGGTGTTATGTTCTTCGAATTGATTCAAGGATTCACCGGCTATGACTGTAGCTCCAGAACGCTGGTCCTTAAAGGCACGTGCACGAAAACTTTCCAACTGTCATCGTTAAGGTCAGGCCGGCTCTGATATGAGAGTGGCGACAGCGGCCCGTCGGCGGCTCGTTCTGGCAGTTGCAACGGTCTTTTGGCGGTCCATGGACCTCGATGTAATTTTTATTATGTTTGAGATACTTTGTATTCCTGGTGAATATTTATAATAGATCTGACCTTTTTCGAAACAAAAATATTCACCACAAAAATATGTGGCTGAAAAGAGATAGTACTATCAATTCGGTATGCCTCGTGTCCCACGATTTTCATGCGGGCTGAGCCAGGTATGCTGGGTCGTAGCTCGTCTATATATTGTGGGAGTGCCTACTCTCAAACAGCAAACAGCACTAAGATTATTAGCTACTGCAGCTTACTTACCTCTCTGCCTAGCTCTCGCTGCCTAGTACTCCACCAGTACGCACCAAGCAAAAGCTAGCTAGTACTCCTAGATTGCAGCGCGCAGCACCATGGCGTGGCAATTGCAGCCAACAATGGCCACGACGAGTACATGCTTTCGGGCGTCCTCGCCGGCAACGGTGCGCTGCTCGGCGACGGCTCGGCGGTCTGCAAACTACCCTCCCAGCTCCTGGGATTACGACTCCCTCCTCCAGCTCTCGCCCAACAATGGCGGACAGGCAGATCAAGTAAATTTATCAGCTGAACATAACATATTTTCTACAGGCAAGTAGTACATAAAGTAAATGAAATGCTTATGGAAATTATTCCGTGCATGCATGGATGATGGCACAGGTCGATAAGTTGAAGGCCGGCGTGAGGGAGCGGCTGGTGGCGACGAGCCGAGGCGAACACCAAGCTGCGAAGATCGGGCTTGTCGACACGGTGCAACGGCTCGGCATCGCCTACCATTTCGAGGAGGAGATCGAAAGTATCCTTAAGTCCGTCCACCGCGAGCCTCACCGGTGCAGCTGGGACGACAATGCCAGTGATGTTGCTTCTGCGACCTTGAGGTTCAGGTTGCTCAGAGACGGTGGTTTCCCAGTCTTTTTCCCTCCAGGTACCTAGTCAAATGTGAAATATGAAAAACAAACGCTTAGAGGGTGTAAGAAAAACCTAAAACTACGGCCAATATTTTCGAAATTAAACATATCTGCACCAAATGCATGGTCCAGATTCAGTCAGAGTTGAAACTTTGACTTGTGTGTATGGCAGGGTTTTCCATATTTAAGTACATGACTGACGTTGTTTCATCGTAACAATATATGTAGAATCTCTGAAAACTCTCAAGCGTGCATCCGACGATGTCCATGGACTCCTCTCACTGTATGAGGCTTCATACCTTGCATTCAGAGGCGAGGAAACACTGGATGAGGCAAGATCATTTTCCAAGAAAGCTCTCATAAAGCTCTTGCCATACTTGGATCACCACTTACGGCGCAGCGTAGTTCGCTCTTTGGACCTTCCAATTCACCGGAGGTCGCCTAGACTAGAAGCAAGATGGTTCATAGATCACTATGCTAGAGAACAGAGCAATTCCGACCCGTTGCTCGTTAGATTTGCAACGACGGACTTCAACAATGTGCAAAGTGTGCATCAGGAAGAACTCGTGGGACTGGCAAGGTAATTGAGCACGAAGAAAAGTACATTTATATAAGCCAGCTAATTTATTCACATAGTTGATGGGTTTTTAAGATATGAACATTGACCTAATTAATTGTAGGTGGTGGAAGGGGACCGCCCTTAGTGAAAAATTGGGGTTCGCCAGGGATCGTCTCATAGAGTGCTTCCATTATGCAAATGGAATTGCGTGGGAGCCAAATAATGGAGCGTGTCGGGAAGTGCTTGCCAAAGTCGCCAATCTAATACTTCACTTAGATGATGTTTATGATGTGTATGGAACTCTAGATGAACTTGTTCTCTTCACCGATGCCATTGGAAGGTAACTACATGCAGCGGTGCACATCTCATAATTCAAGTAATATTCTTGTCCTAGAATAGCATGTGTAACATATATATACATGACATGTTAATTTCATATTAAATGAAGCTTTTCCACTATCTAAAAATAATATATAATTTTAGGTGGGAAGAAAGTCCTAGTGAAAGACTCCCCGAATACATGCAAGCACTCTATTCCGTGATGTACAACACATCCCATGAGGTGGCTGAAAATGTGTTGGACCAACATGGTTGCGACGCTCGTCATGTTCTTCAGAAAGCGGTAAGTTAATATATACAATTGACTTACTCATAGGATATAAAGTGTTTTTACAAAGAACCGTAATAAATTCCACACGATTTTGCAGTGGCGAGACATGGCGGAGTCTTTCCTGGTGGAAGCAAAGTGGCACCATGAAAACCGCAAACCAACACTGCGTGAATATCTGGACAATGGTTCAATTTCATCCTCTGCACCACTGCTACTGCAACATTCGTTTCCCCTGCTTCACGTGGAAGAAAAGCTGACCACAATGTCTCTTGCTAAAGTTGGAAGCTACCCAAAATTAGTTCAGTCCGCGTCATTAGTTCTTCGCCTCTGTAACGACTCTGCAACCCACTCTGTAAGGGAAATTTATCCACGGTTTTTTGTGTCGCTTGATGTTTCATCATCAAAATTTCATCTTTATGGGAAGTGTCTTATGATATTTATTTTCATGTTTATTTCGTCAATATATGTATAACAGGCAGAGCTGGAGCGAGGGGATGCACCATCATCAATAGCTATTCACATGTCGGAGAACGGCTCCAGTGAGCAACAGTCCCGCGAAGCGATGGAAGATCTAACCATGGAAGCGTGGAAGTTAATTAATGAGGATGCATACAAACATTGTCAAATTTCTAGATCTTTCGCCAAGACTTGCGTGAATTTGGCTCGAATCTCACATTGTGTTTACCAAGGTGGGGATGGTTTTGGTGCACCGGATGGTCAGAAGAAAAAGCAAATTAGAGAGTTGTTCTTGGACCCTTTGTGAGTGAGAAACATTGAACGGTGGGAGACACATATCCTAGAAAGATGTTATATAGGCTTAATTTTATCTGTAGGTATTGATTCTGATTCTACTCGGATCAATGGTGTGTGAGATAAATCATTTCAAGTTTTGAAAAAAGCAATTAATGAGATGATGTTTACATGATGTGTAATATTTTTGCATGAATGCATGTTCTCTCTCTATACTGAAAAACACTCATTGAGATGGCCATAGCTCGATAGTGCATGCATGCACACTATGCAATGTAGATTTCCCTTCACTATTTTGGTTCATACTAGTTTATTGGTCTCGCATGACAATGAGGGCCTAAATGTTCTAATATTCAGTCTATGATTTACCTATCCATATTAAAGTGACTGTGTAAAAAAATTGGTAAACACTTATATGGTAAGCAATTATTGGCTTACCAAAGAAAACATAATTTTATTTGGTAAGTCAAAATAATTGAGGCGGTTTTCAGGAAAAACTATTGGAGAAAACTGAAGATGGGATGAAGAAAATTAAAACAGGGATTGGGAGAAGAAACGTACAACTGTTTGACAAAGGATGATCGAGTGGATGAGAGAACCTTCCTTGTTTTCAAAAGAGAAAGTTTACTTTTCAACCTTGAAGTAACCACTTGGTTTGATTTGCAACCCTCATCTTTAAAACCGGACGAATTGCACCCTCAACTTACCATAAAGTTCGGAAGACAACCCTGATCATGGTTTTGATCTGGTCAACCGGTTTTGAGCAAGTAAAAGCTGACTCAGCAGCCCACGCACGCCCACATCCAAACCAAACCCCCTCTCTGTGTTCGTTCTACCCGAAAACGTCCAAGCCCCGACCCAAGTCCCCGGCTCCCCGCTGCCGCTGGCGTTTAGCAGAGGCCGGCGGCACAGCCAGCTTCCTTTCGTTCTTCCCTCTACAGTCTCTTGCACTTACCCGCAGCCGCAACTAGCTGCTGCTGCTGCTAAGAGTATCTCCAGCCGCGTCTTCAACACACCCTTCCCAGGCTTTTTTTTAGCGTCGGCGGCCGAAAATCGGCCCAGCCACGCCCCAATATCTTATTTAACGTCGGTTTGGGCCGAAACAACAGACGGCGGTCCCGAGCCTAACCCAAGCGCCTGGGGGTCGTCTGGAGGCGTCGGCAGAAGCGAAAAGCGACGTGGGACCGCTCTGTCGACGAGAGGAGGGCCTTTTCCCGCCGTTTCCTCGCGCTTTTCCCCCTCGGCTTCCCTCCCATTTGCCACTCCTCCCTCCAATCTCCTCCTCTCCCCGCCGCCATGCCGCCGAAAAAGTACGCAGCCCCCCGCTCTGCGACGGATGCCGCCGCCGTCACCGCCCAGCGGAAGCAGAGGAAGCAAAGAGCGCCGCCGTCCAAGCCGTCGGGCATGTCTAACGCCGACTGGAAGGCAGAAGTTCAACTCCGGGACGCTGTCACCACCGACCGACGGAACAGGTCGAACGCCAAGAGGGCCCGCGACATAGCGGCGACGGCGGCCTCGGCGACAGTCGAGCACGACCAAACCGAGGCGTCTCGCGCGGGCATGATGAATCCGCCCCCCGGCGGCCAAGGACCATATGCGTCCCGGAGCCAGCAAAGCGTCGGGTCTCCTGCCGGCTTCCCGCCGTCGCCCCAACCCTGGGGTTGCACGCCATCGCCGGGCTACGCCGACGGCGACGCGCATGGCGGCTTCAACCCCAACGTCACCTTCCCTCATGGTCGCCCCGTCTAGCGCACACCCTCACCCGCATTCGCCGGCGTGCAGTACCCATCGTACAACTACTCGCCGCCGGCCAACGCCGCCTCACTGACACCGCCTCTCCGACGCGGGGCGCTGCTCTTCTCACAAACATCATCGTCGCACCTCGGTGACACTGAGGTGATGGAGGCCGACATGGACGACATCATCACGACCGGCTCGGCCGCCGCCTCCCCAAGGTTCGCCAGCCAAGACGACGCAATCGATCTCAATGGCGGCATGGACGACGAGCTCGACTACGGTAAGGAGGAACCGGAGGAAGAGGAGGAGACGGTGCCTACTCAAACAAGCAAAGGGAAGAAGAAGAAGAAGAAGAAGAAGAAGAAGAAGAAGAAGAAGAAGAAGAGGCGGCCGGGACCGACGAGCCGCGCATCAAGTGGGCGTCCAAGGAGGACGAATGCCTCGCCGAGGCGTGGAAAGTCATCTGCCTCGACCCGTTCACCGGCACGAACCAGAGCGTCGACAAATATTGGGATCAGATCAAGGCCGAGTTCGACGAGCGCAAGCTCCTCGGCCCCTACTTCAAAGGCGTCTACATGCAGCGCGGGTCGAAGGCGATGTCGAACAATTGGTGGCTCATCCAAACGGCGTGCAACAAATGGCATGGGATCGTTGAGGATATCGCGGCTCGCCCTAAGAGAGGTGCCAGCATCGAGGATCAGGTATGGGGCACGCCGGTCTCTCCCCTTTTCCCCTTTTCGAAGTGTTCGCCCGCTGACTGTTGTTCCTCGGCGCAGTTGCTGCGGATGTTCGCCATGTTTTGCCAGGACAGCGGCGACCAAGATTTCAAATACCTACACGTCTTCCGGCTGCAAGAAGTGGGCGGACGTCCGGCTCACCCTCGCCAAGGCCAAGGAGACGTACAAGCCGGATGCGCCGACGGCGGGCGCGGCCGATGGCCAGCCTGAAGGCAACAAAGGGCCAAGAAGGGAAAACACGCCGAGGTGGCTACCGCACGCGTGCAAGAGTCCATCGAACATTGCCTCGCCGAAGCAAAGACCCGGGCCACCCTGCAGGAAGAGAAGACCGAGGCGCGGTGGCCGGCGTTGATGACGAACATCGCCGTCAAACTCGACATGCTCCGCATCAACGTCGACCTGCTCCGCACCAACGTCGCCGCGAAGAAGAGGAACACCGACATGGCTTTCCAGATGGGAGGGGCGTACATGCTCCGGAGCGACGACCCTCAGCTCAAGGCGTGGTACTTGGCCGAGCGCGGTCTCATCCTGAACCAGATGCCGTCGATGGCGCCACAAACTCCAACGCCAACGCCCGCGCCGCCTACAAGCCCCAGCGATGATGCCTCCGCAACGCCCAGCAGCACAGAAGCCGCGCCGACGCCTCCCAGCACTGAAGCCGCGCCGACGCCCAGCCCCGAAGCCGCGCAGATGCCGCCCGGCCCTCGCACGCTGACTACCATGACGCCAGAGGACGACATCATCGTCGTTTGATGCATTTGCCTACGCGCCTTGCCTTTTTGCGGACGAACTTCCCATTTTGATTGCCGAACTATGGCAACGTGAGCGCCGATATGTGGCGCTGTGATCGCCGGACTTCTGACGTTTTCTTGGGAGCGGAAATAGACAAAGTTTGAATTTGAGGCGCCTTAGGGGCGTCACCTGGGGGCATGGTTGGGGCAGCGATCGCCCCCCGGGCCTAAAATTCGCCGGGGGAGCCCAACACAGTGCCGGCCGATGCTCTTGGGGGCGCTAGAGCATCTCCACTCGTTCGCCCCAAGAAGCCTCACCAAGCCACTTTTTAGGCGCCGGCGGACAAAAAACATCCCACTCAGCCTCACAGGACCTTAATTTTCGCCGGATTAGACGAAAAATACGGCCGGCGCGCCCAGGCCACATCCAGGCTATCCGGGTGCGTCTGGAAGCACCGGTGCTTTATTTAAGCCATCCAATTGGCCCACGTCACCCATCCACCACCCTCTCTCTCCTCTCCTCTCCTCTCTCTCCTCTCTTTTCTCTTTCTTCTACCTACGCCACGCAGACACGCCGAGACGCATGTGAGAGCAAGCCGGCCGTGGCCGTGGCCGGAGCTGGCACGGGGCGGAGCCGCGGAGCTCGCCCGCGCCTGCCTGTGCGTGGCCGGGGCGGAGCTCGCGCGGCGGCCGGAGGTCAAGAAGCAGCAGCGGCAGGCCCGGCCAGCGGTGAGTGGCGCGGCGGGGCGGAGCTCGCGCGGCGGGGCCAGGGGCGCGCGTGGCAGCCAGGGCGGGGCGGAGCTCACGCGGCGGGGCCAGGGGCGCACGTGGCAGCAAGGGCGGGGCGGCGGCCAGGGGCCAGGGGCGCTCGCGCGGCGGCCGGCGGGTTCGGCGCGCCGCGTGGTCGTCTGCGGCGGGGGCGTCGTCGGTGTAGCAGGCGTACCTCCAGCGACGTCACCGACGTGCTGGCCTCCTCCATCAGGAACGGCAAGTTCTTCACCAACGCCACGGCGAGGCCGCTCTGCATCATCAGTCCGAGGCGGTGTCCTTTGCGGCCGCCGTCCTGGCCGCCGTGCTTTGCGGCCGTGGGCAGGGCGTGCGCGGCGGCGGGCGGCACGACTACGAGGGCCGGTCGGCGCGGCCTTCTTCCGAGTCGCGGTGGTCGACGTTGGCCCCAACCTCCGGGCCGTGCGTGTCAACCGGCTCCAATCCACGGCGTGGGTCGACTCGGGCATCACCATCGGGGAGCTGTACTAGCCATGGCCAAGAGCGACTCCCGGCTCGCGTTCCCGGCCAGCGAGTGCCCCACCATCGGCGTGGGCAGCCACTTGAGCGGCGGCAACATCGACATGGTGATGCGCAAGCACGGCCTCTCCAGCGACAAGGTGCTCTACGTCAAGTTGGTCAACGCCCGGGAAGATGCGGAGCCGGCTGCCGCAGGGGGCGCAACCAGTGGAAATTTCTTTGCCCTCAGGCTAATTTTTTCGCCTACAGCCCCCAATCGACGAAAAAAATGCCTTATGAAGGGCTCAACGGCTGGAGATGCTCTAACCTAGACGAGCTGCTATTGTTGCTGCCGACGGCGTGCTGCTAACCTGGGCGAGCTGCATTTCTTCATGTCATAGCTAGGCGTAGATGCAAAACTTTGCATGCGCCTACGCGCGTGCCGTCCGCGTCGTGCGCAAGGCCGCTGGGGCACCAAGTCAGGCAGCTGGGCATCGTGGGATGGCACGACGCTGCAACCAGCCGTGACGATTAGTTAGGATCTTTCTTTTAGCGATGCACATGCATGTAGATAGCCGAGTATAATAAAGGAGGAAACAGAAAACACAGTAGGCAGTTGTGCGGCACCAAAATCATTCTGTGTCCGCGTTCGTGTTCGTGAGCTGATCGCCAGTGTGTTTGTGTCTTCGTGTTCGTGAGCGAGTTGCTGGTCGACGACGACATGCTTCTGCTGCTGCTAAGAGCATCTCCAACAGCCGCGCGACGCGCCGCGCCCAAAAATCGCGTTTGCCGCGCGCGCTTCGGCTGGTTTGCCGCGCCGCGCCGCGCTGGCTCCAGCGGCTGCTGTAAAATGCAGCACGCGCGCTCAGCTCCAACAGCGCGCAAAAAATGCAGCGCGCGCCCCTACAGCAGCGCCAAATATGGCATTTGGACCCAAAATAAACATTCAATCAAAATGCAATGAACATGTGAAATTTAACAAGTTGATGATGAATACATAAAAAGTCGCCCACAAGTTCATCCAACCAAGTCCAAATTCAAACCAAGTTCAAAATACAAGTGCAACCAACAAAGTTCAAGACATATATAAAACACATCAACCATCTTGCTCGTCTTCTTCGTCTTCTTCCTCTTCTTCCGCCGACGATTCTTCCTCTTCTTCCGCCGATGAATCTTCCTCTTCATGACGCACCGCATCACTTGTAGCTCCGACGTGAGGCACATCGAAAGGCATGGCCGGAGGTGCACCCATGCCTCCCATGGCGGCCGGAGGTGCGCCCATGCCTCCCATGGCGGCCGGAGGTGCGCCCATGCCTCCCATGAGAGAAGCAAAACTCATGCCACCCATGCCTCCCATAACGTTGGAGGGTGCTCCAATGCCACCCATGGCTCCCATAGCATTGGAGGGTGCTCGAAAGCCACCCATGCCTCCCATGGCGGCCGGAGGTGCACCCATGCCTCCGAAGCCACCCAAACCTCCAATGGAGCCGAGGCCCATGCCACCCATGCCGCCGCCGAGGCCACCGCCACCCATGCCGCCGAGGCCACCGCCGCCACCCATGCCGCCACCCATTGTGTTGATCATGGCTCTTTTTTGAATCAAGACTTCTTGACGGGCAAGGTTGACATATTCCATTTGCGCTTCATTGAACAAAGATGTGTCCAAGAAGAACAAATTTTTTTCCCATTCCATCAACCTAGTTCGCTCCTCCATGGCAACCTTCCTCTCCTCCAATGCCACTTTCCTCTCCTCGGCGGCCACCCTCCTCTCCTCGGCCGCCAACCTCCTCTCCTCGGCCGCGGCATCTTGGTTCCTTGACATTTTCCTCACCTCGTTCGCTTCTTTTCTTGCCTTCACAATAGCTTCCATAGCATTTGTGAGCTCATCATCTCCTTTCCTCTTCTTCTTTTCGGTTTTGTCCTTCTTGCACCCATCCGGTCGTTTGGGTTTCGAGTATGAAACCGAGTTGGGTGTGGGGCTTCTCATGCCCTCCTCACTTGAGGCATCATCCTCCTCATCATCATCATTCAACTCAATTGTGCGCTTGCGTTTGTTGCTCAAATGCAAATCATCCAAATCTTCACGCTTCCTCCATTTCTCATCATCCTTCAACACTTCATAGCAATGAGGCAAGGTAAAGATCTTTCCTTTCTTGATCTTCCCCTTCTTGGTTGTCCTCGTCTCTTCTCTGAACAAGTTTTGTGCAATGTTGTACTACAAAAAAAACAAAACAAGTTAGCACTTCGGACACCAAAAAAAAGTATGATGAACATGTATGATATGGCACTTACTCTATCATCCTCATTTGTCCCACTTGGGTTAAGCTTGTCAACTGCCTTTTGTGCGGCCGCCCACTTTTGACAATCCGAGTTGATTGTCGACCATCGGGACCGAAGTGATCTCTCGGAGCGGTCAATTCCACTCTTGTTCTGAGCATCAAAGTGTTCTTTCATTCGCCCCCAATAAGCATCTCTACTTTGATCACCTCCAACGGATGGATCCCTCGACACTTGCAACCAAGTATTGCATAGTAATTTGTCATCATTGATGGTGTAATTGCCCGCTCTTCCTTTCGGCGCCTCGACAATGCCCTCACCCTCCTCGTCCACCTCAAACTCATGGTCGTCCAAATGGATTTCATTGGTTTGAGACCAATGCGAATTGTTGGACCCAACACCCATAGTTGACATGTATGCATCATCGTTGAGACTACAAATGCAAATATAAGCTATCTATATGATGATGCATTTAACAAATAACAAGAAAATAAAAGTTGGAATTTTTTTCACCTTGAGGGCATTTCGTCGAGCACGTGGTGCGCGTCGGCCGCCGGCGCTTCGGTAGACGCCGGAGCCGTCCGCCGCCCTGCAAGCTTCTTCTTCTTCGAGGTGCCGGAGCCGTCCGCCGCCTTCTTCTTCGCGGATATTTTTCTTTTTTTCGCCTCCAACGGTGCGGCGGTAGCACGGGACGGCGCCGGCGCAACGCCGCTCGTCGGCGTGGTCATCCGCGGCGGCAAGAAGAGACTGCGCGCGAGGCCGACCGATGGCGGAGCTCCGGCGGCGGCGGCAGCGCCCGCGCCAACGCTCGCCGCGCTAGGGTTTGCGGCGGCGGCGGCGGCGGCGGGGGGGGGGGGGTCGCGGCTGTACAGCGGGGTGAGAGGGGCTCCGGTGTGCGCATCCATGGTGGAAGGGGCACGAGCGCCGGCGCGCGCGAGTGGAAGAAGAAGGAAAAAAGGGAAGTTCGCGCGCGCGCTCGAGTGTGCCGCGCGCGGAAGTAGACGCACCAAATCAACAGCGCGGGATGGGGCATTCACCAGCGCGCCCAACTCGATTTAGCGCGCGCGCCTTTTTTGCGCACCCGCTGGAGCTGTGCGACGCGTTGCGCGCGCGCTAAAATGGCGTTTTTTCCGGCGCGGCGCTAGTATAGCGCGGCTGTTGGAGATGCTCTAAGTTGTAACCTCCACTGTCGTAGCCTGGGCGTGCTGATGCGAGCTGCTGCCACCCGTAGATGTCCACTACCAATAATGTTCAGTCAAACCGGCCACAACGGGTACCTCGACTACGTTGACGCGGAGTACTCGGGCCACTCGGGCTACTTCATGTAGGCCGGCGAGCGCCCGACGCCGGGCACCGTGACGTGCGTAGGCGGCGGACTACGCCGGCGAGGTATTCGCGCACGCCAGGGCACAGGTGGAATACATGCTTGGGACCAACCTGCGCGGCCACTCTTCTTGGCCGCCGCCGCAGCTACTTCCGTAGTCTCCGTCGCCCTTCCGTCTCTTTCGTCTTCGTCCAAGCACTAGTCTGTCGTCAGCGTCGCCGTCATCTACCTTGACGACTTCATCTGCTCAGATCACAGTTGGTGACATCGGCCCCGCGTCGATGGACGCCGCACTCGTCGTCGAGTTCATCTCTGCTGCCCCTTCCGACTTCTCCGACATGGCGTACAGCTCGTGCAAGTTTCTCGTCTACGCATGCCCGGTGCGGGTAACACCGATGCATGCCTTCGTCCACGACATGTCCCCGGGCCTGGCAAACCTGATGCGGTGCTTCGTCAACTTCGTCTTCGTCCATCTACGCATGCCGAGTGCTGGCAACACCGATGCGTGCCTTCGTCCACGATGTATCTCCGGGCTTTGGCAAATCCGGCGCGATGTGTCGTCAACAACGTCTTTTTCCCGGCGTACCACTACTTCAACACCAATGCGCCCATGACTAACTCAGCGCCTCTTTGCGCCCGCGGCTCCTGGGTGAATTCCTCGACACAGGCCATCCCGACTCGACATCGACCACGGTGTTCTTCGCACGGCTACCTCGATGACGGCTACACCATCCTACGCTCTCGGCTACCTCGACATCGACATAAAGAGCTACCGCCTTGCTTGAGAAACCTCCTCGGTTTCCACTCCAGCAACTCTTTCTGCGAAGCATCAACCATTAAGACTGTTGGGGGTGTTCGTCGGCTTGCCTTCGGAATCTTCTCCAGTCTCACTGTCTGTGTCGTTACCGTTGTGACTGTGGGGGGTGTTGAGTATATATTATTAGGAAGTATATGAGTGAATTGCAAAAAACATCGACATTGAAGCACGGTCTTGCAGAAATCACAAGTCTCTAGTTTTGTGCCCAAAACACTAATTCTGAGGCTATTTTTTTTGCAGAAACCACTAGTCGCTCGATTCAGTCGTTTTAAGCTGTATTATGACAGGTGGGACCCGCTTTTGCTGACGTGGCGGTACGGTCGAGCCGTTAGACTCGGTGGACGCCGTTAGACGCCGTAGGCTGGCCGTCCCGAGCCGGACCCCATTTGACCGGTCTGCACCCTCTCCCGCACCCTATCTCCTCCATCTCTTTCCCTCCCCTACACCCTCTCACATGACGACGGCGAGTGGCGGCGATGACTGCGGTGGGCCTGCCGGTGGCGGAGACGACAGACCACCGGAGGCGGATCTCTGCGGCAGCTCTAACCGCGGCGCCCCTTCGGACAGCAGCCCCAAACCCAGCCCCCCGCACTCCCTCGAGTTCGCGGCGGCAAGATCTTTGGCCAAGGCCGTGAAGGCGGATCCGACGGAAAGCCACCGGTGGGGCTCGTCATTCGGCGGCGTCTTGTAAGTTTCCCTCATATGTACAGATTCTAGGATTAGGGATAGAGCTAGGGTTAGGATTCGGCCGCTGGATCTTGGGCTATATGTATGTGTGGGTACTTGAAAAACTATATTGGATTCTGGGGGAGGGGGGAGGGGAATAGCCCACTGTCATAGACTCATATATGTGAACTGTTAATTAGAATGCACTTTTAATTATAGCAGTGCGAATAAAGAGCAGATAAGAGTAGCTTCTTCTGTAGTTATGCATTGTTATTTAGAGCAGTGCAAATTATAGTACATTTTGTTAATATGTAGTGTTAATTAGGGCATATAATTGTGAACTTTTTTTTATAGTAATTATGCAATGTTAATTAGAATTAGTGTTTTATCTTGTAGCAACTGCAAACTTGTAGGGCACAGATACACTGTGTGCTCCAAGCCCTTGAAACCATCTCTTGCTATCAGAAAAAACCAGCATCAGGTTAGCTAAGCATATTTGTTTATGTTTTTGTATTTATGTCTCACTTGAAATTCATAGTTATTAATTGTTTCTGTTTTTTAAATGCAGCCAAATAGGTCAGATGCTTCTGCTTCATCTCCAGTTGTTGCACCAACAAGGAAGAGGCCATCTCCAAGTACAACAGATGTTGGGACTGCTCCTCCCAGGAAGAAAGCTGCACCTGCTGCTACTGCTCCACCAAGGAGCAGAGCTGCACCTGCTGCTACTGCTCCTTCTGCTCCACCAAGGAGGAGAGCTGCACCTACTGCTACTGCATCCAGTGCTCCTCCAAGGAGGTCTCCTAGGAAGAATGCAACCCCAGCACCTACTACTCCTCCAAGGAGGTCTCCAAGGAAGAAAACTACCCCAGCTGGTACATCTTCTACATCTGCTGCAAGCCATAGGGGAACATTTCATGCTCCAAGACAGACTGGAAGGAAGAGGACTGTTTCCTACAAGATGAAAGAGTATCTACATGCTTCTCGTAACTAGATGTTGCCTTTGTCGGGTGCTTGAATTAGATGTCTTTGTTGTTTGTCTTACTAGATGCCTTTGTTGGCTGCTTGCACTAGATGTTGGTGTTGGCTGTTGAACTAGATGCCTTTGTTGGCTGTTGAACTAGATTCCTTTGTTGGCTGTTAAACTAGATGCTGGTGTTGGCTGTTGAACTTGATGATGGTGTTGGATGTTGAACTAGATGCTGGTGTTGGATGTTGAACTTGATGCTGGTGTTGTATGTTGAACTAGATGCCTATGTTGCCTGTTGAACTTGATGCTGGTGTTGTATGTTGAACTAGATGCCTTGTTGGCTGTTGAACTTGATGCTGGTATTGGATGTTGAACCTAAATGAGTCTAGGGTGCCTCGACGTCGAAAAACCACATAAATGAGTCTAGGGTGCCTCGACGTCGAAAAACCAACCTAAATGAGTCTAGGGTGCCTCGACGTCGAAAAACCACCTAAATGACTCTAGGGTGCCTCGACGTCGAAAAACCAACCTAAATGAGTCTAGGGTGCCTCGACGTCGAAAAATCACCTAAATGACTCTAGGGTGCCTCGACGTCGAAAAACCACCTAAATGACTCTAGGGTGCCTCGATGTCGAAAAAGCAACCTAAATGAGTCTAGGGTGCCTCGACGTCGAAAAACCACCTAAATGACTATATGCAATACATAACTGGGAGATATAAATCCACATCCAAATTGATCACATTCAGCATATTGGGAGATCCATACATGAACATTACTAATAAGTAGCATCATTGGGAGTTCATACATGACCATCACATAACTGGGAGATCCATACAAGAACATTACAGAACTAATAAGTAGCATAATTAGGAGATCCATACATAACTAATAAGTAGCATACTTATGAGATCCATACATGACCATCAACTCCATGAGTCTTGCTGCCCATTGTGGCTCATTCATATAAGATTGACTTGATCCCATCCAGCTTCACCTTGGTCTCCTCCACAACCTTTTCAAGCTCATCAATGTGGGCCTGCAACTTAGTCTTCTCTTCAGCAAGCTTCAACTTCATGTTCCTAATGACACTGGCTTGAGCAATTGTCAGGTTCTTAACCATGTCATACTTCTCCTGGAGCTTGCTCTCATCAGGCTTACTTTCCATTTGGCCCTCTTCTCATTCTCATCCAAAAGGGCTTGGACATCTTCAACCAACTTCTCATAACTAGCCTGCAGCTTGATCTTCTCTTGTGTTAGTTTGTGAACAGCAAATGAGTTCATCAGATTGTCCTCAGTCCTGTTTATCTTGGACTGTTCATACATATCCCACAACTCGGCCAGTGCATTCTCCATTGTAGCTGGCCAAGATGGATCAACCCATTCAACTAGTCCACAGTTTTTACTATCATGTTAAATTACAGTGTTAAAGAACAAGATATGAGCTACAAGCCACTATGAGCTCTTTACTAATAACAAGTGAACAAGGCCAACAGTACTTCATCCAGTACCAACATTTATGCAAGCTAAATAATAAGTTCTTACTAACTAAAACCAACAATCATCCAGTGCCAACTGTACTTCATAAAAAATAATAATGAGTGATTGTAACCCAAAGCACATGCTGACATATAAACAAACCTCACTTGCACTAACTGTCACATGCTGACATATAAACAAAGTACCTCACTTATCCACACTCAGCCTGTAAGCATTAGGCACATATTTAAACATCCTAACTAACAAGCCAGATCTGCTAACTAAAAAATTAGTACTAAACAATGACCAAATGATTAGTCCACTACAGCTATTAGCAGAGAATTGACCCAAACCTTCACAGCACAGGCAAGGAACCTCCTTCCAGTATGGATGCCCTCAAAAGCAACAAGTCTCTCTGCTCGCTTCCCGTGTTCATGGCACAGAACAAAATCATTGCCCTCAAATTCGGAGTCAGCCGTTGTAGCAGGGATCTGCCCGTGAGAAGGAAAGCAAGAGATTTGGGATAGAAACTTCACATCAAGCTCAACATGAAAATCCCCAAATCGAAACCCTAAACCTAGTTCTACCAACTCACCTTCACGATGCCGTCGTCTGAACCTGAGGTGGAGTACTGGTAATAATTCTCACTGCTGTCATCTTCCTCGCTCCAGGAAACCATGGCGACACGGCGGCGGTGGCGGCGGTCGGAGATGTGGACGGGTCGACGGCGGCGAACGACTGGGAGCAGAGAAGCAGAGAGCGCGGCGAACGAATGAGGGTTGGGGTGGGTGGGCTCGGGGGACCGGTCAAATGGGGTCCGGCTCGGGACGGCCAGCCCACGGCGTCTAACGGCGTCCACCGAGTCTAACGGCTCGACCGTACCGCCACGTCAGCAAAAGCGGGTCCCACCTGTCATAATCCGGCTTAAAATGACCGAATCAAGCGACTAGTGGTTTTTGCAAAAAAAATTAGCCTGAGAATTAGTGTTTTTTGGCACAAAACTAGAGACTTGTGATTTCTGCAAGACCGTGCTTCAATGTCGATGTTTTTTGCAATTCACTCGGAAGTATAGGATAGATTAGGATTTGTCCTGCCTTGTCTTGTACTTCAAGTTGGTCATTGTACTCCTATATATATATATGCCCACGAGGCTCAAGCAATAAACATCCATCATATTCCACAACAATCTCTCTCTCCTCCTTCTAACAGGGATCAGCTACTTGGTGTGGCGACACCGCGTGTCTCTGGTCGCCGGCAACGAAGGTGGTGGAGGCGGCGGCCGGTCTTCGCGTCCCAGGCGGCGGCAGGGGCGGGCCTTGGCGTCGGGCCTTGCGGGAGAGGGCTAGGTTTGGATGTGTGCTGCTAAGTTAGCTTTTAACTCTTTTTTTATTGGTGAGCCGACTTTGACCTCTGTCAAAACCGGTTGACCAGCAAAAAACCATGACCAGGGTTGTCTTTTAAACTTTATGGTAAGTTAAGGGTGTAATTCGACCAGTTTCGAAGTTGAGGGTTGTAAATCGAACCATTGGTTAGTTCAAGGTTGAAAAGTGGACTTTTCTCTTTTCAAAATAGGAGGGATGCTCGGTTTACCTGTTGTTTGGTAGGGTTTGTGAGAGCTATTTTGCTCCCCAAAAAAACGAGAAACAAAGTAGCCCGTGATGGTTTGTGAGATCACCTTTATGAGGACGTTTCTCCTGTCATGAGCAGGCTATAGAAAGAGGAGCTTATGAAACAATGAAGCTCATGCGAAGACGTTGCGCTGACGCGAGGCGCGTGAAGCCAACAGATCCTCTCGCGATGATCGTGCTCATACTGATGGCATGGTGGCCCGCTGGCCGCTGCTATGGGCTGGAGCTTGATGTGTTTTCTGTTGTTTTGCTAGCGTGTGTTCTGTCTGCTACTATCTTTTGGTTCTGCATATTGTAGGGCTCTCTTTAAAACCATGTTCTAGTTGTAGCAAGTCTTCGTTCCGTAGGAGAAGTGTCGAGTGCATGCGGACATTTCTAGCGGGTTTCTGCTAGTACTACAACTGGCCTGTCTCTTTTTCCTGTCTCCCGTTTCTTTGAAAGCAATGTAGTTTCGTTATGCTAGGTGATGGACAAGGGAGTAGCCAGCCAGTGATCGGGACTCACGGCCAACCATGCTTCACACGAGACCGCTGTCGGATAGTGAAGAGAAGAGTCGAGGCAACGTGCATGGCGTGCAATCGCGTGGGTTGAATAGTCGTCGAGAGTACGCGCGCACGTACGATGTTGTCACATGGAAAGTGTTCAGGAACGGCAGATCGGCCGAACGCTCGGCCAGTCGCGGCCACGCGAGTAAGCGGCCCTCCTACCCCGAGCGACACGTATGTATAGGGTCCACACCCTACTCGTTGCCTTATCTTCTTCTTCATCTTTTCAACCGCTCGTTCCTATCTTATATGTTCTCTCTCTTTCACGCGGGCGAGCCCGTTCCCTTTGTCCAATTTTCAGCTCGATGCCGGCGAGCCGGCCGCGCGTCCCCGCAGCACCGCCGTGGCATCCGTTCTGTCCATCCCATCTGGCTCCACTCCGACGATGGTGACCTCCGCAGCCGCTGCAACCAAGCTAGACCGGCGAGGCTACTTACGTCGTCATCGCCATGGCCAGCAACCACCCCAAGATGCCCCAGGCTGGCTCCGTCGGCACTGCTCCGACGAGCGCCACCCTCCTCCTATGCTGGAACTGCCTCCTCCTAGTCCTATGGTTGCATCACCGAGGAGCAGACGCCGAAGCTGGAACCAGCCACTTTTTTTATACAATCGACCAAAGCAAAAGCTGGAATCGCAGTTGATTTTTGCTTCAACCAACAAGCGAGCTGGAACCACAGCTGGTTTTTGCTACAACTGCATCGCATTTTTGCTACAACCAGTGTTCTGGAAAGCTACAATCGATGCGGCGAAAAGTTTCAACCAGCGGCGACAGATGCTGGAACCAACCACTGCCACAATAAAAGGCTACATCCGGCATCGCACAAAGCTTCAGTCGGCGTTGAAAAAAGCTTCAAACGCTGAAATGCCGATGCTAGGGGCTGGCTACTGCCAACACGGAAAAAGCTTCAAGGTGTCACAAAAAGCTTCAACCGTAGATAATAAAGATTCAACAGTAGCCGATTTTTGCTACCACCGGCAAAGTTTTTTGCTACATCCATCAAGGCGGAGCTGCGACCTCGCGACGGCGACGACGATTTGCTGCAACCATAATAGGATTTTGCTACTACCGCCAAAGGTTTTTGCTACGTCCATCTAGGCTGAGCTGCGACCTCGCGACGGCGGCGAGAAGATTTTTGCTGCAACCGTAGTTGTTTTTTGCTACTACCGGTGACTTTTTTGCTACATCCATTCAAACGGCGTCGATTAACTGGCGGCCGTCGTTGATGCAATCCCCTACATCCAGCATCAACGGCGAGGGCGGCGGCGGAGCTACAACCATCGCCGTCGAGAGCTGCAGCTGCAGGTAGAGCTGTTGCATGGGTCGAGGCGACGACGAGGACGGCCGGGGTGGTGGGGACAGGCGACGAGGACGGCCGGCGAGGGCGGGGACCGGCGATGAGGAAGGCCGGCGAGGGATGGGGCCCGACGACGAGGATGGTCACCGGAGGGGGCAGGAGTCGCCGCGCCGCGCTCCCCCGAGCGAGAGATGTGGATCTAGCCTGACCACGCGAAGAAGAAGCTGTTGGGGCGTTTTGTTTCTTTTTTTTTACCAGATCCAAAGACTGCGCGGCTCACATCCAATGGCTGGGGCTCGACCGGCCGAACTATTCAGCCGGCGCATCGGCGCCCAGTGCCGCCCTTGTCACATCTGCAGAGACCTGCGCCACGTACGTGGAATGGAAAAGGGAGTGCGACGTGCGTATGTACGAAATGAAAGGAGCGAGTTTATTGTGTGTCTGTGGCATGTGATAATTGTGTGTCATGTGGGAGGCATTGGACTGTTTGTTCTAGGCCTAGCACACTTTGTCACACATTTTTACCAAGTTTGCCTAAGATTGGTTTATTAAAATGAGAGCCACAAGTTGGCAAGTCTAAAGGAATCTTGCTATAGTTTTTGTGTGTATGTCATGTGGGGTTTAAGTGTGGCTTGCCTAAGGTGTGGCTTGAACCAAACACTCATCTAATTTGGTCAAACTTGTCTAACCTTAGTCCGGCAATCTTTGCCGAGCAACACTCGCTAGACACATGCAGGTTTTGCCCTTGTGTCCTACTTGCTGAAAGACACGAGACACATGCTTTTTATATGTACTAAAGCAAAGGAAGTCTGGAAGAGACTAGGGATGGAGGACATTATTGATAGAGCTTGTGAGGTTGATCATGCTGGAGAGGTGATATTGGAATACTTTTTACTTCTTCCAGAGCAAGATTTGCGTATTGTGGGTTACCAAAATGTACGAGAAATGATGCCTATTTCAGCTTGGTATCTATGACGGGAGAGACGGAAATTAGTGCATAAGGAAGTAACTCAGAATGCAACTCAGATATCAATGGGCATCGCAGCCCTTACATACAATTTTGTAAATGCATCATCTTCAAAGGCGTCCATAAAAAAAGGGGGTTGGCTTTGTCTGTTGGGGATCGTAGCAGAAATCAAAAAATTTCTACGCATCACCAAGATCAATCTATGGAGTAATCTAGCAACTAAGGAGAGGGGAGTGCATCTACATACCCTTGTAGTGAAGGAAATATGCCCTAGAGGCAATAATAAAGATGTTATTTATATTTCCTTATATCATGATAAATGTCTTTTATTCATGCTAGAATTGTATTAACCGGAAACTTAGTACATGTGTGGATACATAGACAAAACAGTATGTCCCTAGTATGCATCTACTAGACTAGCTCATTGATCAAAGATGGTTATGTTTCCTAGCCATAGACATGAGTTGTCATTTGATCAACGGGATCACATCATTAGGAGAATGATGTGATGGACTAGACCCATCCGTTAGCATAGCACTATGATCGTTTAATTTTACTGCTATTGCTTTCTTCATGACTTATACATGTTCCTATGACTATGAGATTATGCAACTCCTGAATACCGTAGGAACACCTTGTGTGCTATCAAACGTCACAACGTAACTGGGTGATCATAAAGATGCTCTACAGGTGTCTCCGAAAGTATTCGTGGTGTTGGCATAGATCAAGATTAGGATTTGTCACTCCGAGTGTCGGAGAGGTATCTCTGGGCCCTCTCGGTAACACACATCATAGTAAGCCTTGCAAGCAAAAGACTAATGAGTTAGTCACGAGATGATGTGTTACGGAACGAGTAAAGAGACTTGCCGGTAACGAGATTGAACTAGGTATAGAGATACCGACGATCGAATCTCGGGCAAGTAACATACCGATGACAAAAGGAACAACGTATGTTGTTATGCGGTTTTGACCGATAAAGATCTTTGTAGAATATGTAGGAGTCAATATGAGCATCCAGGTACCGCTATTGGTTATTGATCGGAGATGAGTCTCGGTCATGTCTACATAGTTCTCGAACCCGTAGGATCCGCACGCTTAACGTTTGATGACGATCGGTATTATGAGTTTATGAGTTTTGATGTAACGAAGGTAGTTCGGAGTCCCGGATGAGATCACGGACATGACGAGGAGTCTCGGAATGTCCGAGACATAAAGATTGATATATTGGACGACTATATTCGGACACCGGAAGTGTTCTGGAAAGTTTCAGAATTTACCGGAGTGCCGGGGGGTTACCGGAACCCCCCGGGGGAATGGTGGGCCCTGGTGGCCATAGGGGAGAGAGAGGGCAGCAGCCAGGAGGTGGCGCGCCCCCTCCCTAGGAGGAGTCCGAATAGGACAAGGGGAGGGGGGCGCGGCCCCTCTTTCCCTCTCCCTCTCCCTCTCTTTCCTTCCCCCTTCTTCCTTCTTTGGTAGTTCCTACTAGGAATAGGATTGCAATCCTATTCCTAGTAGGATTGCAGCCCTAGCCGCACTATAGAGGGCCGGCCGGCCTCCCCCCTTGCTCCTTTATATACGGGGGCAGGGGGGCACCCAATGACACACAAGTTGAATTGTTCCAGCCGTGTGCGGTGCCCCCCTCCACAGAAACACACCTCGGTCATATCGTCGCAGTGCTTAGGCAAAGCCCTGCGCCGGTAGATACATCATATCCGTCACCACGCCGTCGTGCTAACGAAACTCTCCCGTGAAGCTCAACTGGATCAAGAGCTCGTGGGACGTCATCAAGCTGAACGTGTGCTGAACGCGGAGGTGTCGTACGTTCGGTACTTGATCGGTTGAATCGCGAAGAAGTTCGACTACATCAACTGCGTCGCTTGACGCTTCCGCTTCTGGTCTACGAGGGTACGTAGACACACTCTCTTCCCTCTCGTTGCTATGCATCTGGTAGATAGATCTTGCGTGGTCGTAGGAAAATTTTAAAATACTACGTTCCCCAACAGTGGCATCATGAGCCAGGTCTATGCGTAGATGATATGCACGAGTAGAACACAATGAGTTGTGGATGATACTAGTCATACTGCTTACCAGCATGTCATACTTTGCTTCGGCGGTATTGTGAGATGAAGCGGCCCGGACCGACATTACGCGTACGCTTACGCGAGACTGGTTTCACCGTTATAAGCACTCGTTGCTTAAAGGTGACTGGCGGGTGTCTGTCTCTCTCACTTTAGCTGAATCAAGTGTGGCTACGCCCGGTCCTTGTGAAGGTTAAAACAGCACATACTTGACGAAACATCGTTGTGGTTTTGTATGCGTAGGTAAGAACGGTTCTTGCTAAGCCCGTAGCAGCCACGTAAAACTTGCAACAACAAAGTAGAGGACGTCTAACTTGTTTTTGCAGGGCATGTTGTGATGTGATATGGTCAAGACATGATGAGTTATACGGTTTTGTATGAGATGATCATGTTTTGTAATGTTATCGGCAACTGGCAGGAGCCATATGGTTATCGCTTTATTGTATGAAATGCAATCGCCATGTAATTGCTTTACTTTGTCACTAAGCGGTAGGGATAGTCGTGGAAGCAATAGTTGGCGAGACGACAACGATGCTACGATGGAGATCAAGGTGTCGCGCCGGTGACGAAGGTGATCATGACGGTGCTTTGGAGATGGAGATCAAAAGCACAAGATGATGATGGCCATATCATGTCACATATTTTGATTACATGTGATGTTTATCTTATTATGCTTCTTATTTTTCTTAGAACGACGGTAGCATTATAAGATGATCCCTTACTAAAATTTCAAGGTATAAGTGTTCTCCCTGAGTATGCACCGTTGCGAAAGTTCGTCGTGCCGAGACACCACGTGATGATCGGGTGTGATAAGCTCTACGTTCAAATACAACTGGTGTAAGCCAGTTTTGCACACGTAGAATACTCGGGTTAAACTTGACGAGCCTAGCATATGCAGATATGGCCTCGAAACACTGGAGACCGAAAGGTCGAGCGTGAATCATATAGTAGATATGATCAACATAAGATGTTCACCATTGAAACTACTCCATCTCACGTGATGATCGGACATGGTTTAGTTGATTTGGATCACGTGATCATTTAGATGACCGGAGGGATGTCTATCTAAGTGGGAGTTCTTTAATTAATATGATTAAATTGAACTTTAATTTATCATGAACTTAGTCCTGATAGTTTTTGCATATCTATGTTGTTGTAGATCAATGGCCCGTGCTACCGTTCCTTTGAATTTTAATGCATTCCTAGAGAAAGCTAAGTTGAAATATGATGGTAGCAATTACACGGACTGGGTCCGTAACTTGAGGATTATCCTCATTGCTGCACAGAAGAATTATGTCCTTGAAGCACCGCTAGGTGACAAGCCCCCTCCCGCTAATGTAGACGCTTTGAACGTCTGGCAGTCGCGGTATGATGACTACACGATAGTTCAGTGTGCCATGCTTTACGGCTTAGAACCGGGACTTCAACGACGTTTTGAACGTCATGGACCATATGAGATGTTCCAGGAGTCGATATTTTGGGCAATCCGTGTTTATTTTCGAAAACCTACAAAATAGTTGAGAACTTTAGCTACTAAATGGATCACTAATATTTGGAGGGATCGAATATTAGAGTACACTCACGTACCATGAGTCGAGGATGCGCAAGGATAACCAAACCCCCATACACTCCTCCTCGGGGTACTTGTCTCCTTGTGAACCTCCTAATTAGATTGAGAGTTACCGATAATAAGTGCATGAGTTCTTCGGACTAATGTCAGTATTCGAAAGTTGACACTTCCACCTAGCCATATATTTCTAGCCTCTTCGGTACCGTGCATTGCCCTTTCTCACCTCGAGAGTTGGCGCATACTTCGCCGCTGCATCCAAATCCTTGGCACGATACGCTCTGTCATCATAAGCTTCATTATATCCTTCCTCAAAACAGCCACCATACCTACCTATCAAGGCATTTCCATAGCCTTTCCGAGATACATTGCCATGCAACATCCATCTTCTCATGACTTGATCTTCATGTCATACATGCTTTTTGCTTGATCGATGAGCCGCATGCTAGTTGGGCCTTTCCCTAATCATTGCTACATGACGCGCTAGTATCATTGCATATCCTGCTACACCGGCAGAGGCATACATTTGCATACATCATGATAGTTTCATTTTCTTTATGTTGAGTACTTTTGTAAAGTGTGAAAGATCTTCTATACTTCTTGTAATATATAGAGTGTTGCCCCTAAAGTGAGGAAAAGATCCCAAAGAGGACAAAATCAAAAGATCCCAAAGAGGACAAATGAGAGTTAAATAGAAAGAGCCATTGAGGCCACAAAAAAATAAAAAAAATAGAAAAAGGAGAAAAAGAAATAAAAAGAGAGAAGGGGGCACACTACTATTTCCCTTTGAGAGATCCACACTCGTACTCCATCTTATACCTTGTGCTCCATAGAGATTATCATTCATGCATATAGCTATGTGGGGACCTTCACAGTATAGAACTTGGCTTGTATATTCCAATGATGAGCCTCCTCAAAAGAGCTCTAGGTCTTCTTGAGCAAGCAAGTTGGATGCACCCCCACTAGTTCCATTGGAGAGCTTACCTTAGCTCATATGTGCATCCGTTGCATGGCAATCCCTACTCCTCGCATCATATCTATCATTTGGCTTTCTCTCGCCTATGATTGTCCTCATTGATGTGAGCCTTTCACACCCTTTTTGTCTTCCCCCTCTATCATTTTTCTCTCTTTGCCATCCTAAGTGTCGACTTTCTTGCTTACGCTCATCCATTGCATGAGTGCTCAAAATATCGAAAGGGAGTTGATCATTTTGACTTGTACCTGGCTAACGGTCTGGGGATGAGTCAAGACAAGATTCCAAAGAAGACCAAGTGTGAAACTTTAGTAGATTAAGTTCTCAACCATACAAAAACTATGTTTTACTCTCTCATATATCCCTATCCCCTTTCTTGCACGCAAACACCATTTGGAGACATTCGAGTCACGGACAGCGAGAGCTCTTGCACCTTTATGTTCTTATGTTACTTGTTACAATGCTAATATAGACTCTTGCTTGTTATGACTTGAATTGAATTACATGCCTTGATTGCTTTACTTAAAAGTTCTTATATGGTTGATAGCATGTCACCACAGAAATTATGCTTGTTATCATTTACCTACTCGAGGACGAGCAGGAATTAAGCTTGGGGATGTTGATACGTCCAAAACGTATCTATAATTTCTGCTTGTTCCATGCCTCTTTTGTGTGATATTGCTATGATATTTATGCACTTCCATACACTTTTGATCATATTTGGACTAACCTATTAACTCAGTGCACCACAGTGCCAGTTCCTGTTTTCTGCTGTTTTTCTATTTCAGGTTTCCCCCATATTAAAAGTGCCCTAAAAATTCCGGAAAAAATACAGGAAAAATCAGCGTATCAGGAGCTTCAAGAAAAACCAAAGCAGGGCCAGAGGGGAGCCAAGGGCAGCCCAGGCGGCCAGCCCAGGCGGCCCCACCGCTGGCCGCCCTAGGGGGGCGCCTGGGCCCCCCTCTCCGCTTCTGGTGACCCCCTTTGGCATATATACTCCTCGCGTCCCGAGAACCCTGATTCCGGAACCCTTTTCTCCAGAAGCAATTCCGATCTCCGCCGCCGTCGCCACCAAGTTTCGGGGGACCAGAATCCCTGTGTCGGCATCCTGCCGGGACGGGGAAGTGCCCCCGGATTCATCTCCATCGACGTTGCTTCCTCCCTCCATGATGCGGGAGTAGTTCCTCCTCGGGGCTGAGGTTTCTACCAGTAGCTATGTGGTCAATTCTCTCTCCCATGATGTGATCTTCGTTGTGATCATAGGCTATGTTAATCTAGGGTGAGCCCATGATATTTCCCCTTCCTCTATGTATTGGTTAGATGTACTCACTTGTCTTTATCTAGTATAATCCCCGAGACCAAGGTGACAGCGGTCTATTGGACATGGATTAGAATAATATTTTCATGGGTGATTTCCTCTTTTGTGTGTTGATTGAAGATTGAGAGTCTCTTGGTGCTTGTCTTTGACTATCCTTGAGATATGTTGTGGTGATTGTGGTACTCCCTTTGGATGGCCGCGGTGACATTGGGAAATCCATAGATTGAGAACTACGAACTTTGAGGTGTGCTTTTGTAGCCCTACATAATTCTAGTCCCCTCTTGACCACAAAGGAATGACCTCCGAGTGCGTCTCCGTTGCATGTTTTATGGGAAATATCATGTGATAGACTATGATAATGTTGTTGGGAGTTGCCACTAGTGAAAGTATGAAGTCTAGGCCTTGTTTCCACCATTGCAATACCATTTGTGCTCACGTTTACCACTTGTTTGCTTGCTGCACTTTTTATTACAGATTTATATTACTTTGCTTTGCCACTCCTACCATCCATATTTTACCATCTCTTCGCCGAACTAGTGCACCTATACAACTCCTAGTTGTATTAGGTGTGTTGGGCACACAAGAGACTTCTTGTATCTTAGTTGCAGGGTTGCTTGAGAGAGACCATCTTCAACCTCTACTTCCCTGAGTTCGATAAACCTTAGGTCATCCACTTGAGGGAAATTGCTGCTGTCCTACAAACCTCTGCGCCTGGAGGCCCAACATAGTCTACAAGAAATAGAAGCGTGTGTAGACATCACCAATGACACACAAGTTGAATTGTTCCAGACGTGTGCGGTGCCCCCCTCCACAGAAACACACCTCGGTCATATCGTCGCAGTGCTCAGGCAAAGCCCTGCGCCGGTAGATACATCATATCCGTCACCACGCCGTCGTGGTGACGAAACTCTCCCGTGAAGCTCAACTGGATCAAGAGCTCGTGGACGTCATCAAGCTGAACGTGTGCTGAACGCGGAGGTGCCGTACGTTCGGTACTTGATCGGTTGAATCGCGAAGAAGTTCGACTACATCAACCGCGTCGCTTGACGCTTCCGCTTCCGGTCTACGAGGGTACGTAGACACACTCTCTTCCCTCTCGTTGCTATGCATCTGGTAGATAGATCTTGCGTGATCGTAGGAAAATTTTAAAAAATAATACGTTCCCCAACATGTAGATCACTTTGCAGAAGCGTTACAAGAACGCGGATGAAGGACTCGTACTCGCAGCGATTCAGATCGTGGTTGATTCCGATCTAGGCACCGAACAACGGTGCCTCCGCGTTCAACACACGTGCAGCCCGGTGACGTCTCCCGTACCTTGATCCAGTAAGGGGAGAGGGAGATGTTGGGGAAGACTCCGTCCAGCAGCAGCACGACGTCGTGATGGTGGTGGAGGAGCGTGGCACTCCAGCAGGGCTTCGCCAAGCACCGTAAGAGACGAGGAGGGAGAGGGGTAGGGCTGCGCCAAGAGGGAGATGATCTCGTGTCTATGGCAGCCCCAAAACCCCCACTATATATAAGGGGAGGGGAGGGGCTGCGCCCCCATCTAGGGTTCCCTCCCTAGGGGTGGCGGCAGCCCCCAAAACCCATCTAGGTGCGGCCAAGGGGGGAAGAGAGGGGGGCGCCCTAGGGTGGGCCTTAAGGCCCATCTAGACCTAGGGTTTGCCCCCCTCCCACTCTCCTTGTGCCTTGGGCCTTGGTGGGGGGCGCACTAGCCCACCTGGGATGGTTCCCTCCCACACTTGGCCCATGCAGCCCTCTGGGGCTGGTGGCTCCACCTGGTGGACCCCCGGGACCCTCCCGGTGGTCCCGGTACGTTACCGATAGCACCCGAAACTTTTCCGGTGACCAAAACAGGACTTCCCATATATAAATCTTTACCTCCGGACCATTCCGGAACTCCTCGTGACGTCCGGGATCTCATCCGGGACTCCGAACAACATTCGGTAACCACGTATATCTATTCTCTTTAACCCTAGCGTCATCGAACCTTAAGTGTCTAGACCCTACGGGTTCAGGAACCATGCAGACATGACCGAGACAACTCTCCAGCCAATAACCAACAGCGGGATCTGGATACCCATGTTGGCTCCCACATATTCCACGATGATCTCATCGGATGAACCACGATGTCAAGGACTCAATCAATCCCGTATACGATTCCCTTTGTCTATCGGTATAGCACTTGCCCGAGATTCGATCGTCGGTATACCGATACCTTGTTCAATCTTGTTACGGCAAGTCTCTTTACTCGTTCCGTAACACATCATCCCATGATCAACTCCTTGATCACATTGTGCACATTATGATGATGTCCTACCGAGTGGGCCCAGAGATACCTCTCCGTCACACGGAGTGACAAATCCCAGTCTTGATTCGTGCCAACCCAACAGACACTTTCGGAGATACCCGTAGTGCACCTTTATAGCCACCCAGTTACGTTGTGACGTTTGGTACACCCAAAGCATTCCTACGGTATCCGGGAGTTGCACAATCTCATGGTCTAAGAAAAAGATACTTGACATTTAGAAAAGCTTTAGCATACGAACTACACGATCTTGTGCTGTGCTTAGGATTGGGTCTTGTCCATCACATCATTCTCCTAATAATGTGATCCCGTTATCCAATGTCCATGGTCAGGAAACCGCAACCATCTATTGATCAACGAGCCAGTCAACTAGAGGCTCACTAGGGACATGGAGTTTGTCTATGTATCCACACATGTATCTGAGTTTCCTATCAATACAATTCTAGCATGGATAATAAACAATTATCATGAACAAGGAAATATAATAATAACCAATTTATTAATGCCTCTAGGGCATATTTCCAACAGTCTCCCACTTGCACTAGAGTCAATAATCTAGTTCACATTTCCATGTGATTAACACTCACAGGTCACATCCATGTGACTAACATCCAAAGAGTTTACTAGAGTCAATAATCTAGTTCACATCACTATGTGATTAACACTCGATGAGTTCTGGGTTTGATCATGTTATGCTTGTGAGAGAGGTTGTAGTCAATGGGTCTGCAACATTCAGATCTCTATGTATTTCCCAAAACTTTATGTCATATCATAGATGTTGCTACCACGTTCCACTTGGAGCTATTCCAAATTGTTGCTCCATTATACGTATCCGGTATCTCTACTCAGAGCTATCCGGATAGGTGTTAAGCTTGCATCGACGTAACTCTTTACGTCGAACTCTTTATCACCTCCATAACCGAGAAACATTTCCTTATTCCTCTAAGGATAATTTTGACCGCTATCTAGTGATCCACTCCTGGATCACCTTTGTACCCTCTTGCCAGACATGTGGCAAGGCAAACATCAGGTGTGGTACTCAGCATGGCATACCGTATAGAGCCTATGACAAAAGCATAGGGGACGACCTTCGTCATTCCTCTTTCTTCTGCCGTGGTCAAACTTTGAGTCTTACTCAACTTCACACCTTACAACTCAGGTAAGAACTCCTTCTTTGACTGATCTATTTTGAACTCCTTCAAAATCATGTCAAAGGTGTGTGTTCTTTTGAAAGTATCATCAGGCGTCTTGATCTATCTCTATAGATCTTGATGCCCAATATGTAAGCAGCTTTATCCAGGTCTTCCTTTGAAAAACTCCTTTTAAACAACCCTTTATGCTTTCCAGAAATTCCACATCATTTCGGATCAACAATATGTCATTCACATATACTTATCAAAAATATTGTAGTGCTCCCACTCACTTTATTGTAAATACAAGTTTCTAACAAACTTTGTATAAACCCAAAAACTTTTATCACTCCATCAAAGCGTATATTCCAACTCCGAGATGCTTGCTCTAATCCATGGAAGGATCGCTGGAACTAGCATACCTTTTAGCATCCTTAGGATCGACAAAACCTTTCTGATTGTATCACATACAACTTTTCCTTATGAAAACTGATAAGGAAACTTGTTTTGGCATCCATCTGCAGATTTTATAAATGCAGCTAATGCTACATGATTCCGATGGACTTAAGCATCGCTACGGGTGAGAAAATCTCATCATAGTCAACTCCTTGAACTTGTGAAAAACTCTTCGCCACAAGTCGAGCTTCATAGACGGTGACATTACCGTCCACGTCCGTCTTCTTCTTAAAAATCCATTTATCTCAATGGCTTGCCGATCATCGGGCAAGTCCACCAAAGTCCATACTTTGTTTTGATACATGGATCCTATCTCGGATTTCTCGGCTTCTAACCATTTGTCGGAATACGGGCCCACCATCGCTTCTCCATAGTTCGTAGGTTCATTGTTTTCCAACAACATGACATCTAAGACAGGATCACCATACCACTCAGGAGTAGTACATATCCTTGTCGATATATGAGGTTCGATAGTAGCTTGATCCGAAGCTTCATGATCACTTATCATTAGTTTCCTCTTCAACAGTCGTAGGTTCCACAGAAACATCTTTCCGTGTTGCACTACTCTCCGGTTGAAGTGAGGGTTCGACAACCTCATCAAGTTCTATCTTCCTCTCACTCAATTCTTTCGAGAAAAACTCCTTCTCGAGAAATGACCCGTTCTTAGCGACAAACATTTTTGCCTTGGATCTGAGATAGAAGGTATACCCAACTGTTACCTTTGGGTATCCTGTGAAGATGTATTTGTCCGCTTTGGGTTCGAGCTTTTTCCGGCTGAAACCATAAGCATCGTAGCCCCAAACATTAAGAAACAACAACTTTGGTTTCTTGCCAAACCATAGTTCATACGGCGTCGTCTCAACGGACTTAGATGGTGCCCTATCTAAAGTGAATGCAGTTGTCTCTAATGCATAACCTCAAAATAATAGCGGTAGATCGGCAAGAGACATCATAGATCGTACCATATCTCATAAGGTTCAATTACGATGTCCGGACACACCATTACGCTATGGTGTTCCAGGTGGCTTCAACTGCGAAACAATTCCACAACATCTTAAGTGATTGCCAAACTCATAACTCAGAAAATCTCCCCTTGATCAGATCGTAGGAACATGATCTTCTTGTTATGATGATTCTTAACTTCACTCTGAAATTGCTTGAACTTTTCAAACGTTTCAGACTTTTGCTTCATTAAGTAAATATACCCATATCTACTCTAAATCGTCAGTGAAGATGAGAAAATAATGATATCCACCACACGCCTTAATTCTCATTGGATCACACACATCAGCATGTATGATTTCCAACAAGTCACTTGCCCGTTTCATTGTACCTGAAAACGGGATCTTAGTCATTCTGCCCATGAGGCATGGCTCGCATCTGTCAAGCGATTCAAAATCAAGTGACTCCAAACATCCATCAGCATGGAGTTTTTTTATGCATTTTATGCCAAAATGACCTAAGCAGCAGTGCCACAAGAAAGTGGTACTATCATTATTAACTCTACATATTTTGGCGTTAATATTATTATCATGTGTATTACTATGATCGAGACTCAATCAACCATTGGGTGCATGACCATAAAGGTATTATTCATGTAAACAGAATAACCATATTCTCTAACTTAAATGAATAACCGTATTGCAATGAACATGATCTAATCATATTCATGCTCAACGTAGACACCTGATAACATTTATCTAGGTTCAACACTAATCCCGAAGGTAGAGGGAGCGTGCGATGGTGATCTTATCAACCTTGGAAACACTTCCAACACACATCGTCACCTCACCCTTAGCTAGTCTCCGTTCAGTCCATAGCTTTTGCTTCAAGTCAATAATAATAGCAACTGAACAGGTATCCAATACCCAGGTACTACTAGGAGTACTAGTAAGGTACACATCAATAACACGTATATCAAATATACTTTGTTGAAGTTGCCAGCTTTCTTATCTACCATGTATTTGGGGTAGTTCCGCTATCATGTGACCGTTCCCCTTACAATAGAAGCACTTAGTCTCGAGGTTTGGGTTCAACCTTGGGTTCCTTCATTAGAGCGACAACTGGTTTGCCATTCATGAAGTTTCCCTTCTAGCCCTTGCCCTTTTTGAAACCAGTGGTCTTGTTAAACCATCAACACTTGATGCTCCTTCTTGATTTCTACTTTTGCGGTCTTAAGCACCGCTAATAGCTCCGGGATCATCTCTATCCTTTGCATGTCATAGTTCATCACGAGGTTCTAGTAGCTTGGTGATAGTGTCTAGAGAATTCCGTCAACCACTATCTCATCTGGAAGATTAACTCCCACTTGGTTCAAGTGATTTTAGCACCCAGACATTCTGAGCACATGCTCACTAGTTGAGCTATTCTCCTCCATCTTGTTGGCAAAAGAACTTGTCAGAGGTCTCATACCTCTCAACACGGGCATTAGCCTGAAATCCCAATTTCAGCTTTTCGAACATCTCATATGTCTTATGGCGTTCAAAACATCATTGGAATCCCGATTCTAAGCCGTAAAGTATGGTGCACTAAACTATCAAGTAGTCATCAGGACGTGTCTGTCAGGTGTTCACAACATCCACAGACGACGTTGTAGGGGTTTGCACATCGAGTGGTGCATCAAAGACGTAAGCCTTCTGTGTAGCAGTGAGGACACTCCTCGGACTACGGACCCAGTCCGCATCATTGCTTACAATATCTTTCAATGTAGTCTTTCTCTAGGATCGTACTCCCTCCGTTCCTAAATATAATGTTTATTAGTTTGTCAAAAAGTCAACTTTTGTCTGTGTTTGACCAACTTTGCAGCAAAATATATAAAGATTTATAATAATAATTATATAAAATGTAAAAATATATTTCATGATGAATCTAGTGATACTGATTTGGTATTCTAGATATTGATATTTTTGCCTATAAACTTGGTCAAACTTAGAGAAGTTTGACTTTTTGAAAATATAATACACCTTATATTAAGGAACGGAGGGAGTATTAAACAGGGAGCTACAACGCAAGCTATTGGTCTACAACATAATTTGCGAAGACAACTTAGACTATTGTTCATGACAATTAAGTTCATCTAAACAAATTTAATGAACTCCCACTCAAATAGACATCACTCTAGTCATCTAAGTGATACATGATCCGAATCGACTAGGCCGTGTCCGATCATCACGTTAGATGGACTAGTCATCAACGGTGAACATCTTCATGTTGATCGTATCTTCTATACGACTCATGTTCGACCTTTCGGTCTTCCGTATTCCGAGGCCATGTATGTACATGCTAGGCTCGTCAAGTGAACCCTAAGTGTATTCGTGTGTAAATCTGGCTTACACCCATTGTATGCGAACGTTAGAGCCTATCACACCCGATCATCACATGGTGTTTCGGAACAACGAACCTTAGCAACGTTGCACAGTTAGGGGGAACACAATTCTTGAAATTTTATAGAGAGATCATCTTATTTACTACCGTCGCTCTAAGCAAATAAGATGTAAAACATGATAAACATCACATGCAATCAAATAGTGACATGATATGGCCAATATCATTTTGCTCCTTTCGATCTTCCTCTTCGGGGCTCCATGATCATCATCGTCACCGGCATGATACCATGATCTCCATCATCGTGTCTTCATGAAGTCATCTCGCCAAACATTACTTCTACTACTATGGCTAACGGTTCGCAAAAAAGTAAAGTAATTACATGGTGATACGTCCAAAATGCATCACTATTTTATATCATAATTCATCCTTATTCATTGATATATTTCACATTACGATGATGTTCTTATGTTGTTTTGGCCTATTTTACACAGTTTGCAACTTTCCGGTGCCGAAGCAGCAGACACAGGATTCAGCGGTAAAAAGTGGACGCTGAGTTGCTGAAGAAGAATACCTCCAAATTACCTGAAAATCGACGGAGGGTATTTTCCAGAAGGATCACGAAGATACGCAAAAGAGCAACCAGAGGGGGGCCACAGGGTGCCCAGGCGGACACCTGGCGCGGCCCCCACCCTGGCCGCGCCGGGAGGGCGCCTGGAGCCCCTGGCCCACTCCAGGCTCCCCCCTCTGGCCTATATACTCCTCGTCATCCAGAAACCCTAATAGGGGGAGAGTTTACGGAGTTCCGTCGCCGCTCCGTGGCGGAAACCTACAGAGAAGAAAAGCCATCTCGGGCGGGCAGATTCCGCCGGGGAGATCACCTCCCAGAAGGGGAGATCATCGCCATCGTCATCACCATCGTCACGGGCATCATCGAGATCATCATCAACATCATCCCCAACATCAGCACCATCTCCATCTTCATCCAATCTCATCTCACAATTGCAACTTGTGTTGTAATCCGTACTATCTATCCTCTCTACTCTATCGGTGTTGATTACTACTTTGTGGTGAATGCTATTGAGTTTTGTTGGAGAAATATCATTATGTCCAGATTGTTTATCATCCATCTATCTCCACTGATCATGATCTCTTTTATGTCTTGTGAGTAGTTACTTTAGTTCTTGAGGACATGGGAGAAGTCTTGTTGTTAGTAGTCATATGATGTTGAAGTAATATGTGTTGTTTGATACTTAAGTTGTGTTGTTATTTTCCTAGTGGTGTTGTGTGAGTCGAACACTCAACACTTCGCCTTATTAAGGACCTAGGGGAATACATTGTGTACAAAGAATGCTTACGGTGGGTTGCCAGAGTGACAGAAACCTGAACCCCAGTTCGCACGCTTTTGCACGAGGGAACAATGGATCATCGATCGTATTGCTATGGTTAGGCTTTTGCCTTAAATACTATCTTGTATTTGCGGATGCTTGCAAGGTGTTTAATCATAAGAGTGCACTCATCTTAGTCTAGAGGGTGTACTAGCATAGATCCACCCACTCAACACTTATCAACACATCACATAGTACCGATACGGAATATAGCGAAAGCACATGACTACCTCTCCCGTGTGTCCTCAAGAACACTTTAGCCTTTATAAGTTCAGTTGCTAGGCCTCTCCTTTGCTCAGAAAGGATTGGGCCACTTGTTACTCTCCAGTGCCTTTTACTTTGCTCGCTTTTACTTTCCTGTTGCTTATATCAAGAAAACCCCTAAAAAGTTATCTTTCAGTGCTTGCAGTTATTCCTTGCTCAGAATCACTTATCAATACCTTCTGCTCCTCGTTGGGTTCGACACTCTTACTTATCGAAAACGCTGCAATAGATCCCTTACGGTTGTGGGTCATCAAGTACCGTTTTCTGGCGCCGTTGCCGGGGAGTGTAGCGCTATTGGTAAGTGAAGCTGGTAAGGAAGTTTTTATATTTCTGTTTTTATTTTGCTGTTGCTGCTCTTTGTCCTTATGGACAACCTTGCTATTGGATCGTTGCTTGTGGGAAGACGCCCCACATCTGTGGTGGTTGCTCCTCCCCCTACTGAAATTGTGCCCTATAAAATACCAGCTGGTATTATCGATTATGTTTTGGCTAATCGTTATGCAGGAGACAGACATCCCGGTGAACACTTGCTATATCTGTCACAACTATGTTCATTATTTAAGCTTGCAGGTGTATCAATGGAGTTTGTCATGAGGAAATTGTTCTCCGTATCGCTTATAGATAAAGCTTCAGATTGGTATAAGCTTCTCGATAACTCACACTTGCTTGATTGGCAAGAGCTTATGTCTCTCTTTTATACCAAGTTTTATCCTCTTCATGAAATTCATCGAGACAGGAAATATATCTATAACTTTAGGTCTCGTGACGGAGAAAGCATTGCTCAAGCTTGGGGGAGATTGAAGTCCCTAATGCTCAAATGTCCTATTCATGAGCTCCCCAAGAAAATTATACTTACAAATTTTTATGCCAGGCTTTCTCGTCAGGATAAGGAGATGCTGGATGCCTCCTCTAGTGGGGTATTTCAGACGAAGAGTGTTGAAGAAAGGTGGGATCTCATTGAAAGGATCCAGAGGAATACCGAAGATTGGGAAATCGATAAAGGTATTGAACCCGCTATATATTATGAGCATGATTATATTGAGAGCTATGTGAAAACTGATTACTTCAATACCTTTTGCTCTAAGATTGGTCTTGATTCCCATCTAATGATTGATTTCTGTAAGGATTTTGCCTCTCACGTTGATTCTTTTAAAAAGAAGAGAGATCAGCATCATGAACCTTTCAAAGAGTTACCTATTGATATTCATGTTGCTGACCCTATTTTGCCTGCAGTTATATATGAAAAGCCTCCTTTTCCCGCAAGGATAAGGGAGCACTCTCTTGTGACAGGCATAATAAATAAAAGTGAGAGAAGAATTGATGAGCCTGAGGACCAGATTAAGGTCGATCCTCAAGTTGCATTGGTTAAAGACCTTGTTACTAATGATGTTTTGGATTCCAATGTAAATTTTTGTGCTTTTTCCACTAACCTTGTCACAGCCAAGAATAAAGGCCCAAATTCAGGTACTCCAGTAGTATCTGTTAAAATAGGAGATCACAATTATTATGGGCTATGCGATTTGGGATCGAGTGCTAGTGCTATCCCCTATTCACTTTATCAAGAGATCATCGATGAGATTTCACCTTGTGAACTTGAAGAAGTTGATGTTACCATTCATCTTGCAAACAGAGCAACTATCTCTCCTATCGGAATTGTGAGAGACGTTGAAGTCCTATGTGGAAAGGTAAAATACCCTACCGACTTTCTAGTACTTGGTTCAGTGAGGGACAGTTTTTGTCCTATTATTTTTGGTAGACCTTTTCTCAGAACTTGTGGAGCTATAATAGATTGCAAGAAAGGTAAAGTTTCTGTTGAATTCAATGGTGAGCCATATGAATTTAACTTTTCTAAGTTCTCTAAGCAGCCTCGTGGTACCGATTTACCTAGTGATGATAAAATTATTGGAAGTATTGCTTCTATTGCTATTCCCCTTAATGATCCTTTGCAGCAATATATGGAGGACCACGAGAATGATTTGCATATGCGGGAAAGAAATGAACTAGATGAAATATTCTTGAGACAACCTACTATCCTGAAGCACAACCTTCCGGTTGAACCTTTGGAAATTTTATCAAAACCAAAAGAAGACCCGGTGTTCGATCTTAAACCTCTTCCCGATACGCTCAAGTATGCTTATTTAGATGAAAAGAAAGTATATCCTGTTATTATCAACTCTAACCTTTCAGGATATGAAGAAGAGCGACTATTGGAAGTACTTCGTAAACACCGAGGTGCAATTGGCTATACCCTTGATGACCTTAAGGGGATTACTCCATCTATCTGTCAACATACTATCAACCTTGAGCCCGATGCTAAACCAGTTGTTGATCATCAACGACGGTTGAACCCGAAGATGATGGATGTTGTAAGAACTAAGATTCTCAAGCTTCTAGCCGTAGGTATTATCTACCCTATAGCTGATAGTAAGTGGGTAAGCCCGGTACATTGTGTTCCTAAGAAAGGAGGTACAACTGTGGTTCCTAATGATAAGAATGAACTAATACCTCAGAGAATTATTATTGGATATAGAATGTGTATTGATTACAGGAAGCTGAACAAGGAAACCAGGAAGGATCACTACCCGTTGCCGTACATCGACCAAATGCTTGAAAGGTTATCCAAAAATACCCACTTTTCTTACCTCGATGGTTATTCTGGCTTCTCTCAAATTCATGTTAACACTGCTGATCAAGAGAAGACCACTTTTACTTGTCCCTATGGTACTTATGCTTACAGGCGTATGCCTTTTGGTTTATGTAATGCCCCTGCTACTTTTCAAAGGTGTATGTCTGCTATCTTTCATGATTTCTGTGAGGAGATTGTGGAAGTCTTCATGGACGATTTCTCCGTCTATGGAACTTCCTTTGACCATTGTCTCCACAACCTTAATAAAGTTTTGCAGAGATGTGAGGAGACAAATCTGGTACTCAACTGGGAGAAGTGCCACTTCATGGTTAACGAAGGAATTCTTCTTGGTCACAAGATTTCCGAAAGGGGAATTGAGGTGGACAAGGCCAAGATCGAAGCAATTGAGAGGATGCCCTATCCAAGGGACATCAAAGGTATTCGCAGTTTTCTCGGTCATGCTGGTTTCTATAGAAGATTTATTAAAGACTTTTCTAAGACTTCGAGACCCCTCACTAATCTTCTCCAGAAGGACGTTCCTTTTGTATTTGATGAAGATTGTAAGGAGGCTTTTGAAGTTCTTAAGAAAGCTTTAATAACCGCTCCTATAGTACAACCACCTGACTGGAATTTACCTTTTGAGATTATGTGTGATGCTAGTGATTTTGCTGTTGGAGCTGTTTTAGGGCAAAGGGTTGATAAGAAATTGAATGTTATACATTATGCTAGTAAAACCCTTGATAGTGCTCAAAAGAATTATGCTACTACTGAGAAGGAATTTTTAGCTGTAGTGTTTGCTTGTGATAATTTTAGGCAGTATATTGTTGATTCCAAAGTTATTATTCATACTGACCATGCTGCCATTAAGTACCTTATGACAAAGAAGGATGCCAAGCCAAGACTTATCAGATGGGTACTCCTTCTTCAAGAATTTGATTTGCAGATTGTTGATAGGAAAGGAGAAGACAATCCGGTGGCGGACAATCTTTCAAGGATGGAAGATATACCGCATGATCCCATCCCAGTCAACGACAGTTTTCTAGACGAGCAACTTGCCGTTGTAAAAGTACAATCTCTTTCCGATCCTTGGTTTGCATATTATGCTAATTTTATCGTTGCGAAGTATTTGCCTCCAGGTTTAACATTTCAGCAAAGGAAGAAGTTCTTTCATGATTTGAGGCACTACTTTTGGGATGACCCACATCTTTTCAAAGAAGGTCCAGACGGGATCGTGAGAAGATGCATACCGGAACATGAGCAGAAGGACATTCTCAGACAATGTCAAGATAGTCCCTATGGAGGACATCATGCCGGTGAGAGGACCGCACATAAGGTTCTTCAATCAGGTTTTTATTGGCCTACTCTCTCTAAGGATGCTAGAAATTATGTTTTAGCCTGTGATAAATGTCAGAGAGTTGGTAACATTAGTAGAAGGAATGAGATGCCTATGAATTACTCACTAGTGATTGAACCTTTTGATTGCTGGGGTTTTGATTTTATGGGTCCTTTTCCTTCTTCGCACAAGTACACTCACATTTTAGTAGCTGTTGATTATGTGACCAAGTGGGTTGAAGCAATCCCCACTAAAAGTGCTGATCACAAGACATCTTTGAAAATGCTCAAAGATGTGATTTTCCCTAGGTTTGGTGTACCTAGGTATCTCATGACTGATGGAGGATCACACTTCACGCATGGAGCTTTTAGAAAAGCTTTAGCCAAGTACGATGTCAATCATAGAATTGCTTCACCGTACCATCCTCAAACTAGTGGGCAAGTTGAGCTCACCAATAGAGAGATCAAGTTGATCTTACAGAAGACAGTAAATAGAAATAGAAAGGACTGGTCAAATAAGTTAGGAGATGCTTTGTGGGCGTATAGAACTGCTTACAAAAACCCCATGGGCATGTCCCCCTATAAGATGGTTTATGGCAAGGCTTGCCATTTGCCATTAGAATTAGAGCACAAAGCTTTCTGGGCTGTTAGAGAGCTTAATGCTGACCCAAAGTTAGCTGGTGAGAAGCATCTCATGAACTTGACTTCTCTAGATGAGTGGAGAAGTGAAGCTTACGAGAGCGCTAAAATGTTCAAGGAAAAGGTAAAGAAGTGGCATGATAGGAGGATTCTGAAACGTGAATTTAATGTTGGTGATAAAGTTTTGTTGTTTAGATCCCGTTTCAGGTTTTCTCCAAGGAAACTACTTTCCAGGTGGGAAGGGCCATTTCATATTGAAGAAGTCTATCGGTCTGGTGCAACCAAGATTAACAATTTTGAAGGCACCAAACCTCAAGTTGTGAATGGGCAAAGACTTAAGCATTACATAGCAGGAGACCCTGTCAATGTTGATGTGAATATGATATACACAACAACTCACGAAGAACATGTTGCAGCCCTGTTTCAGACACCAGCAGAAGCAGAATAAGAAAAGGTATGTATTACGGTAAGGAAACATCGCGAACCGCCATAAAAGTTCCATATTATGAGTTTTTGCAAAATTAGGAAAATTCTAAGCCTAAGTGGAGCCGGAGACAAGCTCCAGGGGGCCCAGGCGCCCCCCTGGCGCGGCCTACCTCCTGGCCGCGCCGGGAGGCCGCCTGGGCACCCAAGAGTCCGTCTCCGACCCCATTTTAGCTTGTTACCTTCCTTTCTGTGCAGAAATTTTTATATCGTAATTCATGGTGATACATGGTGATACGTCCAAAATGCATCACTATTTTATATCGTAATTCATCCTTATTCATTGATATATTTCACATTACGATGATGTTCTTATGTTGTTTTGGCCTATTTTACACAGTTTGCAACTTTCCGGTGCCGAAGCAGCAGACGCAGGATTCAGCGGTAAAAAGTGGACGCTGAGTTGTTGAAGAAGAATACCTCCAAATTACCTGAAAATCGACGGAGGGTATTTTCCAGAAGGATCACGAAGATACGCAAAAGAGCAACCAAAGGGGGGCCACAAGGTGCCCAGGCGGCCACCTGGCGCGGCCCCCACCCTGGCCGCGTCGGGAGGGCGCCTGGAGCCCCTGGCCCACTCCAGGCTCCCCCCTCTGGCCTATATACTCCTCGTCATCCAGAAACCCTAAAAGGGGGAGAGTTTACAGAGTTCCGCCGCCACTCCGTGGCGGAAACCTACAGAGAAGAAAAGCCATCTCCGGCGGGCAGATTCCGCCGGGGAGATCACCTCCCGGAAGGGGAGATCATCGCCATCGTCATCACCATCGTCACGGGCATCATCGAGATCATCATCAACATCATCCCCAACATCAGCACCATCTCCATCTTCATCCAATCTCATCTCACAATTGCAACTTGTGTTGTAATCCGTACTATCTATCCTCTCTACTCTATCGGTGTTGATTACTACTTTGTGGTGAATGCTATTGAGTTTTGTTGGAGAAATATCATTATGTCTAGATTGTTTATCATCCATCTATCTCCACTGATCATGATCTCTTTTATGTCTTGTGAGTAGTTACTTTAGTTCTTGAGGACATGGGAGAAGTCTTGTTGTTAGTAGTCATATGATGTTGAAGTAATATGTGTTGTTTGATACTGAAGTTGTGTTGTTATTTTCCTAGTGGTGTTGTGTGAGTCGAACACTCAACACTTCGCCTTATTAAGGACCTAGGGGAATACATTGTGTACAAAGAATGCTTACGGTGGGTTGCCGGAGTGACAGAAACCTGAACCCCAGTTCGCACGCCTTTGCACGAGGGAACAATGGATCATCGATCGTATTGCTATGGTTAGGCTTTTGCCTTAAATACTATCTTGTATTTGCGGATGCTTGCAAGGTGTTTAAACATAAGAGTGCACTCATCTTAGTCTAGAGGGTGTACTAGCATAGATCCACCCACTCAACACTTATCAACACATCACATAGTACCGATACGGAATATGGCAAAAGCACATGACTACCTCTCCCGTGTGTCCTCAAGAACACTTTAGCCTTTATAAGTTCAGTTGCTAGGCCTCTCCTTTGCTCAGAAAGGATTGGGCCACTTGTTACTCTCCAGTGCCTTTTACTTTGCTCGCTTTTACTTTCCTGTTGCTTATATCAAGAAAACCCCTAAAAAGTTATCTTTTAGTGCTTGCAGTTATTCCTTGCTCAGAATCACTTATCAATACCTTCTGCTCCTCGTTGGGTTCGACACTCTTACTTATCGAAAACGCTGCAATAGATCCCTTATAGTTGTGGGTCATCACATGGCGTTTTTTGTGACACGCAGGTCATACAATAAAATAACATAACTCCTATTGCTCCTGTCGGTTGTCATACTCATCGACATGCAAGTCGTGATTCCTATTACAAGAACATGATCAATCTCATACATCACATATGTATCATTCATCACATCCTTTTGGCCATATCACGTCACACGGCAGATGCTACAAGAACAAGTTAGACGTCCTCTAATTGTTGTTGCAAGTTTTTACGTGGCTGCTATAGGTTTCTAGCAAGAACGCTTCTTACCTACGCCAAAACCACAACGTGATATGCCAATTTCTATTTACCCTTCATGAGGACCCTTTTCATCGAATCCGATCCGACTAAAGTGGGAGAGACAGACACCCGCTAGCCACCTTATGCAACTAGTGCATGTCAGTCAGTGGAACCTGTCTCACGTAAGCGTACGTGTAAGGTCGGTCCGGGCCGCTTCATCCCACGATGGCGCCGAATCAAGATAAGACTAGTAGCGGCAAGTAAATTGACAAATCGACGCCCACAACTACTTTGTGTTCTACTCGTTCAAGAAACTACGCATAGACCTAGCTCATGATGCCACTGTTGGGGATCGTAGCAGAAATCAAAAAAATTCTACGCATCACCAAGATCAATCTATGGAGTAATCTAGCAATGAGGGAGAGGGGAGTGCATCTACATACCCTTGTAGATCGCTATGCGGAAGCGTTACAAGAACGCGGATGAAGGAGTCGTACTCGCAGCGATTCAGATCGCGGTTGATTCCGATCTAAGCACGGAACAACGGTGCCTTCGCGTTCAACACGCGTGCAGCCCGGTGACGTCTCCCGTGCCTTGATCCAGCAAGGGGAGAGGGGGAGGTTGGGGAAGATTCCGTCCAGTAGCAGCACGATGACGTGGTGGTGGTGGAGGAGCGTGGCACTCCAGCAGGGCTTCGCCAAGCACCGCAAGAGACGAGGAGGGAGAGGGGTAGGGCTGCGCCAAGAGGGAGATGATCTCGTGTCTATGGCAGCCCCAAAACCCCCACTATATATAGGGGGAGGGGAGGGGATGAGCCCCCATCTAGGGTTCCCTCCCTAGGGGTGGCGGCAGCCCCCAAAACCCATCTAGGGTGCGGCCAAGGGGGGAGAGAGGGGCGCCCTAGGGTGGGCCTTAAGGCCCATCTGGACCTAGGGTTTGCCCCCCTCCCACTCTCCATGCGCCTTGGGCCTTGGTGGGGGGCGCACCAGCCCACCTGGGGCTGATTCCCTCCCACACTTGGCTCATGCAGCCCTCTGGGGCTTGTGGCCCCACCTGGTGGACCCCCGGGACCCTCCTGGTGGTCCCGGTACGTTACCGATGGCACCCGAAACTTTTCCGGTGACCAAAACAGGACTTCCCATATATAAATTTTTACCTCCAGAGCATTCCGGAACTCCTCGTGACGTCCGGGATCTCATCCGGGACTCCGAACAACATTATGTAACCACGTATATCTATTCCCTATAACCCTAGCGTCATCGAACCTTAAGTGTGTAGACCCTACGGGTTCGGGAACCATGTAGACAGACCGAGACAACTCTCCAGCCAATGGGATCTGGATACCCATGTTGGCTCCCCCATGTTTCACGATGATCTCATCGGATGAACCACGATGTCAAGGACTCGATATATCCCGTATACGATTCCCTTTGTCTATCGGTATAGCACTTGTCCGAGATTCGATCGTCGGTATACTGATACCTTGTTCAATCTCGTTACGGCAAGTCTCTTTACTCGTTCCGAAACACAACGTCCCATGATCAAATCCTTGATCACATTGTGCATATTATGATGATGTCCTACTAAGTGGGCCCAAAGATACCTCTCCGTCACAAGGAGTGACAAATCCCAGTCTTGATTCGTGCCAACTCAACAGACACTTTCGGAGATACCCGTAGTGCACCTTTATAGCCACCCAGTTACGTTATGACGTTTGGTACACCCAAAGCATTCCTACGGTATCCGGGAGTTGCACAATCTAATGGTCTAAGGAAAAGATACTTGACATTTAGAAAAGCTTTAGCATACGAACTACACGATCTTGTGCTAGGCTTAGGATTGGGTCTTGTCCATCACATCATTCTCCTAATGATGTGATCCCGTTATCAACGATATAGAATTGGGCAGGTATATGTGGTAAGCTTCATAGAATTGTTCTTTTTTTGTTTGTTTGTTTCTTCGGTCTACAAGTTTCCTGGCAGCCCATGTTTTTTGGCGCGAGATACACAGTAAATATGTTCATATCATATGCGACATACTTTCCATTTTTTTATATTTTCCTTCATAAACTTTTATTTTATTTTATTTTGTTCATATTATTTGACATGGTATTTCTAAAATAGGGGATTTTCATATTTATTTATTTATTTGTCAGTGTTCCTTGTCACGTTCATTATTTTTATCATCAAATGTATTTTCATTTTTCTTGTTTTTATTTCCTATTTTTATTGAATTTTTTTAACTTTTGTCTACTTTTTGTTAGAATATATATCTTATCAAATAATAGTTATATATATA
>LR738715.1:863047506-863059043 GCA_902687465.1 Secale cereale | reverse complement strand
ACAAAATATTGACCAAGTATTTTGAAAAATGTTATCAAGCATTCGAAAAAATGTTGAAAACTGCAGAAGAAAAAATAAACTCAAATAAAAATGGAGAAGAGAAAATAAAATAAAAAACGAAGAAATGGGGAAAAACGCGTTTTCTGTTTTTTTTGTCTTTTTCGCGAGAGTCACGGTTTTGCTTCCGCGAGAGGCACGGTTGTGCTTTCGCGAGAGTCACGGCCGTGCCTCTTTCGGAATGGGAAAAAAACACGTTTTTTGTTTTTTTTTCTTTCGCGAGAGTCACGGTTTTGCTTTCGCGAGAGTTACGGCCGTGCCTCTTTCGGAAAGGGAAAAACCAGTGCGCCCGGTTCGGTTTTTTCATCCGGTTTTTTCGTGAAAAAAAGTTCGTCGAAACCTATCAAAATGGGATCTAGTTTTGAAGATCTCAACGCGGGGGATTCAACGGTGAAAATGATTCAAGATTTGGACGCACGGTTTAAGAGATAAAATATTTTGAATAAACGGATCTACGGAAAAAGGAAAAGCGCTCAGCGCGTCACTTGTCGCAACATGGGGTATGGAGGTGATCTTTGTAACGAGTACTCCTCAACTAGTGATTTCGTACTATTTGCCACTATGTGTGGCAAACTGCCACCAAAACACGCAGGCAAAGCAATCCGACAACTCTAAATGGGTTGGGCCAACCAGGTGCATTACATTCTATAAGCTTTTTCCTTTCTTATTTTTTCTCCTTTTTTCTAGTTAGCCATTTTCCCAAAAACAATGTGATATTATTAAAAAAAACACAATTTTGAGAAGTGTTTGGGAATCTCAGAAAAATGCTCAGTCTTTCATAAAACGTTTGCAAACTTGGAAAAATGCCCGTTTTATCAAAAATTTCAAAGTTTGAACAAATATTGAAGAATGAAAAAATGTGCATGTTTTTTTAAAAAAAGTGTTCACCCATTTGAAATAGAGATGAACATTTTTATGAAATTATTCAAAAAACCGACTGAATAAAACTAAATAAAACGATAGCCACACTAACTTCAGATCGATACAACACTCGTGGTTCGCTGCAATACCGCTCTGACTCCCTGCAGTAGCATGTGCGATGGGTCGACCCTGCCACAACGCCTCTTTGTGTGGTGGCCCACTTGTTTGATGCCAAGAGCGTCAAATAGGAACTCGCATGGATGAGCTAGCTGATGAGTTCTTCAGGGTGTGTTTGGTTTCGGTCATGTACTGGAATGTCACTGTCACACCCTAATTTTCATGCCACATTGCTTAAGCTAATTATTATGTTAAAAATGTGGATTTGCAAAAACTTTTGAGTGTTTTTGACTTTGCTTCATTTGACTTTTGTCTGCTGTTTGCTAGTGTTCTAAAAATCAAATAAATCCTCCAACTCTTATACTTCATCTCCTTGATCCAAAACTTTTTCCCAATGATCATGCCATGTGTATAGACCAGTATAGAATTTTCTTATAAAAATATTTTGGCCAAATAGTATTTTCTAAAATTAGTTTTTCCAAAAACCCCTGAATTGAGGTTTGCACTGCAAGTACCTTATTTAGGGTGTGAAAAATCTTTCAAAAAGTATATTTGAATCCTATTAGGTATAGGACTCCCAGAAACCACAAAATTATAATTTTAAAAGTTAATTTTATATTTTATTTAAAAGCTTTTTCTTAAGGCCGGAAATGGTCTTTAATAGGGAAAAATTATTTAATTATTTCAAAAATATTTGCCAAAATTCAGGGAGACTCATGGGACATATATTGTCCATATATAATTGTTTCAACATATGGTCATGTTCAAAATATGGGACAAATCCTTCCAAAACCCTTTCTGAATATTTCAAGCTTTTGAAATATTTACAAAGGAAATATTCTCCAAAAATTCCAGGGAAATTCTATAATGTCATATATGACATATTTGATGATCTTGCAAAGCATCATGCCTTGAAGATCAAGGAAACTTCATCTAATCCCCTCAAAACCATTTCTGTCCATTTTGAAGTTTGAGCAACTTTATATTGCCAAACTTGTCCAAATGCTCTCAAACTTGGTGCACATGCTAAAATGATGTAATTATGCATCTATGCCAAGTGGCACAAGTTTTGGAGAAGCTTAACTTGATCTAAGTGCCCCAAAACCATTTCTATTCAAATTCAAATTTGAACAACTTTACATTGTCAACTTTTTATCTGGGGCTTCAAACTTTGTGGGCATGATCATAACCCCAAATTATGATGCTACACCAAGTGGTGCATCAAGGGGAGATTAATAGCTCAACTCAAACAAGGTGGAACCATTTCTGTTGATTTCTAGGGTTCACCAAAGTTACATTGGCAACTCTTCCCAAATGAGCTCAAATTTGGTGAAAGGCCCTAATTATATGTGACATTTGATCCTGTTAAGTCCCATGTCAATTGGAAGTCATTTGCTTTCCCAAAACCTGATCAAACACCTTCTGTCCAATTACCAAAACCCTTGTTTTGACCCCTTTTACTATTTCCCTTTATCTCAAATTCTTACCACAGCTTCCTCTGATCATCCTCAACCCCCAGTAACTTTCCCATATCCTCAACTCAATGATTGGGGGGTGAAAACCCCAACTTACGCTTCTGGACAGCAGTTTTCACCTCCTCCTTCACCTCCCTCCTCATTCCAATGGCTTCCCAGAGCATCCAAGGCCACAGCGCATTTGTTTACTTCTCCCTCGACCCCCTAGACAACGTTAGGCAAGACGGACACGACCAGAGCGGCGAGGGCACAGCCGTGCCAGCCATTCGGGCGCTCTGGAGCGCGCTACAGAGCGCTCCCGCACTGTAGCCGTCTCCAATCGGCTGCACCCGACAGCCTGGGGCCTCCCCCTCGTGTCCCCCGAGGCTGCCTCGGCGTCCGCAACACGCTGGGCGGTCGGCCCCCTCCTCTCTCCTCCTCTCTCACCCCTGCTCGCACGCGCACCGGCCGACGCCGAGCTCCAGTGAGCGAGCTCACACGCGCGACTCCTCTCACCGTTTCCCCGCTCCCTTTGTTCTCTCCCTGGTCCTAGACCATGCCCACGAACACCCTGGACAAGGGCTTGTGTGCCAATTCCGTCCCCTGGCACTGCCTTGGCCATGGCCGCGGATGCCACCCACGGTGCACCGAAGCCTCGCCACATAAGGCCATATCGAGCCTCCCTCTCTATGCCCTGGACTCCCTCTCCCTCTCCTGATCCTCTTGGACCGTCCCACTCCTCCTCCCGTGCCCTCCATCCATCACTACGGCCGGAGCAGAGCCACCGGCCGCCGCCTAAATTCGCGGGCCTCGACCTTTCTCCCCTTCCCTTGAGCATCCCCACACCCTTTCATCACCACCGCCAACTCACCCCAGGCTCCATTCCCTCCTCCTCGTGTTCTCCTCGCCGTGTCGAACATCACCATCGCCACCGTCCGCCGCGGCCGATGCGCTGCTCGAGTCCGGCCACCCCAGCGGTCGTGGCGCACCTCTACGGGTGCGGCACACCGTCCTGAGCACGCCGGTGTGCTGGGCGTCGACGGAGGTGGTCGGTGCCGCCGGGGAGAGCGCCGGCGCCGCTCGGCCGTACCTCCCCTGTTCCCCGTCGTACCGCGCGGGAGGAAGAAGACGGCCTGCCGCTGGGGGCCCGCGCGTCAGCGACCCAGTGGGCGGGCCCCTCCGTTTAAGTGGAAGCGGGTCTGGCCTCGGCCGCCTTCCCCGCACGGAAACGCCCTTCCTGGCGGGTGCCTTCGACGTGGCCAGGCCCCTGCGCGTGGCTGTGCAGATGGGCCGGCCCAGTGCACCGAAGCACTAAGCCCCGCCCTGTGCGCAGTATGAGGGTAAAGCCCTTTTTCCTTTTTTTTCCTTTTCCAGTAAACTTCAAAAATCTCCCAAATATTCATTTGAACTCCAAATTTGGTGATTCAAATTTCCAGTGACTCCATAAATCATGATCTACCTGTTGGTGCAACATGCACATTATTCCAGAGACATTTCCTTCACACATAATTATCAAATGCCCATATTCCATTTTCTGTGATGAACTTTAGAAAATCACAGAGGGCTCAAATTTGATCCAAATGCAGTGGTTCAAATTCCTAGATGCTTGTCATATCCAAACTTAGTTTTGGAACATTTTTATTAATACTTTCTGCACCCCACCAAATAATGAGCCATTTCTTCATATTTATCAACTTTGCAAAATCCCAGGAAATTCATTTGAATTCCAAATCCATTGAAACCAACTCCTAGATGCTTCTAAAATCATGACTTGTTGATGGGTGCCTTTGCTCATCATTCAAGAATATATTTCTGTACACTTCTTTCAAATCCATAAACCCCTTGGTTCCATCATATTGAATTATCCAAACTATTCATTGATCCAATACCTATGAAACCACCTTGGTTATTTTTCATATGACCAGAGGTATCCTAGAAAAGTCCAACTCCTATTTTTAGAGCACTTTTATTTTTGCTTTGATTGTGTTGCTTATTATGATTGTTTCCATCGTTAGTTAACGAAATAAACGGAGTACTCGGAGATGGACCAGAAGGTTTGAAGACTCGGAAGAATAAGGCAAGCAGCCCTTTGACCATGTTCAAGAAACCTTTTTATGCATATCTCATACCACCTTATTATCAATGCATCGGAATCATGTAGAAGAGGTGACCACTTTGGTTGCTACCTTTGTTACTTTGCTATTGAACTTGCATCAAACATGACCCTACCTTCCTATGAGGGTTATGTGGGTGGGAGTAGATAGATGTATGCTATAGTAGTTGGCTACGCAAATGGGTCAGGGTTATGCATTGAGTGAAACAAATGTGGTCTGACATGCTTGCAAATGACCCAGTGGGTGCCATTAATGCCCCTGGGAGATGATGAGAAACTAGGGCACTACTTGGTGAAGAAGTAGTGTACCGAGGCTTGATGAGAGTGTTGTTGACAGAGATGGATTAGATTTATGTGTGACTACCGTCCCAACCAAACATGCGCAACCACTCTACCCTTATATGGGAAAGGGCATTATTGATTACCTAGGTCGATACTAGCATGGTGCCCGCATTACTAGTGACGGGGGTGACATGAGGTCACTCTCGGGACGGGGTCGTGCTTGGATAGGCGACCATGACTGTTTTTACAGGGCACCGAACGCACCATTGGTACCCCGTGTCAGTGGTATGTGATGAATATGGGAGCAAGTCTCCACAATTTTAAGATGTGAAATGTTGGCACGGGGCTGTTACCAATCGAGTGGACTCTATGTTAGTGTCGTCTAGGGAAAGATACTGATTGGGTGCTTACCCCGGGTACTTGAGGTACCGCGGGTCGTGGATGTCACGAGAGTTCCCCGGATCTTGTGGGTAAAATGTGCAACCTCTGCAGAGTGTCAAACTATTCGAATAGCCGTGTCCGCGGTCAAGGACAGTTGGGTGGTGCTACTTAGACTATGTCCATAAGTTTCTGGAAAACAGCACGGTATGGTGGGTCTGTCGATGTGATTCCTGAGGAAGTCACAATGAGCTTGAGCATGAGTTGATTACAACTCTTTCTCGATATTGATGCCTGTGACCTCCTGATACTTGTTGCAGACACATGCATGTCCATGATATATGTTGATCATACTTGCCTATGAAAAACTAGCTTTCCGCAAAACTGCCAATCTAGCAGTAGAGCCTTGCATAATTATTCTGTCATCACACTTGGGTTGCTTGCGAGTACATTCAAAGTACTCATTGGCTTGCCACTGGTTATTTTATTGGCCAGGTATGAGAGAACAGGTTATGATGAAGATTCTTGGTGACGAGCATGCGAGCTAGGACGCTTCACAGTCAGAATGCCTGTAGGGTTAAGGCAGATGGCATGGGTCCAAGTTGTCATTGAAGATTTCCGCTGCGCTGATATACTCAAGACTTGACCTTAATGGTCCTATTTGTGTAATACGGTATGTATGGATGTAAGACTCTTGTTATTCAGCTTCTGTGTGTTCAGTGAGCATTGATCTCTGGGATCACTGTACACGTGCATTCGGTGATCTCGACTTATGAGTCGGGGTCCCGGCAGAGCTGGTATCAGAGCCATCCGGACTGTAGAAAGCCTTAGTTAGCATGGTCGTTAGTTAGGGTAAAACTATTTTCAAAACTGTTACTAGATTTCAAAACTATCTATACTTCTCTTCCCTTCTCAGTTTTTCGAAAACTAGGCTATACCTAATCTCTTCCCCTTTCAAAACTGTTGGTCGCTAGAACCCTATGCCGTGACCACTGGATTTTCTGTAATCCTTGTGGAGTGCACCTTGCCAAACACTCACTCACCACTTCTGCATGCAAGATTGGCGACACCACAACAAGACAATGCCAACAGGAAATCCATCCTCGAGAAATGAGGACATGAAGACCAGAAGATGGTGATACCCTTGACAGTGCCCCAAGAAGATGCAATATTGGCCTATGATGACCAGGGTATAGGTTATGCAAAATCGTGATATGCATCGCTAATAGAGTAATCATGTCGCTACCGTTGTTGTATCGGCAACCACCGGTGGATGAGAACCTCACCATTTGGTCCGCCTCACTATAGTGAGCGGAAAACGGTTCTCTTCATCCCCCGCCCTTGGTGTCGATGTTGTCACCAACGAAACCGACATGTTGGACCTCTATTATGCGTTGTTATTGTCATTGCATATGAATTGCCCACCTGGTACCCTCGATGTCCCAGGAAGCACAAGGGGTCGTCATGATTAAAGAGATAAGAAAAGCTACAAGGAGGCACCTTCACCACATCACCATATCAGGCGAGAAGTGTTGAAGATTCTTCAGGCTCAACCCGGATCGTTTATCAAGCAACTACAAGGGACATAGCGACACCTGAGGAGGCTCAGAAGACTGCACGAGGCACAAGTCACGACACTGAGTCCGAGAACCCCTAGGGTAGGATGAGTCATGTACCCCCAATGCGCAGTCGAGTCCGTATGATGGTTCGAATAGAACCATGATTGTGAGTTGCTTGCTTTTATTTGTTTGTGTTTTGATATAAGTCGCACTTTTGCCCCAGGCAACAAGTGCATGGCTATATCACCTTCCTTGCCTTGTTTCTTTTGTTTCGGCCCTTTTGCACCTGTTTGTTGCACCTGCACTATAGAACCCCCTTTAGGCATTTCCCTCCTCTACGCTGCTTCTTCCCTCTATTCTCTCTCTCCCCAACTGAAGACCCGCAAGACAAGATGCACCAAGGATTCTACCTCGACAGCCAACTGGCACTGAAGACTTCTGCTACAACCTCCACAACCAATTGCAACCCCGTAGAGTTATGTTTAACCCTCCAGACTAGTAACCCATTCCTAGACCCTTCGAGACTTCACGAGACACTCCAGCACGAACCCTTAACCATATGCTTAACCCATAGAATTGCGAGAGAACCTGTTAAGCCTTTATAACCATGCACAACACTGGGTTCGTAAAGGAGCTAGTGGACGCAGTGAACGAGCACGTTTTCATCGTAATATAGCACAAGAACTGACGATGCCATAGATAGACCAATTTGAGGATATAAGACAGATGACTTGGTGGCTTTATATCATTGACTTCGAGGAATTATCTGAGACCTTGATAGATTGTGAGGTTTTCATATTGGTGGGATCAAGACCTTGGGGAAGCATGTAGAAGTACCCGTTGGGCGTGAGATTTGGATTTATGTAGGTGATTCTGGTTGGTATAAATGCTAGATATGCCTGCATGGTTCGGAGTAAATGGGATTTAGACCGATGATCTTGATCATGATATCATGTTTCTCGGTGGACAATAACCTAGGAGATTGGATTATTTGTCAGAGTTGATTTAGGGATCTATATAATCGTGATCATGGAGTTTACTTGACCCAGATGATGGGAATTTGGTGGACATACTATCGTAATGCATAGTCCTTCCAAGTATTTGGGTATTATAGGGACTTGAGATCTTGTGAAACACCATAGACATCGGATTTGTAGAATTGTTGGATTATGTGGTGATTGATGGAAATGACCGGGCTATTGGTGTTGACCTATAGGAAGGAAACAAAGTCTTGGAGTGGCATATGACGTGTTTTCTTAGAATAGAGATGCATTATCGTGAGCCTTGCAAGAATAGATTGAGTGCTTGGATTGTGGTGTTTAATTCAAGCTTAGCAGCATGTGTGACCTACCCATGGATTTTAGGGGTAGACATACATATGGATTTGGGGATCGTAGACAAGTATAATTTTGTTAGACCGCCTCTTGAGAGTCATGACGTTATGTATGGCATGAGTGGTGATTGAAGTGGGTCTAAGCGAGAGGATGTTTTTTTCGTTCGGAGTACTAGATAGAGCTATTGGCATCTCAGAAACCGTGCTTAAGGATAAGATGGTAAAAGTTCACTCACTCACTAGAATCCTTGAAACCCTTAAGCCCCACCAGGCCACAACCTGGTCAGATTCTGACCACGGGCCTTCGCTCTAAGTCAGGAAGACCTTGCAAATACTCAACGGAGACCACCACCAATACCCCAGCCTACCTTGCGTACCCCCATAGACCTCATGGAGTAATTGGACAAGTTGGGTAACATCATTATTTGATGGCCTACTTGTCTGACCGAAGACAAAGAAGAGACGCACAGCAGGATAGGAGACCTTTGAAGACCGCCCTGTCAAGAAGGAAGAACTGCACCGACCACCGTCATCAAGAGGTAAACTTCCGCATCGAAGACCGGGCGTATCTGCAAACCACTCCTCTCGAAGGGACCGAGCATTTCCGTGTCAAAGGAACGCTCCTACCAAGATTTATCGACCATCTTCAAGACCACTGCAAGACAATTAGTAGACGTCTACCAGCTAGATTTACCACCTGAGATACCCTCCGTGCACCAAATCTTCCACGAGTCCCCACTCTGGAAGTACTTCTTACTTCCTAACTAGCCCGGTGCCCGCAAGGACATCACCGAGCCTTTGACAACTAACCCAACCTAACCTATGCAAGAGACCCCTCAGCAACCTGCATCAAAGGCAATAAGCAAGGAGCCACACCACCAAGTACTTCAAGATTCCATGGAGCACCATTCGGAAGCAGAACCGACAAGAAGAAGTGAAGACTACCCCGTATCCAAGACTCCGCATTTCTTTCCACGCCTAGTCTGGGAATCTCGGGGACGAGATTCTTGTAAGGGGGGTAGGACTGTCACACCCTGATTTTCATGCCACATTGCTTAAGCTAATTATCATGTTAAAATGTGGATTTGCAAAAAAAATTGAGTGTTTTTGACTTTGCTTGATTTGACTTTTGTCTGCTGTTTGCTAGTGCTCTAAAAATCAAATAAATCCTCCAACTCTTATACTTCATCTCCTTGATCCAAAACTTTATCCCAATGATCATGCCATGTGTATAGACCAGTATAGAATTTTCTTATAAAAATATTTTGGCCAAATAGTATTTTCTAAAATTAGTTTTTCCAAAAACCCCTGAATTAAGGTTTGCACTGCAAGTACCTTATTTTTGGGTGTGAAAAATCTTTCAAAAAGTATATTTGAATCCTATTAGGTATAGGACTCCCAGAAACCACAAAATTATAATTTTAAAAGTTATTTTTATATTTTATTTAAAAGCTTTTTCTTAAGGCCAGAAATGGTATTTAATAGGGAAAAATTATTAATTATTTCAAAAATATTTGCCAAAATTCAGGGAGACTCATGGGACATATATTGTCCATATATAATTGTTTCAACACATGGTCATGTTCAAAATATGGGACAAATCCTTCCAAAACCCTTTCTGGATATTTCAAGCTTTTGAAATATTTACAAAGGAAATATTCTCCAAAAATTCCAGGGAAATTCTATAATGTCATATATGACATATTTGATGATCTTGCAAAGCCTCATGCCTTGAAGATCAAGGAAACATCATCTAATCCCCTCAAAACCATTTCTGTCCATTTTGAAGTTTGAGCAACTTTATATTGCCAAACTTGTCCAAATGCTCTCAAACTTGGTGCACATGCTAAAATGATGTAATTATGCATCTATGCCAAGTGGCACAAGTTTTGGACAAGATTAACTTGATCTAAGTGCCCCAAAACCATTTCTGTTCAAATTCAAATTTGAACAACTTTACATTGTCAACTTTTTACCTGGGGCTTCAAACTTTGTGGGCATGATCATAACCCCAAATTATGATTCTACGCCAAGTGGTGCATCAAGGGGAGATGAATAGCTCAACACAAACAAGGTGGAACCATTTCTGTTGATTTCTAGGGTTCACCAAAGTTACATTGGCAACTCTTCCAAAATGAGCTCAAATTTGGTGAAAGGCCCTAATTATATGTGACATTTGATCCTGTTAAGTCCCATGTCAATTGGAAGTCATTTGCTTTCCCAAAACCTGATCAAACACCTTATGTCCAATTACCAAAACCCTTGTTTTGACCCCTTTTACTATTTCCCTTTACCTCAAATTCTTACCACAGCTTCCTCTGATCATCCTCAACCCCCAGTAACTTTCCCATATCCTAAGCTCAATGATTGGGGGGTGAAAACCCCAACTTACTCTTCTGGACAGCAGTTTTCACCTCCTCCTTCACCTCCCTCCTCATTCCAATGGCTTCCCAGAGCATCCAAGGCCACAACGCATTTGTTTACTTCTCCCTCGACCCCCTAGACAACGTTAGGCAAGATGGACACGACCAGAGCGGCGAGGGCACAGCCGTGCCAGCCATTCAGGCGCTCTGGAGCGCGCTACAGTGCGCTCCCGCACTGTAGCCGCCTCCAATCGGCTGCACCCGACAGCCTGGGGCCTCCCCCTCATGTCCCCCGAGGCTACCTCGGCGTCCGCAACACGCTGGGCGGTCGGCCCCCTCCTCTCTCACCCCTGCTCGCACGCGCACCGGCCGACGCCGAGCTCCAGTGAGCGAGCTCACACGCGCGACTCCTCTCACCGTTTCCCCGCTCCCTTTCTTCTCTCCCTGGTCCTAGACCATGCCCACGAACACCCTGGACAAGGGCTTGTGTGCAATTCCGTCCCCTGGCACTGCCTTGGCCATGGCCTCAGATGCCACCCACGGTGCACCGAAGCCTCGCCACATAAGGCCATATCGAGCCTCCCTCTCTATGCCCTGGACTCCCTCTCCCTCTCCTGATCCTCTTGGACCGTCCCACTCCTCCTCCCGTGCCCTCCATCCATCACTACGGCCGGAGCAGAGCCGCCGGCCGCCGCCTAAATTCGCGGGCCTCGACCTTTCTCCCCTTCCCCTGAGCATCCCCACACCCTTTCATCACCACCGCCAACTCACCCTGATACGTCCAAAACGTATCTATAATTTCTGCTTGCTCCATGCCACTTTTGGGTGATATTGCTATGATATTCATACACTTCCATACACTTTTGATCATATTTGGACTAACCTACTAATCCAGTGCACCCCGGTGCCAGTTTCTGTTTTCGGCTGTTTTTGTATTTCAGGTTTTCACGTTACGAGAACTGCCAGGAAAAATCCAGAAAAATCATATAAAAAATCAGCGTTCCAGAACCTACCTTGCGC
>LR738715.1:862963089-863047496 GCA_902687465.1 Secale cereale | reverse complement strand
CCCCCCGAAGCCCGTCTGGTGCCCCCCTTTGGCATATATTTAGAGCGTCCCTCGAAACCCTCGGGACGGGAACTCTTTTTCGCGATCTCATCTCTGTTCCGCCGCCGCCGCCGCTTCCAAGATCGGGAGCACCAGGAGAACTCTTCCCGGCACCCTGCCGGAGGGGAGGATCACCATCGGGAGCCTCTCCACCACCATGGACGCCTCCCGGATGAGTTGTGAGTAGTCTCCCTTGGACCATGAGTCCATGACCAGTAGCTATGTGATGTTCTCCTCCCGTTCTTGTGCTTCACTAATTAGTCCTCGCGAGCTGCCCTACATGATCGAGGCACATATGTAATCCTTATGCTGTTGCTATGTTGAGTTTGCTGGGATCCGATGGATTATGAGATTATGTTCAGATTGATCTTGAGTAATATATTTGATCTACCTCTTTTATATTTATGTTCATAAGTAATTCTTGCATGTTCTCCGTTGTTATTTATTGCTTTGGCCAAGTAATACGTAGTGACTCCAAGAGGGAACGTTATGCTCGATTGTGGGTTCATGCCCCTCGATGACTAGCTTGAGTGACAGAAACATGAGTCTAGGGGATGTGCTGTTGCCACAAGGGGGAAAACAATGGTGCTTGTGCCCGCGGGTGCAAGGATTGTTTACTTTACGCAAAGTTCTTTTAATGCAGTTGTCTGTTGCATTGAGTTTACACTATGGGTGGGACTCGCAACTTAATACCAGCGAGATGTTCTGGATAGATATCTCAAGGTGGATGATTAGTAGTAGATATTGATGGATTTCGGTCTACTTACTTTGGCGTACCGCCCATGCTTTGAACCTCAACCTTTCTTGCAATGTAGTCAGCATTGGTTTGCGTTCGTGGTCCTGTCAATTGCCCAGCTATAATTTGTTTACCTCACATAGCTGTTTTATCGTCTTTTGGGAGAGAGACATCACTAGTGAACATCATGAGACTCCGGTCCATATTACCATCATTGATCACACCTGCTATTTACTTTTCGCTTTTATTTACTATTGCAAAACATTATCTATCACTACTATCATTGCTTTTAATCCTTTGTGAACTACAAGGCCGGAGGGATTGACAACCTCTCTATACTCGTTGGGAGCAAAGTTATTTGTATCTGTGTGCAGGTCCACGTTGATTGCTAATCCGCGCCGTTAGCAGTTGACACCTACTTGTTGAACCTAGGAGTCTCTGGGGATTCGATCCTTGGCATCTTTGCTAAGGGAAAACACTTCCACAACACTGCATCTTTCACCTTCCACTTGGGGTAACCAACGAGGGGTTAGAGGCCCATCAAGGAGTATTTTCTGGCGCCGTTGCCGGGGACTCCACTCTTCAGGATAGGGGAGTTGCACGCTATCTTTTACCTTTGCTTTTAGTCTTGTTAGTTTACCTTTCAGTTTTTGCTTTAGTACCTTTTATCAAAAATCACAAAAACAGTTATCTCGTTCTTTAGTTGTCATTATGTCGGGTCCTTTTGTCTTTGACGAGGCAGAAGTTCTCACCTTTAAGCAAAGAGGTGGGGAAAGTTTGAAAGATGCTTGGTATAGAATTAATGATTCACAAAAAAGAGCCACCAAGAAGCAACCTACTACTATCTTGCTTAGAAATTTTTATGTTGGAATTACTTCTTGGAATAGGTTTATTCTAGATACTGCTATCAATGGGAATTTCCTAGAGGCCCCAGTTTGGTAGTCTCTTAGTATTATTGAAAATCTTGTTGGGAATCTCCCTGTTGTTAGCATTCGAGAGGACATCACCCTAGCTCACATTATGAAAAAACTTGAAAAGATAGAGCTAGAGATGCCAAGCATTAATAAGATAAATGAGTTGGATCGTAAGATCCAAGGGAATTTGAATAGACTTGATAGCTCCATGCATAAAAAATTTAAAATTTTGGAGACCGTCAAATTCCATGACTTGGACTCTTCTAGGATAGACAAGATTGAGGATATCTTTGATACTCTAGGAACCACCTTCTCCTCAATCAAAACCAAAAAGGTAGAAACTCCGGCAAAGAGGGAGCCTAAGTTCGTTCACGTTCCAAAGGCTCCCTGTTCTAAAAGTAATCCACCTATTGCCAAAGGGGTTGAAACTGTAAAGACTTTGGAAGAAACACCTCTCTATGATGAATTTATAAATGAATCTTCCCTTGACTTTTATCCTTTTGGTCTTCTACCTAGAAGTATCTCTATGAGGCCCTTATTTGAGAGTCCTCTTAAGACTAGTTGTATTATTGAAGAGCTTTTTGATGATCTTGATGATGGTTCAATTGATACAACTTGATCTCTATGCATTATGCCTAGCTTAAAGGCATAAAAGAAAGCGCTTTTGGGAGGCAGCCCACATGAATAAATTTTTATATTTTGCTTTTGTTGTGTCTTGATGTTGTTTACTGCTGTAGCATCATCATTGTATCTTTGCTTTTCATATTTGTGCCAAGTATAGCCTCTGATTGCTAGAAAGTTCAAAAGTTGTGAGGTGCTGTCCAGGAAACAGATTCTGTCCTTGGATAGAAAAATTCGTATAAAATCAGCTGATCATCTTTTTGGTCTGAATTTTTTCGACAGCATTCTCTATATAATTGTCTTTCGTGCGTCTGTTCTGAGTTTTTTGATTTGAGTTGCAGAAGTGCCCCGAACAAATCAATTACTACCTGCTGTTCTGTTTTTCACAGATTCTGTCCTGTTTTGCCTTTCCTTCATTTTGTAAATCAAGAGCTTGCTTTTTCTTTGCAAAAACCTTTTGGCAATCTTGAGAAACAGTAAAACTTCAAGAATATATTTATTTCCAGCAAGGTGCAATTATTTTATTAAGGGTACTAACCTCGCTAATCAGATTATAATGAGTTATGTATGAAGGGAGTTTTCAAGTGTGCGAGGGAAGATGATAAAAAGATTCAGGAGTGTCAAGCGCTCAAGCTTGGGGATGCCCCCATGCACCCCCAAGAAATATTCAAGGAGACTCAAGCGTCTAAGCTTGGGGATGCCCCCGTGCATCCCCTTCTCCATCAACATTATCAGTTCGTCTTTCGTTTCGCTATATTTTTATCACTTCATGTGTTAAGTGCTATGCTTGGAGCGTCTTGCTTTTAGTTTTCTTTTTAGTTTTTCATAACGAGTCGGAACTCAGCTTTCTTTATGTGGGAGAGAAACACGCTCCATTTCTACCTAGAACATAACATAGAATTTTCATGTCTATCTTTGCTGTGTGTGTTCTTTGTCTTTTAATAGCTACTATCATGCTCTGCTCTTAGGGCGTGTTCTGATCTCCTCCAGCTCCATACTTCACAAATTCCTGGAGAGGATTAGAGCCGAACGAAAAAGCCTTGAGAAGCTAGCTTCGTGAAGTTGTGCTCGATCCTAGTGAAAAAATCTGGAGCGAGGAAGGCCCAACTCCACCGATTGGAAAAGCTGGAGTTCACCCTATTTACACCATCCTGCCACCGCTAAAGAAAACGGTTCGCGGAGTACGCTCGAAAATTAGAATCTATCGCTACAGGAGCGATCTCCCTCGCCTCGCTGTGCACCTATCGGCGCTAATTGGGCTGCCTCTAGCCGGCCCAGTCTGCACCGTACAAGGCCACAGTCCTCCTAGCCGGGCCGCAGCGCTGGAGAAGCTGCCCATGCAGCCGAACGCATCTCAGATCGCTGCGTGGAGTTAGAAGCCACGAAGAGAAGTTGGATATGGGAAGTTTCGTGAAGCTAGAGGACATCCGAACACGCCCTTAGTATTCATGCTTATCTTTTCAAAGAGCTTTTGTTTAGTTGGTTGCTTGAACTCTCTTTAATTATCATGCTTATCTTATTAAGATAGTTTGCTTCCGTTGCATTGGTTAATATGTCTATGATAAAGATGCTACGTGCATAATGGTGCTTAGTAGTTCAGGTTTTCTTATGGTTAGTCTCAAATAGCTGGGGGATTCCCAATGTGTTATTGGAATACCAACTTGATTTGTTTGCCGATGATGTGGTATGGTTTAGTAATATCTTCCTTCGAGAATTTATTTTGATTGACTTGGCGTATGCTCACGCATATTTAAGACTGTAAAGAAAGTCTGTCAAGCCTTGATGATCTTTTATTTCTGAATAGCGATATAACTTCCATGCCTGATTCAATATTGCTTTGTCGCTCTGCATGATTATGACCGTCATTGCTCTCTTAGTTAGTCGCTCCCAGTCTTTTGCTAACCTCCACCTGTACTAAGCAGACTAACCTTGCAATACATAGCTCATGGGAAAGTAGCTTAAAAACTATTGTGGTAAAGAATATGTTGCCTATGTATCTTATTTCTTATAAGTTGCTTGCTGAGCGGTAACCATGTTTCTGGGGACGCCATCAACTGTCACACTTTTGTTGAATATCATGTGAGTTGCTATGCATGTTCGTCTTGTCTGAAGTAAGGGTGATTTGCCGTGGGTTGAATGAGTATGCATATTGTTAGAGAAGAACATTGGGCCGCCAACCAAAGCCATGTATCATGGTGGAAGTTTTAGCTTGGACTTAATCCTCAATCTCTTATGAGAATATGCTTATGCATTAAAGAGGAGTCCATCATCTATTTTCTATGTTGTCCCGGTATGGATGTCCTCAAGTTGAGATCTATCAAAAACGAGAAATCAAATGCGATTTATCTCCTTGGACCTTTGTACAGGTGGCATAGAGGTACCCCTTTGTGACACTTGGTTAAAACATATGTAATGCTATGATAACCCATGGAAATCCGAGCTAATTAGGACAAGGTGCGAGCACTATTGGTATTCGATGCATGAGGCTTGCAACTTATAGGATGTCTTATGCATGACACATATGAAGTACTACTACCGTTGACAAAATTGCTTCTATGTTTTCAAAATAAAAAGTTCTAGCACATAACCATTCTTTTACTTTTATGTTGAGTCTCCATCTTCTTTTAAAAGCACCAACTACTGAGAGCATGATTGTCATTCTGAGTATAATGTGCATTGTCCCAAAGTAGCATTGTCTTTTGCATGATTGTGATATCGTTTATTTTGAAATCATTGTATCTAGTCATCACTTAAACCTTGAAGGTGCCCCTGCATTTATGTTTTGCTTCACTAAAGGGGGCAAGCTAGATATCACTTTATCATATTTGCACATCATGTTCGTTGCAAATCTTTTTGATGCTTCAATGTCATGTTGTAAAACTTTCAGTCATTTGTGATTTTCTCATGAGGCAACTTAATTACTATAGAATCATTGTCTCAGTAAGCTTTTGTCATATGACTATAAAAAGTCCTATATGGTTAATAGCATGTCACCACAGAAATTATTCTTGTTATCATTTACCTACTCGAGGACGAGCAGGAATTAAGCTTGGGGATGTTGATACGTCCAAAACGTATCTATAATTTCTGCTTGCTCCATGCCACTTTTGGGTGATATTGCTATGATATTTATACACTTCCATACACTTTTGATCATATTTGGACTAACCTACTAATCCAGTGCACCCCGGTGCCAGTTTCTGTTTTCGGCTGTTTTTGTATTTCAGGATTTCACGTTACGAGAACTGCCAGGAAAAATCCAGAAAATCATATAAAAAATCAGCGTTCCAGAACCTACCTTGCGCCCGAAGGGCAGCCGGGGGGGGGGCCACCAGGGCTCCAGGCGCCCTGGCGGCGCCCCCCTGGGCCGCGCCGGGGGGGCGCCTGGGCCCCCCGAAGCCCGTCTGGTGCCCCCCTTTGGCATATATTTAGAGCGTCCCTCGAAACCCTCGGGACGGGAAATCTTTTTCACGATCTCATCTCTGTTCCGCCGCCGCCGCCTCTTCCAAGACCGGGAGCACCAGGAGAACTCTTCCCGGCACCCTGCCGGAGGGGAGGATCACCATCGGGAGCCTCTCCACCACCATGGACGCCTCCCGGATGAGTTGTGAGTAGTCTCCCTTGGACCATGAGTCCATGACCAGTAGCTATGTGATGTTCTCCTCCCGTTCTTGTGCTTCACTAATTAGTCCTCGTGAGCTGCCCTACATGATCGAGGCACATATGTAATCCTTATGCTGTTGCTATGTTGAGTTTGCTGGGATCCGATGGATTATGAGATTATGTTCAGATTGATCTTGAGTAATATATTTGATCTATCTCTTTTATATTTTTGTTCATAAGTAATTCTTGCATGTTCTCCGTTGTTATTTATTGCTTTGGCCAAGTAATATGTAGTGACTCCAAGAGGGAACGTTATGCTCGATTGTGGGTTCATGCCCCTCGATGACTAGCTTGAGTGACAGAAACATGAGTCTAGGGGATGTGCTGTTGCCACAAGGGGGAAAACAACGGTGCTTGTGCCCGCGGGTGCTAGGATTGTTTACTTTACGCAAAGTTCTTTTAATGCAATTGTCTGTTGCATTGAGTTTACACTATGGGTGGGACTCACAACTTAATACCAGCGAGATGTTCTGGATAGATATCTCAAGGTGGATGATTAGTAGTAGATATTGATGGATTTCGGTCTACTTACTTTGGCGTACCGCCCATGCTTTGAACCTCAACCTTTCTTGCAATGTAGTCAGCATTGGTTTGCGTTCGTGGTCCTGTCAATTGCCCAGCTGTAATTTGTTTACCTCACATAGCTGTTTTATCGTCTTTTGGGAGAGAGACATCACTAGTGAACATCATGAGACTCCGGTCCATATTACCATCATTGATCACACCCGCTATTTACTTTTCGCTTTTATTTACTATTGCAAAACATTATCTATCACTACTATCATATTGCTTTTAATCCTTTGTGAACTACAAGGCCAGAGGGATTGACAACCTCTCTGTACTCGCTGGGAGCAAAGTTATTTGTATCTGTGTGCATGTCCACGTTGATTGCTAATCCGCGCCGTTAGCAGTTGACACCTACTTGTTGAACCTAGGAGTCTCTAGGGATTCGATCCTTGGCATCTTTGCTAAGGGAAAACACTTCCACAACACTGCATCTTTCACCTTCCACTTGGGGTAACCAACGAGGGGTTAGAGGCCCATCACACCCCAGGCTCCATTCCCTCCTCCTCGTGTTCTCCTCACCGTGTCGAACATCACCATCGCCACCGTCCGCCGCGGCCGATGCGCTGCTCGAGTCCGGCCACCCCAGCGATCGTGGCGCACCTCTACGGGTGCGGCACACCGTCCTAAGCACGCCGGTGTGCTGGGCGTCGACGGAGGTGGTCGGTGCCGCCGGGGAGAGCGCCGGCGCCGCTCGGCCGTACCTCCCCTGTTCCCCGTCGTACCGCGCGGGAGGAAGAAGACGGCCTGCCACTGGGGGCCCGCGCGTCAGCGACCCAGTGGGCGGGCCTCTCCGTTTAAGTGGAAGCGGGTCTGGCCTCGGCCGCCTTCCCCGCACGGAAACGCCCTTCCTGGCGGGCGCCTTCGACGTGGCCAGGCCCCCGCGCATGGCTGTGCAGATGGGCCGGCCCAGTGCACCGAAGCACTAAGCCCCACCCTGTGCGCAGTATGAGGGTAAAGCCCTTTTTCCTTTTTTTTCTTTTTCCAGTAAACTTCAAAAATCTCCCAAATATTCATTTGAACTCCAAATTTGGTGATTCAAATTTCCAGTGACTCCATAAATCATGATCTACCTGTTGGTGCAACATGCACACTATTCCAGAGACATTTCCTTCACACATAATTATCAAATGCCCATATTCCATTTTCTATGATGAACTTTAGAAAATCACAGAGGGCTCAAATTTGATCCAAATGCAGTGGTTCAAATTCCTAGATGCTTGTCATATCCAAACTTAGTTTTGGAACATTTTTATTAATACTTTCTGCTGATGTCTACTACACGCTTCTATTCCTGTAGACAGTGTTGGGCCTCCAAGAGCAGAGGTTTGTAGGACAGCAGCAAATTTCCCTTAAGTGAGTAACCCAAGGTTTATCGAACTCAGGGAAGTGGAGGTTGAATGTACCCCTTTCAAGCAACCCTGCAATCAAGATACAAGAAGTCTCTTGTGTCCCCAACACACCTAATACACTTGTCAGATGTATAGGTGCACTAGTTCGGCGAAGAGATGGTAAAATATGGATGATAGGAGTGGCAAAGCAAAGTAATATAAATCTGTAATAAAAAGTGCAGCAAGCAAACAAGTGGTAAACGTGAGCACAAATGGTATTGCAATGGTGGAAACAAGGCCTAGGCTTCATACTTTCACTAGTGGCAACTCCCAACAACATTAACATAATCGAATCACATGATATTTCCCATAAAACATGCAATGGAGACGCACTCGGAGGTCATTCCTTTGTGGTCAAGAGAGGACGAGAATTATGTAGGGCTACAAAAGCACACCTCAAAGTTCGTAGTTCTCAACCTATGGATTTCCCAATGTCACCGCGGCCATCCAAAGAGAGTACCACAATCACCACAACATATCTCAAGGATAGTCAAAGACAAGCACCAAGAGACTCTCAATCTTCAATCAACACACAAAAGAGGAAATCACTCATGAAAATATTCTTCTAATCCATGTCCAATAGACCGCTGTCACCTTGGTCTCGGAGATTATACTAGATAAAGACAAGTGAGTACATCAATCAAATACATAGAGGAAGGGGAAATATCATGGGATCACCCTAGATTGACATAGCCTATGATCACAACGAAGATCACATCATGGGAGAGAGAATTGACCACATAGCTACTGGTAGAAACCTCAGCCCCGAGGAGGAACTACTCCCGCATCATGGAGGGAGGAAGCAACATCGATGGAGATGAATCCGGGGGTACTTCCCCGTCCCGGCAGGATGCCGGCACAGGAATTCTGGTCCCCCGAAACTTGGTGGCGATGGCGGCGGAGATCGGAATTGCTTCTGGAGAAAAAGGGTTCTGTAATCAGGGTTTCCGCGACGGGAGAAATATATATGCCAAAGGGGGTCACCAGAGGCGGAGAGGGGGGCCCAGGCGCCCTGCCTAGACGGCCAGGGGTGGGGCCGCGTGGGCTGGCCGCCTGGGCTGCCCCTGGCTCCCCTCTGGCCCCACTTCTGGCGCGTGGAAGCTTCTGGAGCGCTGATTTTTTATATATTTTTCCCGGAATTTTTCTGGCAATTTAAGTAATGGGAAAACCTGAAATACAAAAACATCAGAAAACAAAAACTGGCACTGGGGTGCACTGAGTTAATAGGTTAGTCCAAATATGATCAAAAGTGTATCAAAAGCATAGCAATATCACACAAAAGAAGCATGGAGCAAGCAGAAATTATAGATACGTTTTGGACGTATCAACATCCCCAAGCTTAATTCCTGCTCGTCCTCGAGTAGGTAAATGATAACAAGCATAATTTCTATGGTGACATGCTACCAAAGAGTCTTTCACAATCACATGACAAATGCTTATTGAGATAATGAATCTTTAGTAATTAAGTTGCCTCATGAGAATATCACAAAGAACTGAAAGTTTACAATATGATACTGCAACACCCAATAGATTTGTAGTGAGCATGGTGTGCAAACATGACAAAGTGATACCTCGCTTGCCCCCTTTAGTGAAGCAAAACATAAATGCAGGAGCACCTCCGAAGTTTAAGTGACGACTAGATACAATGATTTCAGAATAAGTGATATCACAATTATGCAGAAGACAATGGTACTTTGGGACAATGCACATTACACTCAGAATGACAATCATGCTCTCAATAGTTGGTGCTTTGAAGAAAGAAGGTGGAGACTCTCGAACCGTGGATTTTGATGGCAAGGTTGAAAACCCGTGGCTGGAAACAAAGACTAAACATGTACCAGAGCTCTTGGTTTTGAAAACAGAGATAAAAAACTTTTGGGAGGTGCATAATTTATCAACGAATGCTAGTAGATAACCCAATTACTTCTTATGCTGGACAAGTTGCGAGGAACGGCTCCCACGCGGGGACGATCACATCCCCTTAATATCCTTTGTTTATCACTGCCAGAGTTTTCTGATTTCTCATGAACAAAGTGTGAAGGAGGGTTTGTTTGTTGCTATTATCTTTTGTGAGCTGGGCGCACTCATGCCAGTCCCTCCTCGTATTAGGGGTTTGCAGATTAGACATGCAATCCCGGGGTAAAATTTGTCCAACAACATAAGAAGATCATGAATTACCTACTACTTCCTCATGAGCTAAAACAGAGGCACAAAAGAGAAATGCTTTTGAATAATTTTGAGATGGTACAAGAAAGTCTTCGTTAGGAATGGCAAGTAAATACCATATATAGGAAGGTATGGTGGACTCATATGGCATAACTGGTTTCAAGGATTTTGGATGCACAAGCAGTCAGTCCGCTTAGTACAGGTGAAGGCTAGCAAAAGACTGGGAGCGACCAACTAAGAGAGCAATGACGGCCATAATCATGCAGAGCGACAAAGCAACATTGAATCGGGCATGGAAGTTATATCACTACTCAGAAATTAAAGATCATCAAGGCTTGATAGACTTTCTTTACAGTCTTGCATATGCGTGAGCATATGCCAAGTCAATCAAAATAAATTCTTGGAGGACGATATCACTAAACCATACCACATCATAGGCAAACAAATCATGCTGGTACTTCAATAACACATTTAGAACCCCCAGCTATTTGAGACTAACCATAAGAAAACATGAACTACTAAGCACCCTTATGCACATAGCATTTTTATCATAGACATATCAACCAGTGCCACAGAAGCCAACTCTCTTAACAAGATAAGCATGATAACTCAAGAGAGTTCCAGAAGCAACAACCTAAACAAAAGCTCTGAAAAAGATAAGCATGAAAACTAAGAGCTAAGCATGACAGCAGCTATGAAAAGATAAAGAACACACACAAGAAGATACGCATGCAAGCCTATGTTGTGTTCTACAGTGGAGTGGAGCGTATTTCTATCCCAAACAATGAAGACTAGGATCTAACTTATTATGAACAGCAAGCAAAGCTAAAGAAAACTAAAAAGGAAACTAAGAGCAAGACGCTCCAAGCATAGCACATAATGCATGAAGTGATTAAAATATAGTGGAACGAAAGACGAACTGATAATTGTTGATGGAGAAGGGGATGCATGGGGGCATCCCCAAGCTTAGACGCTTGAGTCTTCTTGAATATTTCTTGGGGGTGCACGGGGGCATCCCCAAGCTTGAGCGTTTGATACTCCTGAATCTTCTTTTATCATCTTCCCTCGCACACTTGAAAACTCCCTTCATACATAACTCATCATAATTTGATTAGCGAGGTTAGTACCCACAATAAAATAATTTTTCCCTACTGGAAATAAAGATAATCTTGAAGAGCTACTGTTTCTCAAGATTGCCAAAAGGTTTTTGCAAAGAAAAAGCAAGCTCAAGGTTTGCAAAACGAAGAAAAGGCAAAACAGGACATAATCTGTGAAAAACAGACCAGTAGGTAGTAAATAATTTTTTCGGGGCACTTCTGCAACTCAAATCAAAAAACTCAGAACAGACGCTCGAAAGCCAATTGTATAGAGCACGCTGTCAAAAAAATTCAGATCAAAAAGATGATCTGGTGATTTTATTCGAATTTTTCTGTCCAAAGACAGAATCTGTTTCCTGGACAGCATGTCACAACTTTTGAACTTTCTTGCAATCGGAGGCTAAACTTGGCACAAAGCTGAAAAGAAAAGATACAATGATGTTGCTACAGTAGTAACAAACATCAAGACCACTAAAAACTTGAAAGAACAAACTGAAAGCTAAGATAACAAGGGTTGTCTCCCTAGAGCTCTTTCTTTATAGCCATAAAGATAGGCTTAAGACTTTAATGATGCTCTCGTAGGAATAAGAGTTGAAGAACAAAAGAGAGCATCAAGGAGCAAATACCAAACACATTTAAGCCTAACATGCTTCCTATGCATAGGAATCTTGTAAGAAAACAAATCATTGGAGCATAAAACAGCTAGCATAGAAAGGGAAAACAAGTATAACTTCAAAACTTTCACAATATAGAGGGGAAACTTCTTATTATTAAGATATTTAGAGCCATGTCTCCCTCTCTCATTATAAATTTCAGTGGCATCATGGATGAACTCAACAATATAACTATCACATAAGGCATTATTTCCATGATCCAAAAGCATAAAAGTATCATTACTCTTCATATAAGCAAAATCTTTCTTATTAGGAATAGTGAGAGTAAAGCAATCATAACCATCATGGTAATCATCGTATTTAGGAAGCATATCATAATCATAATAAATTTTCTCCTCAAAAGTTAGGGGACTAAAAATATCATGTTCATCAAAACCGACCTCCCCAAGTTTAGATCTTTCCATGTCATTAGCAATATTGATATTCAAAGAAAGCATACTAATAACATCACCACCATCATGATTGTTATGCAAATAATAAAGTTCCATAGGTTTTTTAATTTTCTCTTCAAACACATCATGTCCAAGTTCAAGGTAGAGCTTATAAAGCTCTCTCATATTTTTGTTGTTTTCCATTAAGCAAAACTAGTGAAATAAAAACAAGAAACAAAAAGATTTAATTGCAAGATCTAGAGAAGGTACCTTCACTTACCTCACTTCCCCGGCAACGGCGCCAGAAATAGCTTGATGTCTACTACACGCTTCTATTCCTGTAGATAGTGTTGGGCCTCCAAGAGCAGAGGTTTGTAGGACAGCAGCAAATTTCCCTTAAGTGAGTAACCCAAGGTTTATCGAACTCAGGGAAGTGGAGGTTGAACGTACCCCTTTCAAGCAACCCTGCAATCAAGATACAAGAAGTCTCTTGTGTCCCCAACACACCTAATACACTTGTCAGATGTATAGGTGCACTAGTTCGGCAAAGAGATGGTAAAATATGGATGATAGGAGTGGCAAAGCAAAGTAATATAAATCTGTAATAAAAAGTGCAGCAAGCAAACAAGTGGTAAACGTGAGCACAAATGGTATTGCAATGGTGGAAACAAGGCCTAGGCTTCATACTTTCACTAGTGGCAACTCCCAACAACATTAACATAATCGAATCACATGATATTTCCCATAAAACATGCAATGGAGACGCACTCGGAGGTCATTCCTTTGTGGTCAAGAGAGGACGATAATTATGTAGGGCTACAAAAGCACACCTCAAAGTTCGTAGTTCTCAACCTATGGATTTCCCAATGTCACCGCGGCCATCCAAAGAGAGTACCACAATCACCACAACATATCTCAAGGATAGTCAAAGACAAGCACCAAGAGACTCTCAATCTTCAATCAACACACAAAAGAGGAAATCACTCATGAAAATATTCTTCTAATCCATGTCCAATAGACCGCTGTCACCTTGGTCTCGGAGATTATACTAGATAAAGACAAGTGAGTACATCAATCAAATACACAGAGGAAGGGGAAATATCATGGGATCACCCTAGATTGACATAGCCTATGATCACAACGAAGATCACATCATGGGAGAGAGAATTGACCACATAGCTACTGGTAGAAACCTCAGCCCCGAGGAGGAACTACTCCCGCATCATGGAGGGAGGAAGCAACGTCGATGGAGATGAATCCGGGGGCACTTCCCCGTCCCGGCAGGATGCCGACACAGGAATTTTGGTCCCTCGAAACTTGGTGGCGATGGCGGCGGAGATCGGAATTGCTTCTGGAGAAAAAGGGTTCCGTAATCAGGGTTTCCGCGACGGGAGAAATATATATGCCAAAGGGGGTCACCAGAGGCGGAGAGGGGGGCCCAGGCGCCCTGCCTAGGCGGCCAGGGGTGGGGCCGCGTGGGCTGGCCGCGTGGGCTGCCCCTGGCTCCCCTCTGGCCCCACTTCTGGCGCGTGGAAGCTTCTGGAGTGCTGATTTTTTATATATTTTTCCCGGAATTTTTCTGGCAATTTAAGTAATGGGAAAACCTGAAATACAAAAACAGCAGAAAACAGAAACTGGCACTGGGGTGCACTGAGTTAATAGGTCAGTCCAAATATGATCAAAAGTGTATGAAAGTGTATCAAAAGCATAGCAATATCACACAAAAGAAGCATGGAGCAAGCAGAAATTATAGATACGTTTTGGACGTATCATCTGCACCCCACCAAATAATGAGCCATTCCTTCATATTTATCAACTTTGCAAAATCCTAGGAAATTCATTTGAATTCCAAATCCATTGAAACCAACTCCTAGATGCTTCTAAAATCATGACTTGTTGATGGGTGCCTTTGCTCATCATTCAAGAATATATTTCTGTACACTTCTTTCAAATCCATAAACCCCTTGGTTCCATCATATTGAAATGATCCAAACTATTCATTGATCCAATACCTATGAAACCACCTTGGTTATTTTTCATATGACCAGAGGTATCCTAGAAAAGTCCAACTCCTATTTTTAGAGCACTTTTATTTTTGCTTTGATTGTGTTGCTTATTATGATTGTTTCCATCGTTAGTTGACGAAATAAACGGAGTACTCGGAGATGGACCAGAAGGTTTGAAGACTCGGAAGAATAAGGCAAGCAGCCCTTTGACCATGTTCAAGAAACCTTTTTATGCATATCTCATAGCACCTTATTATCAATGCATCGGAATCATGTAGAAGAGGTGACCACTTTGGTTGCTACCTTTGTTACTTTGCTATTGAACTTGCATCAAACATGACCCTACCTTCCTATGAGGGTTATGTGGGTGGGAGTAGATAGATGTATGCTATAGTAGTTGGCTACGCAAATGGGTCAGGGTTATGCATTGAGTGAAACAAGTGTGGTCTGACATGCTTGCAAATGACCCAGTGGGTGCCATTAATGCCCCTGGGAGATGATGAGAAACTAGGGCACTACTTGGTGAAGAAGTAGTGTACCGAGGCTTGATGAGAGTGTTGTTGACAGAGATGGATTAGATTTATGTGTGACTACCGTCCCAACCAAACATGCGCAACCACTCTACCCTTATATGGGAAAGGGCATTATTGATTACCTAGGTCGATACTAGCATGGTGCCCGCATTACTAGTGATGGGGGTGACATGAGGTCACTCTCGGGACGGGGTCGTGCTTGGATAGGCGGCCATGACTGTTTTTACAGGGCACCGAACGCACCGTTGGTACCCCGTGTCAGTGGTATGTGATGAATATGGGAGCAAGTCTCCACAATTTTAAGATGTGAAATGTTGGCACGGGGCTGTTACCAATCGAGTGGACTCTATGTTAGTGTCGTCTAGGGAAAGATAGTGATCGGGTGCTTAACCCGGGTACTTGAGGTACCGCGGGTCATGGATGTCACGAGAGTTCCCCGGATCTTGTGGGTAAAGTGTGCAACCTCTGCAGAGTGTCAAACTATTCGAATAGCCGTGTCCGCGGTCAAGGACAGTTGGGTGGTGCTACTTAGACTATGTCCATAAGTTTCTGGAAAACAACACGGTATGGTGGGTCTGTCGATGTGATTCCTAAGGAAGTCACAATGAGCTTGAGCATGAGTTGATTACAACTCTTTCTCGATATTGATGCATGTGACCTCCTGATACTTGTTGCAGACACATGCATGTCCATGATATATGTTGATCATACTTGCATATGAAAAACTAGCTTTCCGCAAAACTGCCCATCTAGCAGTAGAGCCTTGCATAATTATTCTGTCATCACACTTGGGTTGCTTGCGAGTACATTCAAAGTACTCATTGGCTTGCCACTGGTTATTTTATTGGCCAGGCATGAGAGAACAGGTTATGATGAAGATTCTTGGTGACGAGCATGCGAGCTAGGACGCTTCCCAGTCAGAATGCCTGTAGGGTTAAGGCAGATGGCATGGGTCCAAGTTGTCATTGAAGATTTCCGCTGCGCTGATATACTCAAGACTTGACCTTAATGGTCCTATTTGTGTAATACGGTATGTATGGATGTAAGACTCTTGTTATTCAGCTTCTGTGTGTTCAGTGAGCATTGATCTCTGGGATCACTGTACACGTGCATTCGGTGATCTCGACTTATGAGTCGGGGTCCCGGCAGTCACAGGTCGGACCCGTTCCTGGGCCTGGTTCTGGTGTTTGGTACATACACGGAACGGTAACCAACTTGTTCCCGCAGACCGAATATTCGGTCCAGATGCGGAACGAGGTGAGACCTCGAAATTGAGCGGACCGCGTAGAACCATCTCCCCCTCGTCTCACTCGCCCGACAAAACCTTCTCCCTCGCGGCCGTGGCTCCTCTCTCATCTCTCCCTCAGGCCGGCGCCTCTCCTCTCTCGTCTCTTCCTCAGGCCGGCGACTTTGGGCCGTCAACCCCCTCGTCCCTGCTGGCGGCAGCGATGCCAGACCACAGATCTGGCCGAGGGTTGGTGCGTCAAAACGGCGGTCGCGTCGAAGCAGCGGGCAAACACAGGATTGGCGCCATATTCATCTATGCATGCCTCGTCGCCGTTTCCTACAACAGGCACATCCTTGCTTGCTGGAGGGTTGCCACGGGCAACAACGACCTTGCTTGCTGGAGTGCAGCGACGATGCGGTCTCCCTGTTGGAATTGGCAGGAGCCACTCCCAAGCCTTCCTCTAATCTGATGCGGTCTTCCTCTAAAATTCTGAATTTAGTGATTAGAGTCAGCTAGTTATTCTTTTGACTGTAGGTATGTTCAGATACAAATGAGATAAGTGTATATTTACCACACTAAGCAGTGTATGTTTCATCTGCAAATCATTGTAAATGCTCAAGAAAATGTGGATTGCAAGGAACTTTTGAGATATGGGCGTTATGTTTGTGAGTAAATTAATAAATTATTTGTCCTATAAATACAATTGAAATGCCATATAATTTGTTATTACAAATATAAAACTATAATGTCACCACTTCGTTCCATCTTGCCAACCAAACAATGAACTGTCACCGTTCCATTCCACCTATCTTCCTCAACCAAACACAAGAACGGAACCGACCCATTCCAATGGAATGGAACCATGACATTCCATTCCACTTCGTTCCCCAACCAAACACACCCTTCATCAGACGGGCTCGCCCCTTGAGCAAAAGAAAACAGATGAGCTCGCTATTACTCAAAAAAAAACACCCAAACGTTGTTGAGTAGAGAAGTGATTTCTACCACCAATATGTAGATAACTACACCCTGTTTGTTTCAGCTTCGCTTGGATTTTAATCACATGTGGATTCGCTTTAGTGGCGAAGCTGATTACCACTGAAGTACACTTTGAGGTGCTTCAGGAAATTGCACTGAAAATGGCCCGAATCTAGATTCAAGCAAAGCTGATTTCAAATAGTTGTTTGTTTCGGATTCCAGACTTGGCTTCACTGGCAAAGCTGAATCTAGTCCCAGAATCCAAAACAAACAGGGCCTACATCTCGAAGAGAAAATTAGACACAAGTGGACCGACTAGAACTTTGACCCATAAAAGTCTGCATCATAGGTACACCTAGTGCTAGGACTAGTAGACCAAACTTAGAGCATCTCTAGCAGACCCCGTATAAAGACGCGACCCGCAAAATAATTGCCAAAATATGGGTCGGCGCGGAAAATGTTGCCCGACCAGACCTCGCAAATGCGTCTGAACCGTAAAATCTTTTGAAGGGCGTGGCAAAATCCCATCCCAACCCGCAAAAACAAAGGTTTCCGCCTTGCCCCTGCGGTGCCCTGTATCCCAGGAAAGCGGTTGGCGAGAGGGACATTTCAGCCCGCGCCCTTTCCCCACCCACTTCCGCCGTCGCCCGTCCGCCGCCGGCGATTCCGACCAAATCTGCGGGCAAAATCACGTCGTGGGGGCACCCCTACCCTCGTCCACCAAGCCACTGCACCAGCTCCCCGGATCAGTCGATCTGTGCCGCCCGTAGTCGCTGTCGCCGCCAGGGATCCACCACCCCGAGCCGCCCCTAGTTGCGGTCGCCGCCTCAGGATCAACTGTTGGAGAGCCACCGCCCCCGAGCAGCTGGTGAGTTTGTACTTGTGCTTATACCGAGTGATATTCATAGTTGGTTAACGCGACACGCGTATTTGTGATTTTTTTATGGAATTGAGCCCGTGCGAGAAGTTTTTACTCGACTATTCATCTGATTCGGACGACTCGGATGTTGGCGCTGCTTCTCAACTACCACCAGTAGACGTTGGTGATGGACGTTGCCGTCAAGGAGCACGAAGATGAGAACCGAAAGAGGCGGTGAGGGTCGCCTGTCGGCCGTCTTTGCATTCCTCGAAATCGTCATCTCGGGAACGAGATGTTGATGCAAGCCTACTTCACGGAGAATCCAACATATCTGTCGCACCTCTTCCGAAGAAGGTACCGAATGCGACGATCCCTCTTTATGAAAATTGTTCGAGCTTGCGAGGCCAATTGTCGGTATTTTACTCAAAGAAGAAATGACGCGGGCTTGAAGGGATTTAGTGCATATCAAAAAATCTCGCCAGCTATGCGGGTAATTGCATACGGCATTCCGGCTGACTATGTCGATGAGTACGTTCGCATTGGTGAAGATACTACAAAGTCTGTGCGTAGGTTTGCCAAAGTGATCATCTGTGTCTTTGGCCCTGAATATCTTCGGGCACCAAACGAGGAAGACACTAAAAAATTGATGGCATCTAATGATAGAAGAGGTTGGCCTGACATGCTAGGAAGCATAGATTGTATGCATTGGACATGGAAAATTTTCCCAAAAGCATGGCATGGAATGTATTATGGCAAGTCTCGTGTTGCAACAATTGTGCTAGAAGCCGTAGCATCCGAGGATTTATGGATTTGGCATTACTTTTTTGGTATGCGGGGTACTCTCAATGATATCAATGTATTGCAACATGCTCATTTGTTTGCTAGGTCGGCTAGTGGTGATGCTTCTGCTTGCAACTACACTATCAATGAGCATGAAATACACAAAGGGATACTATCTTGCAGATGGTATATACCCTCCTTGGTGCACATTTGTCAAGAGCATCAAAGACCCCCAAATTAGGAAACAATGTGAATTTGTAAGGGTACAAGAGGCAGCCTGAAAAGACATTGAAAGAGCATTCGGGGTTTTGTAATCTAGGTTTGCCATTGTTCGTGGTCCTGCTCATTTTTGGCACAAGCGATCCTTCAAAAACATCATGACATGTTGTGTTATTCTTCACAATATGATTATCGAAGATGAGAGAGGCATGAACTTGGAGGTTGATGTCTACACACGCTTCTATTCTTGTAGACCATGCTGGGCCTCCAAGTGCAGAGGTTTGTAGGACAGCATCAATTTCCCTCAAGTGGATGACCTAAGGTTTATCGAACTCAGGGAAGTAGAGGTTGAAGATGGTCTCTCTCAAGCAACCCTGCAACTAAGATACAAAAAGTCTCTTGTGTCCCCAACACACCTAATACAACTAGGAGTTGTATAGGTGCACTAGTTCGGCGAAGAGATGGTAAAATATGGATGATAGGAGTGGCAAAGCAAAGTAATATAAATCTGTAATAAAAAGTGCAGCAAGCAAACAAGTGGTAAACGTGAGCACAAATAGTATTGCAATGGTGGAAACAAGGCCTAGGCTTCATACTTTCACTAGTGGCAACTCCCAACAACATTAACATAATCGAATCACATGATATTTCCCATAAAACATGCAATGGAGACGCACTCGGAGGTCATTCCTTTGTGGTCAAGAGAGGACGAGAATTATGTAGGGCTACAAAAGCACACCTCAAAGTTCGTAGTTCTCAACCTATGGATTTCCCAATGTCACCGCGGCCATCCAAAGAGAGTACCACAATCACCACAACATATCTCAAGGATAGTCAAAGACAAGCACCAAGAGACTCTCAATCTTCAATCAACACACAAAAGAGGAAATCACTCATGAAAATATTCTTCTAATCCATGTCCAATAGACCGCTGTCACCTTGGTCTCGGAGATTATACTAGATAAAGACAAGTGAGTACATCAATCAAATACATAGAGGAAGGGGAAATATCATGGGATCACCCTAGATTGACATAGCCTATGATCACAACGAAGATCACATCATGGGAGAGAGAATTGACCACATAGCTACTGGTAGAAACCTCAGCCCCGAGGAGGAACTACTCCCGCATCATGGAGGGAGGAAGCAACATCGATGGAGATGAATCCGGGGGTACTTCCCCGTCCCGGCAGGATGCCGGCACAGGAATTCTGGTCCCCCGAAACTTGGTGGCGATGGCGGCGGAGATCGGAATTGCTTCTGGAGAAAAAGGGTTCTGTAATCAGGGTTTCCACGACGGGAGAAATATATATGCCAAAGGGGGTCACCAGAGGCGGAGAGGGGGGCCCAGGCGCCCTGCCTAGGCGGCCAGGGGTGGGGCCGCGTGGGCTGGCCGCCTGGGCTGCCCCTGGCTCCCCTCTGGCCCCACTTCTGGCGCGTGGAAGCTTCTGGAGCGCTGATTTTTTATATATTTTTCCCGGAATTTTTCTGGCAATTTAAGTAATGGGAAAACCTGAAATACAAAAACATCAGAAAACAAAAACTGGCACTGGGGTGCACTGAGTTAATAGGTTAGTCCAAATATGATCAAAAGTGTATCAAAAGCATAGCAATATCACACAAAAGAAGCATGGAGCAAGCAGAAATTATAGATACGTTTTGGACGTATCAACATCCCCAAGCTTAATTCCTGCTCGTCCTCGAGTAGGTAAATGATAACAAGCATAATTTCTATGGTGACATGCTACCAAAGAGTCTTTCACAATCACATGACAAATGCTTATTGAGATAATGAATCTTTAGTAATTAAGTTGCCTCATGAGAATATCACAAAGAACTGAAAGTTTACAATATGATACTGCAACACCCAATAGATTTGTAGTGAGCATGGTGTGCAAACATGACAAAGTGATACCTCGCTTGCCCCCTTTAGTGAAGCAAAACATAAATGCAGGAGCACCTCCGAAGTTTAAGTGACGACTAGATACAATGATTTCAGAATAAGTGATATCACAATTATGCAGAAGACAATGGTACTTTGGGACAATGCACATTACACTCAGAATGACAATCATGCTCTCAATAGTTGGTGCTTTGAAGAAAGAAGGTGGAGACTCTCGAACCGTGGATTTTGATGGCAAGGTTGAAAACCCGTGGCTGGAAACAAAGACTAAACATGTACCAGAGCTCTTGGTTTTGAAAACAGAGATAAAAAACTTTTGGGAGGTGCATAATTTATCAACGAATGCTAGTAGATAACCCAATTACTTCTTATGCTGGACAAGTTGCGAGGAACGGCTCCCACGCGGGGACGATCACATCCCCTTAATATCCTTTGTTTATCACTGCCAGAGTTTTCTGATTTCTCATGAACAAAGTGTGAAGGAGGGTTTGTTTGTTGCTATTATCTTTTGTGAGCTGGGCGCACTCATGCCAGTCCCTCCTCGTATTAGGGGTTTGCAGATTAGACATGCAATCCCGGGGTAAAATTTGTCCAACAACATAAGAAGATCATGAATTACCTACTACTTCCTCATGAGCTAAAACAGAGGCACAAAAGAGAAATGCTTTTGAATAATTTTGAGATGGTACAAGAAAGTCTTCGTTAGGAATGGCAAGTAAATACCATATATAGGAAGGTATGGTGGACTCATATGGCATAACTGGTTTCAAGGATTTTGGATGCACAAGCAGTCAGTCCGCTTAGTACAGGTGAAGGCTAGCAAAAGACTGGGAGCGACCAACTAAGAGAGCAATGACGGCCATAATCATGCAGAGCGACAAAGCAACATTGAATCGGGCATGGAAGTTATATCACTACTCAGAAATTAAAGATCATCAAGGCTTGATAGACTTTCTTTACAGTCTTGCATATGCGTGAGCATATGCCAAGTCAATCAAAATAAATTCTTGGAGGACGATATCACTAAACCATACCACATCATAGGCAAACAAATCATGCTGGTACTTCAATAACACATTTAGAACCCCCAGCTATTTGAGACTAACCATAAGAAAACATGAACTACTAAGCACCCTTATGCACATAGCATTTTTATCATAGACATATCAACCAGTGCCACAGAAGCCAACTCTCTTAACAAGATAAGCATGATAACTCAAGAGAGTTCCAGAAGCAACAACCTAAACAAAAGCTCTTAAAAAGATAAGCATGAAAACTAAGAGCTAAGCATGACAGCAGCTATGAAAAGATAAAGAACACACACAAGAAGATACGCATGCAAGCCTATGTTGTGTTCTACAGTGGAGTGGAGCGTATTTCTATCCCAAACAATGAAGGCTAGGATCCAACTTGTTAAGAACAGCAAGTAAAACTAAATAAACTAAAAAGAAAAGAGCAAGACGCTCCAAGCATAGCACATAACGCATGAAGTGATAAAAATATAGTGGAACGAAGGATGAACTGATAATTGTTGATGGAGAAGGGGATGCACGGGGGCATCCCCAAGCTTAGATGCTTGAGTCTCCTTGGATATTTCTTGGGGGTGCATGGGGGCATCCCCAAGCTTGAGCGTTTGACACTCCCGAATCTTCTTTTATCATCTTCCCTCGCACACTTGAAAACTCCCTTCATACATAACTCATCATACTCTGATTAGAGAGGTTAGTACCCACAATAAAATAATTTTTCTCTACTGGAAACAAAGATATTCTTGAAGTTCTACTGTTTCTCAAGATCGCCAAAAAGTTTTTGCAAAGAAAAAGCAAGCTTAAGGTCTGCAAAACGAAGAAAAGGCAAAACAGGGCAGAATCTATGAAAAACAGACCAGCAGGTAGTAAATAATTTTTTTGGGGTACTTGTGCAACTCAAATCAAAAAACTCAGAACGGACGCTCGAAAGCCAATTGTATAGAGCATGTTGTCAAAAGAATTTAGATCAAAAAGATGATCTGGTGGTTTTATTCGAATTTTTCTTTCCAAGGACAGAATCTGTTTTCTGGACAGCATGTCACAACTTTTGAACTTTCTTGCAATCAGAGGCTAAAATTGGCACAAAGCTGAAAAATAAAGATACAATGATGTTGCTACAGTAGTAACAAACATCAAGACCACTAAAAACTGAAAGAACAAACTGAAAGCAAAGATAACAAGGGTTGTCTCCCTAGAGCTCTTTCTTTATAGCCATAAAGATAGGCTTAAGACTTTAATGATGCTCTCGTAGGAATAAGAGTTGAAGAACAAAAGAGAGCATCAAGAAGCAAATACCAAACACATTTAAGCCTAACATGCTTCCTATGCATAGGAATATTGGAATAGAATAATTCATTGAAGCACAAAGCAATAAGCATAGGAAGACAAAACAAGTGCAGCTTCAAAACCTTCAACATAAAGAGAGGGAACTTGATATTATTGAAATATCTATAAGCATATGTTCCCTTCTCATAATAATTTTCAGTGGGATCACGAATAAACTCAACAATATAAGCATCACATAAAGCATTGTTACCATGATCCACATGCAAAAAGGTACTCTTACTCTCCACATAAGCATAATCTTTCTCATTGGTAATAGTGGGAGTAGGACTATCATAAACAACTTGAACACTATAGATTAATTGTGTATTAGGAAGATGGTGTTCAACAAGGGAGTAATTCCCTCCATGATTATGACAAGTTTCATACGGATAATTTCTCCTTATGTCATAGGTACCTTTATAATCACTATAGATTGGAGTTATAACATCATCATAGTAGAGAAGAGCATTATCATTGCTAGCGACTATATTTGTAAACATGTTGTCTTTATTCTTACTAGCAAAAGAATTATCAATTATCACATCACTAGTGGGTAAAGGATTTGCAATCCTATCATCCCCAAGCTTTTCAAGATCATAAATTTCAGAGTTGGTACCAAAAAGATTTTCAAGATCATAAGTAGCATTATCATCATTTTCCCAATCACAATAAGTAACATGCATATCATAATCAAAATCATCTTCAATAGTACCTACGGACGTATCATCAAGATGATAATTAAGGCAATAAACTTCACCTTCTTCTTTAAACTTACAACCGTTAGGATAAAAGTTGATGGGAGGAATATGCTCAGGCCAGGTTGATACCCATTCTTCTTCTTTCTTGCTCCTCTTCCTCCTCCTCTTCTTTTTCTTCTTCTTCACCTTAGGAGGGAGTGGTTGGAGATGAAGCTTCTCCACATATCCTGGTTTATCATTAGAAACAATAGGGGAAACTTGGGAGAAACTCTCCTTTTTATTAGCAGAAATATAAGAGACATTTTTATACTTTGGTAAAGTTCCCTCCTTTCTAATCTTAATTATGTAATCATTTTTATGGCAATTAACAACACAATAGAGATGGCAATTTTGCAAAGTGTTTTTTTATTCCTATGGCATTAACATCTAGCCAAGAAGTCTTTTCTGATAACTCTTCACACATCAAAAATAACATAAGCTCATCATAAAGATCAGGGGTGATCATGTTATCACACAACTGGTTAACAGTTATGTTTTGAAAGTGCATGCATTGAAAATTAAAGTGACCCTCTATACAGCAAAGTTCACAAGTAAAAGGATAAAGGTCACACAATTCTCTAGCAATTTCATTTAAATCTTTGACCCAAGTGATTGTTCTTTCATGCTTATGTTGCTTACAATACTTCTCTTCTTCAATCATAGGCCTTTCACAAGGTCTATCCACTCCACAAAAATTAACGTGCTTATATAAAACTTCATTTTTAGGAATTGGATCATGCATGTTGCAATCATCATGAACAATTTCATTTTCTTTGCAAATCTCTTTAAAAGGTTCATGATGCTTGATCCAATCCTCCTTAGGCATATTAAGATGTGAAGCAAAAGATTTGAGGAAATCAACAAGGAGTTGAGAATTAAGCCCAAACTTAGCACTAAACTTATTAAAACTTGTAGTTTCAACAAAGGACTTAATGCAATCATACTCATAAATTATACCTGACTCTTTACCTTTGTCGGTCTCCCAATCTTCAGTGTTGCGTTGAATTCTTTCAAGGAGTTCCCATTTAGCATCAATCTTTTCGTTTGTGAAAGAACCCATAGAGGAAGCATCGAGCAAATCTTTATCCTGTCGAGAGAGCCTCACATAGAAATTAGCAATAATCATATCTTTGGGGAGCCCATGGTTAGGACATTTTAGCATTAACGTTGGGCCTCCAAGCGCAGAGGTTTGTAGGACAGCAGCAATTTCCCTCAAGTGGATGACCTAAGGTTTATCGAACTCAGGGAAGTAGAGGTTGGAGATGGTCTCTCTCAAGCAACCCTGCAACTAAGATACAAAAAGTCTCTTGTGTCCCAACACACCTAATACAACTAGGAGTTGTATAGGTGCACTAGTTCGGCGAAGAGATGGTAAAATATGGATGATAGGAGTGGCAAAGCAAAGTAATATAAATCTGTAATAAAAAGTGCAGCAAGCAAACAAGTGGTAAACGTGAGCACAAATGGTATTGCAATGGTGGAAACAAGGCCTAGGCTTCATACTTTCACTAGTGGCAACTCCCAACAACATTAACATAGTCTAATCACATGATATTTCCCATAAAACATGCAATGGAGACGCACTCGGAGGTCATTCCTTTGTGGTCAAGAGAGGACGAGAATTATGTAGGGATACAAAAGCACACCTCAAAGTTCGTAGTTCTCAATCTATGGATTTCCCAATGTCACCGCGGCCATCCAAACAGAGTACCACAATCACCACAACATATCTCAAGGATAGTCAAAGACAAGCACCAAGAGACTCTCAATCTTCAATCAACACACAAAAGAGGAAATCACTCATGAAAATATTCTTCTAATCCATGTCCAATAGACCGCTGTCACCTTGGTCTCGGGGATTATACTAGATAAAGACAAGTGAGTACATCAATCCAATACATAGAGGAAGGGGAAATATCATGGGATCACCCTAGATTAACATAGCCTATGATCACAACGAAGATCACATCATGGGAGAGAGAATTGACCACATAGCTACTGGTAGAAACCTCAGCCCCGAGGAGGAACTACTCCTGCATCATGGAGGGAGGAAGCAACGTCGATGGAGTGATAACCCTCAACCGTAAGGGATCGAGATAGTCTTCGCGGGTAAGAATAACCCAATTTATTGATTCGACACACGGGGAGCCAAAGAGTATTTATAAGCTTTAACAGTTGAGTTGTCAATTCAACAGCACCTGAAATATACTAACTTGCAACAAAAGATAAGTGGTAACAGTGATATGATAGTGATGATAGTAATAGTAAAAGTAAACAGCAAAAGTAAATAGCAGTAGTAAATGGCAAAAGTAGCAACTAGTGACAAGCAAGGTTTAAAATACTGTAGGCTAGGGAGATGGATGGTTGGGTGTTGCATGGATGAGATAGTTTCTAACTCGGGGCACGGCACACGGAAAAGTAATGATCATCTAGGCAAATATCAAACATTAGGCATGTATCCCGTAGGTAGTTGTACGTGCTTGCAATAAGAACTTGCACAACATCTTTTGTCCTACCATCCCGCTACGAACGGGGCCAAAAGGAACTAATGAATATTAAGGTGCTCCTGTCAAAGAGCACCGGAACAAAGCAATGAACTCAATGGATACATGTAATCCTCAAACTACGGACCATCCCCTTTGGTGTCCCAAGCTGTCACTTTTGGGATCGCCGGTTCCGAACCATAACAGGTGCATACAACTCATAGATAGGATCAAGAACACAAATATATTCATGCAAACACATATGGTTCAGATCTGAAATCATGGTACTCGGGCCCTAAGTGTCAAGCATTAAGAATAACAAGTTGTAGCAAAGATGATAAACACCATACTAGATGATAGGCAACATGCCCCCAACAATCTGACGAACTATTACATGATCTAACTCATCCAATCCCTACCATCCCCTTCGCCTACAGCAAGGGAATTACTCACACATGAAGGGGGAAGTCATGAAGGGACGATGGAGTGGTGATGATGATGACGACGGCGACGATCTCCCCTCTCCGGAGGCCAAATCAGCCTCCAGATTAGCCCTCCCGAAGAAGAACAGAGGGTGGCGGCGGCTCCGCGACGAAAAACAGTGAAAGGACTTCCGATCTGGGATTTCTTCGTCGGGAGGAAAAATACGGGCTAAAGTAGGGCACCAGGGGGTGTGGGCCCCACCCAGGCGCCCCCCCCCCCCCCGGCGCGGCCCGGGGGGGCGCCCACAGGGCGCCTGGGCACCCCCTGGCCCCCCTCTGGCCCCACTTCTGGCATTTGGTTTCCTCGGGTGCGTGGATTTTTCGTGATTTTTCGTGGATTTTTCTGAGATGCTTAAAAATCCGTTTTCCTCCACATAAATAAACCATACAGGCAGCTCTGCTGAAAACAGCGTCAGTCCGGGTTAGTTTAGTCCAAATCATGCAAGAATGAGGTCAAAACAATATCAAAAGTGTTTGGAAAAGTAGATACGTTTGAGACGTATCAACTCCCCCAAGCTTAGCATATTGCTTGTCCTCAAGCAATTCAGTTCAACGAACTAGACGCGACAAAGAAAACTTTGACAAACTCTTTTGCTTCATTAGATTTATATAAGCATGTACTACGAAAAGAGTTCAGCAAGTATTAAAACAATACTTATGAGAACAATGCAAGGAGCAATCCTTCTTTCGAGTGACCAGTCACAAATAATTAAGTGTAAACAATATATTACCGAAAATCAAGACAAGATCACATTGCACATAGCTGGAGCATATTAAGGTGGTATCTCGCTAGCCTCCATGAGTGAAGCAAAACATAAATGCAGAGACTCCTCCAGAGTTTTAAAGGAGACTAGAGCTACGGGTTTCAGAATAAATCATATCACAAGTATGCAGAAGACAATGTAATACTTTGGGACAATGCACATTACACTCAGAATGACAATTATGCTCTCCTAGTTAGTGCTTTGAAGAAAGAAGGTGAGACTCTCGAACCGTGGCTTTTATTGGCAAAGTTGAAAGCCCGTGATCGGAAACAAAAACTAAACATGTACCAGAGCTCTTGGTTTTAAAAACAGAAGTAAATATGTCTTGAGAGGTGCATATTTCGTTAACGAATGCTAGCAGATAACTCAATCACTTTTTAAGCTAGACAAGTCTCGAGGAACGGCTCCCGCCTGAGGACGATCACATCCTCTTAATCTCCTTTGTTTATCACTGCCAAAGTTTTCTGATTTCTCATGAACAAAGCGTGAAGGAGGGTTTGTTTGTTATATTATCTTTTTGAGCCGGGCGCACTCAATGCCAGTTCCTTTTCATATTAGTGGTTCGCACATTATACATGCAATCCAGGGGTGAAACTTGTCCAACTTAAAGAGATCATGAATTAACTACTACTTCCTCATGAGCTAAAACATAGGCACAAAAAAGGGAAATGCTTTTGATTAATTTCGAGATGGTACATGAAAGTCTTCGTTAGGAATGGCAGGTAAATACCATGTATAGGAAGGTATAGTGGACTCATATGGCATAACAGGTTTAAAGGTTTTGGATGCACAAGCAGTCATTCCGCTTAGTACGGGTGGAGGTTTAGCAAAAGACTGGGAAGCGACCAACTAGAGAGCAATAACGGTCATAATCATGCAGAGCGACAAAGCAACATTGAATCGGGCATGAAAGTGATATAACTATTCTAAAACTCAAAGATCATCAAGGCAAAGTAGACTTTTTAGTCTTAAACATGTGTAAGCATGTGCCAAGTCAATCCAAAAATTCTCTAAAGGGAAATACCACCCTAGTATGCCGGACTATGAACAATGTGATGCATGTAGATCATTTCAATAACACATTATATACTCTAGTTATTGGAGACTAACCACAAGGAAAGCATGAACCACTGGAATAGCATTGTAAACATAGCACTATGTCGCTACAAGCTGGTCTCTAGATCATAAGTACAGGCATATGTACAAAAGTAGAAACAATAAGAGTTCATACCGGTCTTCCTTGTTGCTTCCTTTCAGTCGATCTTTGTCATTACTGCTTGTCACTTGCACGATCGGACGTAGGAAATATAGTCAAATGCCATCACGGACTCGAGCTGATCTCTGAAAACAAAGCAAACTAAAGAGAGAAAGGAAATCTTTTTGGGTTTTTCAAAAGTTGAAAACAAAGCAAAAGAAAGAGAAAATCTTTTTGTTGTTTTTGCGAATAGAGGAATAAAGAAGAACGGGTAAAAACTTCGAAAAGATCAAAGTGAATAAAACGGATAATACAATGGAAAAGTGAGAAGGGCACGTACTCCCCCAAGCTTAGGCTTTTGGCCTAAGTTGGTAGCAGCTACTGCCCCCAGGAGCCTCCTGCTCCAGGGGTATGGTGGTGAGACCAAGGGTCGTAGAAGGATGATGGCGCGTACACCGAACTCCTCGGAGTTTCCCACGAGGAAGGTTCCGAGCGCCAAACAGAGGAAGACCCTTCACCAAACTCGGTGGCGGTCTCATCCTGAAAATGTGGTATCTCACCGTGCCTCTCCTCGTTGGGCACAACCCCCTCCATGGGGTTATGGAACTGATGCTGGACCATGAACTCGTCGAACTGGACAACATCAAAGGACCATCCGTTCCTGCGAGAAAAATCAAACAAAAGAGGTGCAGGTAGACGGATCTCGCGTTCCGCGGTTGTTCCGAAATGCAAGATATAAACAAGGTTATCAAGATCAGAACCCATGGTAAAAAACTTATGCATTTTCATAGCAGCAAGATCAAAGCTTAAATAAGTAAAAGGAGTATCATCAGGATGTGGGGTGCCTCCAAGATGCTCTAAGATAAGTGTGGCATAAATGCCACCATATAAGTCCCCCTTGTTACCGTTCATAGCAAGGCGTCGAGCAATTAAGGTACCAATATTATAATCAGACCTCCCTGAGAGGGCTGCTGCCAGGATAGCAATATCCGGAGCAGAAATGTTGCTCGTGTTGTCACGAGCTAACACCCCTCTAGCAATATAATATGCAAAATACCTGAGGTGAGGAAACAAGATACTGGAGATCTTCGACCGATGAATATCCCTCGTACCCATGCTGCAGAGAGAGTTGATGACGGTTTTCAGCTCGGAGGGCTGAGTAGCCATCCTTGCCGTCCTCCCAACGTTCGGCACACCTATTACTTCACAAAAATTTCCCAAAGTCATGGTGATAAGATCATTATAAATTTTAAACTCAATAGCACCTGATTCAGGATTATATCTAAAACTGTTAATGAAAATGGAGGTGAGTTTTTGATACTGAGTAACACGGCTGGTGACGAGCCGTGTCAAACCTGCATTAGCACAAAGATTATAAAACTCATCCTTGATTCCCGCAGCTTCCATGAATTCGTCACATGGATATGTCATCGCACGTGCCGGACTTGTATCTTCCAACAACTCCAGGGGCACATGATCTTCATTATAGCTCACCCTGGCAGTCGATGGTGAAGCTGCGGCTCTAGTGACTCGATCGGAGTGTGCGGGCCTCCTCTTCTCAAGCCATCCTTTTGCCCTTCCTAACAAACTCATTTCTGAAATTTTTTACAATTCACAAAAACGAGGATTGAAACAAAGTGAGCTAAGGCAAACTACTCAACTCACTTGCCCAAGGCATAAACTTGCATCAAAACTTGGAAAATAACTTTCTACACATGCATGCAAGCTCATCTCTACAGCACCAAGACCTACTAAATACTCACAAATGAGGCCACCAATCAAAAATCTAATTGGAGGAGTGGAGGAGTCACATACCAGGGAGTATTTGCTCAAAATTTCAGCTCAAATGATGGGATGTAGAGAGAGATCGAAGAATCGCCCCCAAGAACAGCAAGAACAGCAAGAACAAGACCAAAACTCGGGTTTCTGGAAAAAGAGAGAGAGAGGGGAAGAAGAAGTACCTGGAGGGGGTCCCGTGGGCCCCAGGCGCCCTGTGGGCGCGGCCAGGGGCTGGGCCGCGCCAGCTGGCCGCCTGGGCCACTGGTGGCCCCCCTGGCTGGCCCCAGGACTTTCCGGGTCTCTCCCGTTGTGGAAATTTTTAATATAATTTTTCTGGAATTTTTCTGAAAACTTCACTGTTGAAATTTTTTCAAAGTTTCAAAAAGCTGCGAAACTCTCTGAAAACTTGAAGTAGTTAGTAGTATTGTGAAGCTTCAAAAACATAGATACTTGGTACAACAAGTAGGACAATACTAAAAACAAATGAAAACATAGAAAGCTCAACTTTTTATCCATATAAAACACGTTTATTAGTAAGGTTGATCAAGTCTTACCAACAAACAAGCGATATATAGAGCAAAATGTATCACCTCCTACAAAGTAATCATTGAACTTTTACCTTGATGGACATTGTCCCTACCATGATAGTTTTGTATTTGTGAGGCACATGTAGTGGACAGTCCCATTCTCCAATTTTCACGGTCTCGATATTCTCTATAGAGTTGAGGGCATGCCTCCTGTCGGTCTTCTTCGGAAAATATACCGTGTGCTCTTTATCATTCACATGAAAGGTAACCTTCCCTTTGTTGCAATCAATAATAGCACCTGCGGTGTTAAGGAAAGGTCTACCAAGAATAATGGACATGCTCCCATCCTCGGGCATGTCAAGCACAACAAAATCAGTAAGAATTAAACAATTAGCAACTTTAACTGGAACATCCTCACAAATACCTATCGGAACAGCGGTTGACTTGTCAGCCATCTGAAGGGAGATATCTGTAGGAATTAGTTTCTCTAAACAAAGCCTCTCATAAAGAGAGAGAGGCATAACACTCACTCCCGCTCCAAGATCACATAAAGCAGTTTTGACATAATTATTCTTTATGGAGCAAGGAATGGTGGGTATACCTGGATCACCGAGCTTCTCAGGAATCTTTCCGCTGAAAGAGTAGTTAGCAAGCATAGTAGATATTGCATCATTAGGAACTTTTCTTTTGTTAGTGACAATATCTTTCATATATTTTGAATAAGGAAGTAACTTAATAGCATCAGTCAAAGGAATTTGAAGAAAAAGAGGTTTAATCCATTCACAAAACTTATTATAATGCTCTTCTTCTTTAGATTTGATGGACTTACCTGGAAAGGGCATGGGTTTCTGTACCCATGGTTCTTTCTCCTTCCCATGTTTTCTTGCGATGAAGTCTTCTTTAGTGTACCTCTTACGTTTGTCAGGTGCTTCTTCTTCTCGAACTTCAGGCGGATCATTTTTCTCATTATCATTACCTTCAGGTTCAGCACCGTCTTCAGTCTCAGCATCGGAAATAGATACATTGTTGGGATCAATAGCTGGCTCTTCATCTGCAATAGGATCATTAGAATTGTCAGTCTCTTTATGTTTCTTTTTCTTATTTGGAGAGACAACAATTTCTTCTTCCTGCATTTGAGAATCTTGCTCGATTCTCTTCGGATGTCCCTCTGGATAAAGAGGATCTTGAGTGCTAGTTCCTCCTCGGGTCTTAATCCCGAAAGCCTGCAAATTATCTTGTTTGGCATTGTTAGCAAGAGAATCTCTTTGCACATTAGAAATTTGATCAAGCTGAGTTTGAACCATATGAAAATGCTTCACAAGACATTGAACATCATTAACTGTTCTATCTAGAACACCAAGCAACTTTTTGATAGCAAGGGAATTATCATGCAACTGACTTTCTATCCTCTCATTAAAATGATTCTGTTTCATAATAAAATTATCAAACTCATCTAAGCATTGATCAGGAGGCTTACCATAAGGGATGTCACTTGCGTTGAAATCTAAAAGAGAGTGTACCTCTACCATAGGAGGGTGAGTGGTAGGCTCACACAGCTTCTCAATAGGGGGTAGATTCTTCACATCTTCAGCTTTAATACCTTTCTCTTTAATAGACTTCTTTGCTTCTTGCATATCCTCGAGGCTTAGAACAAACATGCCCCTCTTCTTTGTTGGTGGAGGTGGTTCAGGGACGGACCAATCTTCATGGTTCTTGGCAATCCTGCCCATTAGATCTTCCGCATCGTCCGGTGTCCTTTTCCTGAAAACACAACCAGCACAACTGTCCAAATAGGACCTAGATTCATCAGTTAAACCAGCATAGAATATATCAATTAATTCATTCTTAGGAACTCCATGTCCTGGTCTAGCCTGAATCAAACTGCAGTACCTCCCCCAAGCTTTAGGGAGGGACTCATCCTGCAACTGTTTAAAGTTGTAAATTCTTTGTAAATCAGCATGTTGCATATGAGCAGGAAAGTACTTATCAACAAAAGAGTGAGCTAAGTCCTTAGGACTCTTAATAGAACCGCATGGGAGTGAATCATACCATGCTTTAGCACCTTCCTTCAACGAGAAAGGAAGAAGCTTGGTCACATAAAAATAGCGTATCTTCTCATCTGTGGTAAACAGGCTACCTAGCTCACCAAGTTTAGTTAGGTGTGCAATAGCATCATCATTTTCTCTGCCATAAAAGGGGTCAGCTTCAACCATAGGTATAAGTGAAAGATCAACAGAGAAATCAAAATCAGGATCATCAATGCATATAGGAGATGTAGCAAACTCAGGATTAGGAACGGTTTTGTTTTTCAAAGAGTGTTTTTCAAATATATTTTTAATAGTTTCAGGGTCAGAGCCGGCAAACTCTGTCAGTTCCCTGCATAAATCTTCATCAAGTATATAGTAATCATCATCAAGGAGCCTCTCCTGGAGTTTACTTAATTCGGGAAAATCATAAGTCTCACCAATAGGGTAGCGAGTAACAGGAAGTTCAATTCCATATTTTTCAGCAGCAGCGGTAATTTGTTTCTCAAGAGCATAACCAAGTGAACTAATATCATCATCAAAAGTAGTAGAAGCATCAAGTGTATCAGACATAGTAACAGATTCAGTAGGAGCATCATGTGGTGGTGGTGAGGCAAACTTACTCATGACAGAAGGTGAATCAAGTGTAGCACTAGTGCTCAGAGCAGTACCTCTTCTTGTAGTGGATCGTAAGATCGGAACCTTAGGGTCTCCTTTCTTACCCATAGTGAATAAAGTGCAGCAGGTAGGATACCTCAAGTAGACTTGTAAATATTGCTATGCTCCCCGGCAACGGCGCCAGAAAACGGTACTTGATAACCCTAAACCGTAAGGGATCGAGATAGTCTTCGCGGGTAAGAATAACCCAATTTATTGATTCGACACACGGGGAGCCAAAGAGTATTTATAAGCTTTAACAGTTGAGTTGTCAATTCAACCGCACCTGAAATATACTAACTTGCAACAAAAGATAAGTGGTAACAGTGATATGATAGTGATGATAGTAATAGTAAAAGTAAACAGCAAAAGTAAATAGCAGTAGTAAATGGCAAAAGTAGCAACTAGTGACAAGCAAGGTTTAAAATACTGTAGGCTAGGGAGATGGATGGTTGGGTGTTGCATGGATGAGATAGTTTCTAACTCGGGGCACGGCACACGGAAAAGTAATGATCATCTAGGCAAATATCAAACATTAGGCATGTATCCCGTAGGTAGTTGTACGTGCTTGCAATAAGAACTTGCACAACATCTTTTGTCCTACCATCCCGCTACGAACGGGGCCAAAAGGAACTAATGGATATTAAGGTGCTCCTGTCAAAGAGCACCGGAACAAAGCAATGAACTCAATGGATACATGTAATCCTCAAACTACGGACCATCCCCTTTGGTGTCCCAAGCTGTCACTTTTGGGATCGCCAGTTCCGAACCGTAACAGGTGCATACAACTCATAGATAGGATCAAGAACACAAATATATTCATGCAAACACATATGGTTCAGATCTGAAATCATGGCACTCGGGCCCTAAGTGTCAAGCATTAAGAATAACAAGTTGTAGCAAAGATGATAAACACCATACTAGATGATAGGCAACATGCCCCCAACAATCTGACGAACTATTACATGATCTAACTCATCCAATCCCTACCATCCCCTTCGCCTACTGCAAGGGAATTACTCACACATGAAGGGGGGAGTCATGAAGGGACGATGGAGTGGTGATGATGATGACGACGGCAACGATCTCCCCTCTCCGGAGGCCAAATCAGCCTCCAGATTAGCCCTCCCGAAGAAGAACAGAGGGTGGCGGCGGCTCCGCAACGAAAAACAGCGAAAGGACTTCCGATCTGGGATTTCTTCGTCGGGAGGAAAAATACGGGCTAAAGTAGGGCACCAGGGGGTGTGGGCCCCCCCAGGCGCCCCCCCGGCGCGGCCCAGGGGGGGCGCGCCCACAGGGCGCCTGGGCACCCCCTGGCCCCCCTCTGGCCCCACTTCTGGCATTTGGTTTCCTCGGGTGCGTGGATTTTTTGTGATTTTTCATGGATTTTTCTGAGATGCTTAAAAATCCGTTTTCCTGCACACAAATAAACCATACAGGCAGCTCTACTGAAAACAGCGTCAGTCCGGGTTAGTTTAGTCCAAATCATGCAAGAATGAGGTCAAAACAATATCAAAAGTGTTTGGAAAAGTAGATACGTTTGAGACGTATCATGGAGATGAATCCGGGGGCACTTCCCCGTCCCGGCAGGATGCCGGCACAGGAATTCTAGTCCCCCGAAACTTGGTGGTGATGGCGGCGGAGATCGGAATTGCTTCTGGAGAAAAGGGTTCTGGAATCAGGGTTTCCGCGACGGGAGAATAAATAGGAGGCCAAGTAGGGAACCAGAGGAGGTGGGAGCCCCCCAGGCGGCCCCCCGGCGTGGCCAGGGGTGGGGCCGCGCCATCAGGGCACCTGGGGCCCCTCTGGCCCCCCTCTGGCCCCCCTCTGGCCCCACTTCTGGCACATGGAAGCTTCTGGAGCGCTGATTTTTTATATATTTTTCCCGGAATTTTTCTGGCAATTTAAGTAATGGGAAAACCTGAAATACAAAAACAACAGAAAACAGAAACTGGCACTAGGGTGCACTGAGTTAATAGGTTAGTCCAAATATGATCAAAAGTGTATGAAAGTGTATCAAAAGCATAGCAATATCACCCAAAACATGCATGGAGCAAGCAGAAATTATAGATACGTTTGGGACGTATCGGAGGTCTTCTACGATAATGTGGGTAGCCGTGTCAAACCAGCCAGAGACCCTAACCGCATTAGAACTTTTCTTCAGACCTACAAGGAGATTGAAGATGCAAACACTCACTTTCAGCTTCAGGAGGATCTCATTGAGCACCATTGGCAAAGGGCTGGGCAGTAACACATTTTATTTTTCCATTCATTCTCATTTAATTCATGTGTGATTTGTATTCAGGACAGGTTTGGTACTGAATTATTTAGTTTGCTTCGGAAATTTGAATAATTATTGTAATTTGAATGATTATTGTTTTGTAATATTGACATTTTTCTTATATTATAAAATAGTAATTCTGAATATGTGCATGATACATCTCCAGCGTATCTATAATTTTTTATTGTTCCATGCTATTATTTATGAAGTCTTGGATGTTTAATGGGCTTTATCATTCACTTTTATATCATTTTTGGGACTAACCTACTAGCCCAAAGGCCCAGTCCAGATTGCTGTTTTTTGCCTATTTCAGGGTTTTGCAGAAAAAGAATATCAAACGGAGTCCAAACGGAATGAAACCTTCGCGAGAGATATTTTTGGAGAAAATCACGCACGGAAAACTTCAGGACCAAGTCAGGGGATAGAAGGGCTGCCCTCGAGGGTGGGGGGCGCGCGCCCCTTCCCAGGGCACGCCCCCCTGCCTCGAGGCTGGCCCGTGTGGCCCCCGGTGCCCTCCTTCTTCCTATATATATCCACGAACCCCAGAAACTCCATACGCAGAGAGAAAACCCTAATTCCACCGCCGTAGCTTCTGTTCCCGTGGAGATCCCATCTTGGAGCCTGTTTCGGGAGGGGGATCCATCACAGAGGCCTTCATCATCATCATCATCGCCCTCACCATGAGTTGTGAGTAGTTTACCTCAGACCTTCGGGTCCATAGCTAGTATCTAGATGGCTTCTTCTCTCTCTCTCTGGATCTCAATACAAAGTTCTCCTCGGTCTTCGAGGAGATCTATTCGATGTAATCTTTTTTTGCGGTGTGTTGGTCGAGATCCGATGAATTGTGAGTTTATGATCAAGGTTGTCTATGAAAGATATTTGGTTCTTCTCTGAACTTTTTATTTGTGCTCATAATATCCTTGCAAGTCTCTTCGAATTATTGGTTTGGTTTGGCCTACTAGATCTATAGTTCTTGCAATGGGAGAAGTGCTTGGCTTTGGGTTCAATTTTGCGGTGTCCTTTCCCGGTGACAGTAGGGGCAGCAAGGCATGTATTGTATTGTTGCTATCGAGGATAAAAAGATGGGGTTTACATCATATTGCTTGAGTTTATCCCTCTACATCATGTCATATTTCTTAAGGCGGTACTCTGTTCGTATGAACTCAATACACTAGATGCATGCTGGATAGCGGTCGATGTGTGGAGTAATAGTAGTAGATGCAGGCAGGAGTCGGTCTACTTGTCTCAGACGTGATGCCTATATACAATGATCATGCCTAGATAGTCTCATAATTATTCGCTTTTCTATTAATTGCTCGACGGTAATTTGTTTACCCGCCGTAGAATATCGCTATCATGAGAGAAGCCACTAGAGAAAACTATGGCCCCCGGGTCTATTCTCAACATATCAATCTACATCTACTTTACTTTTACCGCTTTTATTTGCTGTTTTATTAAACCAAAAATACCAAAAATATAATTATCACTCTAACAGATCTCACTCTCGTAAGTGACCGTAAAGGGATTGACAACCCCTTATCGCGTTGGCTGCGAAGTTCTTATTTGTTTGTGTAGGTGCGAGGGACTCGCGCGTGGTCTCCTACTGGATTGATACCTTGGTTCTCAAAAACTTAGGGAAATACTTACGCTACTGTGCTGCATCTCCCTTTCCTCTTTGAGGGAATACAACGCAAAGCTCAAGAGGTGGCAAGAAGAATTTCTTGCGCCGTTACCGGGGAGGCTTACGCAAAAGTCATATACCAAGTACCTATCACAAACCCTTATCCTTCGCATTACATTTATTTGCCTCTCGTTTTCCTCTCCCCCACTTCACCCTTACCGTTTTATTTACCCTTCTTCTGCCGTGTGTTTATCGTTCGCTTGCTTCTTGTTCGCTTGTGTGTTGCTTGCTTGCTTGTCATCATGTCTAGCACACCTATCATTGTCACCACTCCCGAGAGTGAGGTCCTCAACTTTAAACAAAGGGAGGAAGAAAACTTAAAGGATGCCTGGTATAGAATTTGCAATGCTCAAAATAGATCTAATAGGAGGCTTTCCACTTCCTTGCTTCTTCGCAATTTCTATGTTGGCGTAACTCCGTGGAATAGATTATCTTAGATACCATTACCGGAGGGAATTTCTTGGGTAGCCACACCGTTGATTCTTATAAAGCTATGACTGAATTATTTGGCTCACCACCTCTTATGGTTAATGGGACCGTTTTAACTTTGGAGCATGTTATGCAAAGGTTAGGAATCATTGAAAATAAAGTTGCTACGGTAGAATTGGTAGAAAACTTGGATAGAAAAATTCATAATGAAATCACCCAATATGGATCCAAGGTAGGAGTTGTTCTGAAAAATCTTAAGGAAAAAGAGCCCATAGTTAAAGAAAAGCTAGATCAGGATTCTGCTAGAATCAATAAGCTTGAGGATGTTATCACTAATATGGGTTCCACTCTTTCCGCTATAAAAACTACTCCAAATACCTCCACTAAATTATCTAAGTTCATGTATGTCCCTAAAGACAAGGGTGAAACTTCTAGACTTGCGGATCTCAAATCCATAAGTGTTCACCCTAATTTTCTGCCTTTTGCAAGAGACCCTTTTGACACTTTAGAATTTCTTGATTTCTTGCCCAAGAGTTTGATTATTCATAGGGACAAAGAAGTGCCCAAGAATCACAAGTGCTTAATTAAAGAATTGCCTTCCAAGGATGGCAATATCTAGATCTATCTTGTATCGTGCCTAGCTAGGGGCGTAAAACGATAGCGCTTGTTGGGAGGCAACCCAATTTTTTGTTTTTGTTTTTGCTGCTGTTAGGGAATAAATATTGCATCTAGCCTCTGATTAGATGTGGTTTCATATTTTGTTTAGTGTTTGTGCCAAGTAGAACCTTTGGGAAGACTTGTGTGAAGTTTATATGATCTTGTTGTGAAAAACAGAATCGTTAGCGCTCGCTAAAGTAGTCGTGGGATTTTACTGGAGCGTGCTTTTTAGTTGATTCTTTCTGCTGATTGGTAGACAAATTGCGCAAATTTACCAATTTAGTTTGAATTTTTTGGAGTTCCATAAGTAGGCGAACCCTGCAGATTACTACAGACTGTTCTGTCTTTGATAGATTCTGTTTTTCGTGTGTTGTTTGCTTATTCCGATGCATCTATGAGTAATATTGGAGGATATGAACCATAGAGAAGTTGGAGTACAGTAGGTTTAACACCAATATAAACAAAGAATGAATTCATTGCTGCACCTTTGAGTAGTGGTTTGCTTTCTCATACTAACGGAGCTCACGAGAATTTTTGTCTAAGTTTTGTGTCGTGAAGTTTTCAAGTTTTGAGTATTGCTTTGATGGACTATGGAACAAGGAGTAGCAAAGGCCTAAGCTTGGGGATGCCCATGACACCCAAGTAAATTCAAGATAATCAAAAGCCTAAGCTTGGGGATGCCCCGGGAAGGCATCCCCTCTTTCGTCTTCATCCATCGGTAACTATACTTGGAGCTATATTTTTATTCGCAACATGATATGTGTTTTGCTTGGAGCGTCTTGTATAATTTGAGTCTTTGCTTGTTAGTTTGCCACAATCATCCTTGCTGGACACATCTATTTGAGAGAGTTAAATATGGCCTAGAAATTATTAGAACACTCTATGTGCTTCACTTATATCTTTTGAGTTGAATAGTTTTTGCTCTAGCACTTCACTTATATCTTTTAGAGCACGGTGGTGGTAGTATTTTGTAGAAATTTTTGAACTCTCATGCCTCACTTAGATATATTTGAGAGCCTATTAAAACAGCATGGTAAAGTGTTTAGGCTAAAGAAACTAGCCTTCACATGATAAACATCCAATGTCAATGTAGTAAAAAAATTCACACCAAGTGCATTGAATAGAAAGAGATGTTGGATGCTTGATAATTGTTTTGAGACATGAGGATAGTGATATTAGAGTCATGCTAGTGGAGTTATTACGAAATTGAGAAATTCTTGTGTTAAGGTTAGTGATTCCCGTATCATGCACGTATGGTGAACCGCTATGTGACGAAGTTAGAGCATGAGGTATTTGTAGAGTGCCAACCTTTGTGTGGAGGTCGGGGGCGCGCGATGGTTAACTCCTACCAACCTCCCCCTAGGAGCATGCGTTGATTGCTTTGTTTTGATGACTCGTAGATTTTTGCAATAAGTATATGAGTTCTTTATGACTAATGTTGAGTCCATGGATTATACGCACTCTCACCCTTCCACCATTGCTAGCCTCTCTTGTACCGCGCAACTTTCGCCGGTGCCATAAACCCACTATATATCCTTCCTCAAAACAGCCACCATATTGTTCCTTAAAACAGCCACCATACCTATTGATGGCTTCTCGCCCCTCGTTGGTTACCCCAAGTGGAAGGTTTGAGATGTAGCGTAACGGCAAGTTTCCCTTGGCAAGATACCAAGGATCGAATCCCGTGAGACTCCGAGGGTCGACAAGAAGGTGTCAACTGCTAACGGCGCCATATACTTAGCGGTTGACAGGACCTGCACACAGATACAAATAACTTTGCTCCCAACGAGTACAGAGAGGTTGTCAATCCCTCCGGCCTTGCTGTTTACAAAGGATCAAACACAAGAGATAATAATGATAGCTATGATTGCAACTAGGAAATAGAAACAGGAAGTAAATATAAAGTGTGATCAGTGATGGTAATATGGACCGGGGTCCCATGATGTTCACTTGTGATGTCTCTCTCCCAAAAGACGATAAAACAGCTAAGCGAGGTAAACAAATTACAGCTGGGCAATTGACAGGATTATGTGCGCAAACTAATGCTAACTATGTTGTAAAGAAAGGTAGAGGCTCTAAGCATGGGCGGTACGCCAAGGCAAGTAGACCGAAATCCATCTGCATCTACTACTAATCATCCACCTTGAGATATCTATCCAGAACATCTCGCTGGTATTAAGTTGCGAGTCCCACCCAAAGTGTAAACTCAAGGCAACAGACAACTGCATTAAAAGAACTTTGCGTAAAGTGAACAATCCTTGCACCCGTAAGTACAAGCACCGTTGTTTTCCCCCTTGTGGCAACAGCACATCCCCTAGACTCATGTTTCTGTCACTCAAGCTAGTCATCAGGGGGCATGAACCCACAATCAAGCATAACGTTCCCTCTTTGAGTTACTACCTACTACTTGGCCAAAGCAATAAACAGCAACGGAGAACATGCAAGAATTACTTAAGAACTAAAATATAAAAGAGGTGAATCAAATATATTACTCATACACAATCTGAACATAATCTCATAATCCATCGGATCCCAGCAAACTCAGCAGAGCAATAGCATAAAGATTACATATGTGCCTCGATCATGTAGGGCAGCTCACGAGGTCTAATCCATGAAGAACAAAGAAGGGAGGAGAACATCACATAGCTACTGGTCATGGACCCATGGTCCAAGGGGGACTACTCACAACTCATCCGGGAAGCGTCCATGGTGGTGGAGAAGCTCCCGGTGGTGGTCCTCCCCTCCGGCAGGGTGTCGGGAAGAGTTCTACTGATGCTCCCGATCTTGGAAGCGTTGCGGCGGCGGAACAGAGACGAGATCGCGAAAAAGGGTTCCGTCCTCGAGGGTTTCGGGACGCGGGGAGTATATATGCCAAAGGGGGTCACCAGAAGCGGAGAGGGGGCCCCAGGCGCCCCCCCTAGGCGGCCAGGGGTGGGGCCGCCTGGGCTGGCCGCCTGGGCTGCCCCTGGCTCCCCTCTGGCCCCACTTTGGTTTTTCTCGAAGTTTCCTGTACGCTGATTTTTTCTATATTTTTCCCGGAATTTTTGGAGCACTTTTTATATGGGGGAAATCTGAAATAGAAAAACAGCAGAAAACAGGAACTGGCACTGTGGTGCACTGAGTTAATAGGTTAGTCCAAATATGATCAATAGTGTATGGAAGTGCATAAATATCATAGCAATATCACACAAAAGAAGCATGGAGCAAGCAGAAATTATAGATATGTTTTGGACGTATCAACATCCCCAAGCTTAATTCCTGCTCGTCCTCGAGTAGGTAAATGATAACAAGCATAATTTCTGTGGTGACATACTACCAACCATATAAGAACTTTTTAAGTAAAGCAATCAAGGCATGTAATCCAATTCAAGTCATAACAAACAAGAGTCTATATTAGTATTGTAACAAGTAACATAAGAACATAAAGGTGCAAGAGCTCTCGCTGTCCGTGACTCGAATGTCTCCAAATGGTGTTTGCGTGCAAGAAAGGGGATAGGGATATACGAGAGAGTAAAACATAGTTTTTGTATTGTTGAGAAGTTAATCTACTAAAGTTTCACACTTGGTCTTCCTTGGAATCTTATCTTGACTCATCCCCATACCGTCAGCCAGGTACAAGTCAAAATGATCCACTCCCTTTCGATATTTTGAGCACTCATGCAATGGATGAGCGTAAGCAAGAAAGTCGACACTTAGGATGGCAAAGAGAAAAATGATGGAGGGGGAAGACAAAAAAGGTGTGAAGGGCTCACATCAATGAGGACAATCATCGGCGGGAGAAAGCCAAATGATAGATATGATGTGAGGAGTAGGGATTGCCATGCAACGGATGCACATATGAGCTAAGGTAAGCTCTCCAATGGAACTAGTGGGGGTGCATCCAACTTGCTTGCTCAAGAAGACCTAGAGCTCTTTTGAGGAGGCTCATCATTGGAATATACAAGCCAAGTTCTATAGTGTAAAGGTCCCCACATAGCTATATGCATGAATGATAATCTCTATGGAGTACAAGGTATAAGATGGCTACGAGTGTGGATCTCTCAAAAGAAATAGTAGTGTGCCCCCTTCTCTCTTTTTATTTCTTTTTCTCTTTTTTTTTTATTTTTTTGTGGCCTCAATGGCTCTTTCTATTTATCTCTCATTTGTCCTCTTTGGGATCTTTTGATTTTGTCCTCTTTGGGATCTTTTGATTTGTCCTCTTTGGGATCTTTTCCTCACTTTAGGGGCAACACTCTATGTATTACAAGAAGTATAGAAGATCTTTCATACTTTACAAAAGTACTCAACATAAAGAAAATGAAACTATCATGATGTATGCAAATGTATGCCTCTGCCAGTGTAGCAGGATATGCAATGATACTAGCGCGTCATGTAGCAATGATTAGGGCAAGGCCCAACTAGCATGCGGCTCATCGATCAAGCAAAAAGCATGTATGACATGAAGATCAAGTCATGAGAAGATGGATGTTGCATGGCAATGTATCTCGGAAAGGCTATGGAAATGCCTTAATAGGTAGGTATGGTGGCTGTTTTGAGGAAGGATATAATGAGGCTTATGATGACAGAGCGTAGCGTGCCAAGGATTTGGATGCACCGACAAAGTATGCGCCAACTCTCGAGGTGAGAAAGGGCAATGCACGGTACCGAAGAGGCTAGAAAAATATGGATAGGTGGAAGTGTCAACTTTCAAATACTCACATTAGTCCGAAGAACTCATGCACTTATTATCGGTAACTCTCAATCTAATTAGGAGATTCACAAAGAGACAAGTACCCCGAGGAGGAGTGTATGGGGGTTTGGTTATCCTTGCGCATCCTCGGCTCATGGTACGTGAGTGTACTCTAATATTCGATCCCTCCAAAGATTAGTGATCCATTTAGTAGCTAAAGTTCTCAACTATTTTGTAGGTTTTCGAAAATAAACACGGATTGCCCAAAATACGACATCTATCACTAATAGGCTAAAGCTCTTGACACCAAAAGTTCAGACATTACTCATGGCAATACCTCAAAACTATTGCAAGTTACTACTAAAATTAAATAGCAACCTCAATTACCTACTTTAAGTCAAGACACACAACTCAGTGCAACAAGCAAACTCTCTTAACAAGATAAACATGAAAACTCAAGAGAGTTCAACAACCAACTAAACAAAAGCTCTTTAAAAAGAAAAGCATGAAAACTAAGAGCTAAACATGACAGTAGCTATGGAAAGACAAAGAACACACACATCAAAGATAAGCATGAAAATCCTATGTTGTGTTCTAGGTTGAAGTGGAGCGTGTTTCTCTCCCACACAAAGAAAGTTGGGTTCTAACTTGTTATGAACAGCAAGCAAAGCTAAAGAAAACTTAAAAAGGAAACTAAAAGCAAGACGCTCGAAGCATAGCACATAACGCATGAAATGATTAAAATATAGTGGAACGAAAGACGAACTGATAATTTTTGATGGAGAAGGGGATGCACGGGGGCATCCCCAAGCTTAGACGCTTGAGTCTTCTTGAATATATCTTGGGGGTGCACGGGGGCATCCCCAAGCTTGAGCGTTTGACCCTCCTGGATCTTCTTTTATCATCTTCCCTCGCACACTTGAAAACTCCCTTCATACATAACTCATCATAATCTGATTAGCGAGGTTAGTACCCATAATAAAATAAATTTTCCCTACTGGAAATAAGGATAATCTTGAAGAGCTACTGTTTCTCAAGATTGCCAAAAGGTTTTTGCAAAGAAAAAGCAAGCTCAAGGTTTGCAAAACGAAGAAAAGGCAAAACAGGACAGAATCTGTGAAAAACAGACTAGCAGGTAGTAAATAATTTTTTCGGGGCACTTCTGCAACTCAAATCAAAAAACTCAGAACAGACGCTCGAAAGCCAATTGTATAGACCACGCTGTAAAAAAATTCAGACCAAAAAGATGATCTGGTGATTTTATACGAATTTTTCTGTCCAAGGACAGAATCTGTTTTCTGGGCAGCACGTCACAACTTTTGCACTTTCTTGCAATCAGAGGCTAAACTTGGCACAAAGCTGAAAAGAAAAGATACAATGATGATGCTACTGTAGTAACAAACATCAAGACACAAAAAAAGCAAAATAAAACTTTATTCGTTGTGGGCTGCCTCCCAAAAGCGCTTTTTTTATGCCTTTAAGCTAGGCATAATGCAAAAAGAGAAGATCAAGTTTTATCAAGAGTAAGAGAATAGCTAGCCCGTGTAACGGACTCAAAAGGTAACTTAATCTTCTTTCTAGGGAAGTGTTCCATCCCTTTCTTGAGAGGAAATTGGAATTTTATTCCCCTCTTTCATGTCAATGATAGCACCAACGGTGCGAAGAAAAGGACGTCCCAAAATAATTGGACATGAAGGTTCACATTCAATATCCATAATAGTAAAATCAACGGAAACATAATTGTCATTGACAATGATAAGAACATCGTCGATCTTCCCCAAAGGTTTCTTTACGGAAGAATCAACAAGACGAACACCAAAAGAACAAGGATCAAAAGATTTCAATTTAAGCATATCATACATTCTTTTGGGCATAACGGAGGTACTAGCTCCAACATCACATAAAGCATAGCAAGAGAAGTTATCCAACTTAATTTTAATCATAGGATCCCAACCATCTTCTAGCTTTCTAGGTATGGAGGCTTCTACCCTAAGCTTCTCCTCCCTAACTTTGATGAGAGCATTAGTGATATGCTCCGTGAAGGCAAGATTAAGTGTGCTAGTGTGGGGATCTCTAGACATCTCGTGAAGAAAACTAATAACTTCAGAAAGGGTGCAATTATCAAAATCAAGGTCACTACTATCAAGTAAAGTGGTAGTGGTGTCCTTTAGGCTCACTTGTTTGGTAGCTTCTACGGTCATAGGAGTTTCTTCTTTTATGGTTGAGGTCATAGCATCACCATTAATAGGTCCAATGGGACTAGGAGTGCATTGGGTGCTAAGAGTTTGGATATCCTCAACAACTTGGATGGTAGCAACAATGTGGTGGGTAGGAAGGCTCTTAATTCTATCTTCTTCCTCCTTCAGGGGTGCAACCACTTCAGGTTTAGCTGCCATTTGGTTTATCAAAGTGGCTTGTGTGTGGGACATATTGGAAACTTGGGTCTCAGTGATGGTGAGCCTAGTCTGGAGGTTAGAAATCTCAATATTTTGGCTCTCCAGTTGTCTACCAATGTCTTGCAAGATAGCAGTATGCTCATCTAATTGCCTCGAGAAGGTCTTGTTTTGTTCATATTGTGTGTGCATGTAGTTCTTAGTGGCCTTCTCTATTTCTAGAAGTTTCTCATAACTAGGCATGTCTCTATCTCTAGGGGTGGAGTTCTTGGTGCTAGGATAAGCATTGTTGTTCCCATAGGGATTAGAGGGGAACGGTCTAGGGTTGCTACCAAAATTACTCCTATAAGCATTGTTATTGAAATTGTTTCTAGACATAAAGTTCACATCTACTTGATCTTGAGCAATCAAAGAATTTAAAGGAACATCATGAGGATCAATAGGAGATTGCTTGGAAAGTAGAGACATGATCACGTCAACTTTTTCATTTAGGGAGGAAATCTCCTCGACAGAGTTTACCTTCCTACCTGTTGGAGCGTGTTCGGTGTGCCATTGGGAATAATTGGTCATCATCTCGTCGAGAAGCTTCGTGGCAGCACCAAGCGTAGTTGACATAAAGGTTCCTCCCGCGGCCGAAACTAACAAGTTCCGCGAGGTAAAGTTCAAGCCTGCATAAAAAGTTTGGATAACCATCCAAGTAGTCAAACCATGAGTAGCGCAGTTCTTGACAAGAGATTTCATGCGTTCCCAAGCTTGGGCAACGTGTTCATTATCCAATTGTTTAAAATTCATTATGTTACTCCTTAATTGGATAATTTTAGTAGGGGGATAGTACTTCCCAATAAAGGCATCCTTGCACTTGTCCCAAGAATCTATACTATTCCTAGGCAAGGATTGAAACCAGATTTTAGCTCCTTCTCTCAAGGAGAAAGGAAAAAGCTTAAGCTTAACAATATCACTATCTACTTCTTTGTACTTTTGCATATCACAGAGCTCAACAAAATTATTTAAGTGCAAAGCAGCATCATCTCCAGCACCGGAGAATTGATCTTTCATAACTAGGTTCAGTAAAGCAGGTTTAATCTCATAAGAAGGTGCTGAACTGGCAGGTGTAGCAATAGGGGTGCAGATAAAGTCATTGTTGTTATGACTAGTGAAGTCACACAACTTGGTGTTCTCGGTGGAACCCTGATGTCTACACACGCTTCTATTCTTGTAGACTATGTTGGGCCTCCAAGCGCAGAGGTTTGTAGGACAGCAGCAATTTCCCTCAAGTGGATGACCTAAGGTTTATCGAACTCAGGGAAGTAGAGGTCGAAGATGGTCTCTCTCAAGCAACCCTGCAACTAAGATACAAGAAGTCTCTTGTGTCCCCAACACACCTAATACACTTGTCAGGTGTATAGGTGCACTAGTTCGGCGAAGAGATGGTAAAATATGGATGATATGAGTGGCAAAGCAAAGTAATATAAATCTGTAATAAAAAGTGCAGCAAGCAAACAAGTGGTAAACGTGAGCACAAATGGTATTGCAATGGTGGAAACAAGGCCTAGGCTTCATACTTTCAATAGTGGAAACTCCCAACAACATTAACATAGTCGAATCACATGATATTTCCCATAATGGAGACGCACTCGGAGGTCATTCCTTTGTGGTCAAGAGAGGACGAGAATTATGTAGGGCTACAAAAGCACACCTCTAAGTTCGTAGTTCTCAATCTATGGATTTCCCAATGTCACCGCGGCCATCCAAAGAGAGTACCACAATCACCACAACATATCTCAAGGATAGTCAAAGACAAGCACCAAGAGACTCTCAATCTTCAATCAACACACAAAAGAGGAAATCACTCATGAAAATATTCTTCTAATCCATGTCCAATAGACCGCTGTCACCTTGGTCTCGGGGATTATACTAGATAAAGACAAGTGAGTACATCAATCCAATACATAGAGGAAGGGGAAATATCATGGGATCACCCTAGATTAACATAGCCTATGATCACAACGAAGATCACATCATGGGAGAGAGAATTGACCACATAGCTACTCGTAGAAACCTCAGCCCCGAGGAGGAACTACTCCCGCATCATGGAGGGAGGAAGCAACGTCGATGGAGATGAATCCGGGGGCACTTCCCCGTCCCGGCAGGATGCCGGCACAGGAATTCTGGTCCCTCGAAACTTGGTGGCGATGGCGGCGGAGATCGGAATAGCTTCTGGAGAAAAGGGCTCTGGAATCAGGGTTTCCGCGACGGGTGGTAAATATATGCCAAAGGGGGTCACCAGAGGCGGAGAGGGGAGGCCAGGCGCCCCCCCGGCGCGGCCAGGGGTGGGGCCGCGTGGGCTGGCCGCCTGGGCTGCCCCTGGCTCCCCTCTGGCCCCACTTCTGGCGCGTGGAAGCTTCTGGAGCGTTGATTTTTTATATATTTTTCCCCGAATTTTTCTGGCAATTTAAGTAATGGGAAAACCTGAAATACAAAAACAGCAGAGAACAAAAACTGGCACTGGGGTGCACTGAGTTAATAGGTTAGTCCAAATATGATCAAAAGTGTATGGAAGTGCATAAATATCATAGCAATATCACACAAAAGAAGCATGGAGCAAGCAGAAATCATAGATACATTTTGGACGTATCAACATCCCCAAGCTTAATTCCTGCTCGTCCTCGAGTAGGTAAATGATAACAAGCATAATTTCTGTGGTGACATGCTACCAAAGAGTCTTTCACAATCACATGACAAATGCTTATTGAGATAATGAATCTTTAGTAATTAAGTTGCCTCATGAGAATATCACAAAGAACTGAAAGTTTACAATATGATACTGAAACACCCAATAGATTTGTAGTGAGCATGGTGTGCAAACATGACAAAGTGATACCTCGCTTGCCCCCTTTAGTGAAGCAAAACATAAATGCAGGAGCACCTCCGAAGTTTAAGTGACGACTAGATACAATGATTTCAGAATAAGTGATATCACAATTATGCAGAAGACAATGGTACTTTGGGACAATGCACATTACACTCAAAATGACAATCATGCTCTCAATAGTTGGTGCTTTGAAGAAAGAAGGTGGAGACTCTCGAACCGTGGATTTTGATGGCAAGGTTGAAAACCCGTGGCTGGAAACAAAGACTAAACGAGTACCAGAGCTTGTGGTTTTAAAAACAGAGATAAAAACCTTTTGGGAGGTGCATAATTTGTCAACGAATGCTAGTAGACAACCCAATCACTTCTTATGCTGGACAAGGTTTCGAGGAACGGCTCCCACGCGGGGACGATCACATCCCCTTAATCTCCTTTGTTTATCACTGCCAGAGTTTTCTGATTTCTCATGAACAAAGCGTGAAGGAGGGTTTGTTTGTTGCTATTATCTTTTGTGAGCTGGGCGCACTCATGCCAGTCCCTCCTTGTATTAGGGGTTTGCAGATTAGACATGCAATCCCGGGGTAAATTTTGTCCAATCATAAGAAGATCATGAATTACCTACTACTTCCTCATGAGCTAAAACAGAGGCACAAAAGAGAAATGCTTTTGAATAATTTTGAGATGGTACAAGAAAGTCTTCGTTAGGAATGGCAAGTAAATACCATATATAGGAAGGTATGGTGGACTCATATGGCATAACTGGTTTCAAGGATTTTGGATGCACAAGCAGTCAGTCCGCTTAGTACAGGTGAAGGCTAGCAAAAGACTGGGAGCGACCAACTAAGAGAGCAATGACGGCCATAATCATGCAGAGCGACAAAGCAACATTGAATCGGGCATGGAAGTTATATCACTACTCAGAAATTAAAGATCATCAAGGCTTGATAGACTTTCTTTACAGTCTTAAATATGCGTGAGCATATGCCAAGTCAATCAAAATAAATTCTTGGAGGAAGATATCACTAAACCATACCACATCATAGGCAAACAAATCATGCTGGTACTTCAATAACACATTAAGAACCCCCAGCTATTTGGGACTAACCATAAGAAAACATGAACTACTAAGCACCATTATGCACATAGCATTTTTATCATAGACATATCAACCAGTGCCACAGAAGCCAACTCTCTTAACAAGATAAGCATGATAACTCAAGAGAGCTCCAGAAGCAACAACCTAAACAAAAGCTCTTAAAAAGATAAGCATGAAAACTAAGAGCTAAGCATGACAGCAGCTATGAAAAGATAAAGAACACACACAAGAAGATACGCATGCAAGCCTATGCTGTGTTCTACAGTGGAGTGGAGCGTGTTTCTCTCCCAAACAATGAAGGCTAGGATCTAACTTGTTAAGAACAGCAAGCAAAGCTAAAGAAAACTAAAAAGGAAACTAAGAGCAAGACGCTCCAAGCATAGCACATAATGCATGAAGTGATTAAAATATAGTGGAACGAAAGACGAACTGATAATTGTTGATGGAGAAGGGGATGCACGGGGGCATCCCCAAGCTTAGACGCTTGAGTCTTCTTGAATATTTCTTGGGGTGCACGGGGGCATCCCCAAGCTTGAGCGTTTGACCCTCCTGAATCTTCTTTTATCATCTTCCCTCGCACACTTGAAAACTCCCTTCATACACAACTCATCATAATCTGATTAGCGAGGTTAGTACCCATAATAAAATAATTTTCCCTACTGGAAATAAGGATAATCTTGAAGAGCTACTGTTTCTCAAGATTGCCAAAAGGTTTTTGCAAAGAAAAAGCAAGCTCAAGGTTTGCAAAACGAAGAAAAGGCAAAACAGGACAGAATCTGTGAAAAACAGACCAGCACGTAGTAAATAATTTTTTCGGGGCACTTCTGCAACTCAAATCAAAAAACTCAGAACAAACGCTGGAAAGCCAATTGTATAGAGTACGCTTTCAGAAAAATTCAGATCAAAAAGATGATCTGGTGATTTTATACGAATTTTTCTGTCCAAGGACAGAATCTGTTTTCTGGACAGCACGTCACAACTTTTGAACTTTCTTGCAATCAGAGGCTAAACTTGGCACAAAGCTGAAAAATAAAGATACAATGATGTTGCTACAGTAGTAACAAACATCAAGACCACTAAAACTGAAAGAACAAACTAAAAGCAAAGATAACAAGGGTTGTCTCCCTAGAGCTCTTTCTTTATAGCCATAAAGATAGGCTTAAGACTTTAATGATGCTCTCGTAGGAATAAGAGTTGAAGAACAAAAGAGAGCATCAAGAAGCAAATATCAAACACATTTAAGCCTAACATGCTTCCTATGCATAGGAATATTGCAATAGAATAATTCATTGAAGCACAAAGCAATAAGCATAGGAAGACAAAACAAGTGCAGCTTCAAAACCTTCAACATAAAGAGAGGGAACTTGATATTATTGAAATATCTATAAGCATATGTTCCCTTCTCATAATAATTTTCAGTGGGATCACGAATAAACTCAACAATATAAGCATCACATAAAGCATTGTTACCATGATCCACATGCAAAAAGGTACTCTTACTCTCCACATAAGCATAATCTTTCTCATTGGTAATAGTGGGAGTAGGACTATCATAAACAACTTGAACACTATAAATTAATTGTGTATTAGGAAGATGGTGTTCAACAAGGGAGTAATTCCCTCCATGATTATGACAAGTTTCATAAGGATAATTTCTCCTTATGTCATAGGTACCTTTATAATCACTATAGATTGGAGTTATAACATCATCATAGTAGAGAAGAGCATTATCATTGCTAGCAACTATATTTGTAAACATGTTGTCTTTATTCTTACTAGCGAAAGAATTATCAATTATCACATCACTAGTGGGTAAGGGATTTCCAATCCTATCATCCCCAAGCTTAGAGCTTTCCATATCATCACTTTCAGAGTTGGTACCAAAAAGATTTCCAAGATCATAAGTAGCATTATCATCATTTTCCCAATCACAATAAGTAACATGCATATCATAATCAAAATCATCTTCAATAGTACCTACGGACGTATCATCAAGATGATAATTAAGGCAATAAACTTCACCTTCTTCTTTAAACTTACAACCGTTAGGATAAAAGTTGATGGGAGGAATATGCTCAGGCCAGGTTGATACCCATTCTTCTTCCTTCTTGCTCCTCTTCCTCCTCCTCTTCTTTTCTTCTTCTTCATCTTAGGAGGGAGTGGTTGGAGATGAAGCTTCTCCACATATCCTGGTTTATCATTAGAAACAATAGGGGAAACTTGGGAGAAACTCTCCTTTTTATTAGCAGAAATATAAGAGACATTTTTATACTTTGGTAAAGTTCCCTCCTTTCTAATCTTACTTATGTAATCATTTTCATGGCAATTAACAACACAATAGAGATGGCAATTTTGCAAAGTGTTTTTTATTCCTATGGCATTAACATCTAGCCAAGAAGTCTTTTCTGATAACTCTTCACACATCAAAAATAACATAAGCTCATCATAAAGATCAGGGGTGATCATGCTATCACACAACTGGTTAACAGTTATGTTTTGAAAGTGCATGCATTGAAAATTAAAGTGACCCTCTATACAGCAAAGTTCACAAGTAAAAGGATAAAGGTCACACAATTCTCTAGCAATTTCATTTAAATCTTTGACCCAAGTGATTGTTCTTTCATGCTTATGTTGCTTACAATACTTCTCTTCTTCAATCATAGGCCTTTCACAAGGTCTATCCACTCCACAAAAATTAACATGCTTATATAAAACTTCATTTTTAGGAATTGGATCATGCATGTTGCAATCATCATGAACAATTTCATTTTCTTTGCAAATCTCTTTAAAAGGTTCATGATGCTTGATCCAATCCTCCTTAGGCATATTAAGATGTGAAGCAAAAGATTTGAGGAAATCAACAAGGAGTTGAGAATCAAGCCCAAACTTAGCACTAAACTTATTAAAACTTGTAGTTTCAACAAAGGACCTAATGCAATCATACTCATAAATTATACCTGACTCTTTACCTTTGTCGGTCTCCCAATCTTCAGTGTTGCATTGAATTCTTTCAAGGAGTTCCCATTTAGCATCAATCTTTTCGTTTGTGAAAGAACCCATAGAGGAAGCATCGAGCAAATCTTTATCCTGTCGAGAGATCCTCGCATAGAAATTAGTAATAATCATATCTTTGGGGAGCCCATGGTTAGGACATTTTAGCATTAATGTTTTCAGTCTCCCCCAAGCTTGAGCTATGCTCTCTCCGTCATGAGGATAGAAATTATAAACATAATTCCTATTCTCATGAACTTCATGAAGAGGATAAAACTTGGAGTAAAAGAGAGACTGGATCTCTTCCCAATCCAGCAGGTGAGAGTCATCTAGTAGCCTATACCATTCCAATGCTTTTCCTTTCAGTGACAAGGCAAATAATTTCCTCATGACTCCATCTCTTGTCAAACCTGAAATCTTAAACAACTCACAAAGCTCTGTAAGTTTCAAAAAATGAATACTAGGATTGACTGTCCCATCATAACAATCATTCCTAATTATTTCAATTATCCCAAGTGGTATTTGGAACGGGATACATTCAGTAGGTGGAGGAGACTTCTCTACCACGGGTGTGGTAAAGCGGCCTTCCCCAAGCAGCGAACTAAGAGTGCGGTTTTCCATAAACATAACTAGTGAAACTAAAAACAAGAAACGAAAAGATTTAATTGCAAGATCTAAAGATATACCTTCAAGCACTTACTTCCCCGGCAACGGCGCCAGAAATAGCTTGATGTCTACACACGCTTCTATTCTTGTAGACTATGTTGGGCCTCCAAGCGCAGAGGTTTGTAGGACAGCAGCAATTTCCCTCAAGTGGATGACCTAAGGTTTATCGAACTCAGGGAAGTAGAGGTCGAAGATGGTCTCTCTCAAGCAACCCTGCAACTAAGATACAAGAAGTCTCTTGTATCCCCAACACACCTAATACAACTAGGAGTTGTATAGGTGCACTAGTTCGGCGAAGAGATGGTAAAATATGGATGATAGGAGTGGCAAAGCAAAGTAATATAAATCTGTAATAAAAAGTGCAGCAAGCAAACAAGTGGTAAACGTGAGCACAAATGGTATTGCAATGGTGGAAACAAGGCCTAGGCTTCATACTTTCACTAGTGGCAACTCCCAACAACATTAACAACTCGAATCACATGATATTTCCCATAATGGAGACACACTCGGAGGTCATTCCTTTGTGGTCAAGAGAGGACGAGAATTATGTAGGGCTACAAAAGCACACCTCTAAGTTCGTAGTTCTCAATCTATGGATTTCCCAATGTCACCGCGACCATCCAAAGAGAGTACCACAATCACCACAACATATCTCAAGGATAGTCAAAGACAAGCACCAAGAGACTCTCAATCTTCAATCAACACACAAAAGAGGAAATCACTCATGAAAATATTCTTCTAATCCATGTCCAATAGACCGCTGTCACCTTGGTCTCGGGGATTATACTAGATAAAGACAAGTGAGTACATCAATCCAATACATAGAGGAAGGGGAAATATCATGGGATCACCCTAGATTAACATAGCATATGATCACAACGAATATCACATCATGGGAGAGAGAATTGACCACATAGCTACTGGTAGAAACCTCAGCCCCGAGGAGGAACTACTCCCGCATCATGGAGGGAGGACGCAACATCGATGGAGATGAATCCGGGGGCACTTCCCCGTCCCGGCAGGATGCCGGCACAGGAATTCTGGTCCCCCGAAACTTGGTGGCGATGGCGGCGGAGATCGGAATAGCTTCTGGAGAAAAGGGCTCTGGAATCAGGGTTTCCGCGACGGGTGGTAAATATATGCCAAAGGGGGTCACCAGAGGCGGAGAGGGAGGCCCAGGCGCCCCCCGGCGCGGCTAGGGGTGGGGCCGCGTGGGCTGGCCGCGTGGGCTGCCCCTGGCTCCCCTCTGGCCCCACTTTTGGCGCGTGGAAGCTTCTGGAGCTCTGATTTTTTATATATTTTCCCGGATTTTTTTGGCAATTTAAGTAATGGGAAAACCTGAAATACAAAAACAGCAGAGAACAGAAACTGGCACTGGGGTGCACTGAGTTAATAGGTTAGTCCAAATATGATCAAAAGTGTATGGAAGTGCATAAATATCATAGCAATATCACACAAAAGAAGCATGGAGCAAGCAGAAATTATAGATACGTTTTGGACGTATCAAACCCATAGCAGCAGTAAGCAAGATAACTATTTTTATGATTTTTGGTAAGGGAAACTAAAGCAAAAACTGAAAGGTAAACTAACAATACTAAAAAGCAAAGATAAAAGATAGCGTGCAACTCCCCTATCTTGAAGAGTGGAGTCCCCGACAACGGCGCGAGAAACTTTTGCTTGATGGCTTCTCGCCCCTCGTTGGTTACCCCAAGTGGAAGGTTTGAGATGTAGCGTAACGGCAAGTTTCCCTTGGCAAGATACCAAGGATCGAATCCCGTGAGACTCCGAGGGTCGACAAGAAGGTGTCAACTGCTAATGGCGCCAGATACTTAGCGGTTGACAGGACCTGCACACAGATACAAATAACTTTGCTCCCAACGAGTACAGAGAGGTTGTCAATCCCTCCGGCCTTGTTGTTTATAAAGGATCAAACACAAGAGATAATAATGATAGCTATGATTGCAACTAGGAAATAGAAACAGGAAGTAAATATAAAGTGTGATCAGTGGTGGTAATATGGACCGGGGTCCCATGATGTTCACTAGTGATGTCTCTCTCCCAAAAGACGATAAAACAGCTTAGCGAGGTAAACAAATTACAGCTGGGCAATTGACAGGATTATGTGCGCAAACCAATGCTAACTATGCTGTAAAGAAAGGTAGAGGCCCTAAGCATGGGCGGTACGCCAAGGCAAGTAGACCGAAATCCATCTGCATCTACTACTAATCATCCACCTTGAGATATCTATCCAGAACATCTCGCTGGTATTAAGTTACGAGTCCCACCCAAAGTGTAAACTCAAAGCAACAGACAACTGCATTAAAAGAACTTTGCGTAAAGTAAACAATCCTTGCACCCGCAAGTACAAGCACCGTTGTTTTCCCCCTTGTGGCAACAGCACATCCCCTAGACTCATGTTTCTGTCACTCAAGCTAGTCATCAGGGGGCATGAACCCACAATCAAGCATAACGTTCCCTCTTGGAGTTACTACCTACTACTTGGCCAAAGCAATAAACAGCAACGGAGAACATGCAAGAATTACTTAAGAACTAAAATATAAAAGAGGTGAATCAAATATATTACTCATACACAATCTGAACATAATCTCATAATCCATCGGATCCCAGCAAACTCAGCAGAGCAACAGCATAAAGATTACATATGTGCCTCGATCATGTAGGGCAACTCACGAGGTCTAATCCATGAAGAACAAAGAAGGGAGGAGAACATCACATAGCTACTGGTCATGGACCCATGGTCCAAGGGGGACTACTCACAACTCATCCGAGAAGCGTCCATGGTGGTGGAGAAGCTCCCGGTGGTGGTCCTCCCCTCCGGCAGGGTGCCGGGAAGAGTTCTCCTGATGCTCCCGATCTTGGAAGCGTTGCGGCGGCGGAACAGAGACGAGATCGCGAAAAAGGGTTCCGTCCTCGAGGGTTTCGGGACGCGAGGAGTATATATGCCAAAGGGGGTCACCAGAAGCGGAGAGGGGGCCTAGGCGCCCCCCCCCCTAGGCGGCCAGCCCCAGGCGCCCCCTAGGCGGCCAGGGGTGGGGCCGCCTGGGCTGGCCGCCTGTGCTGCCCCTGGCTCCCCTCTGGCCCCACTTTGGTTTTTCTCGAAGCTTCCTGTACGCTGATTTTTTTTGTATTTTCCCGGAATTTTTGGAGCACTTTTTATATGGGGGAAATCTGAAATAGAAAAACAGCAGAAAACAGGAACTGGCACTGTGGTGCACTGAGTTAATAGGTTAGTTCAAATATGATCAAAAGTGTATGGAAGTGCATAAATATCATAGCAATATCACACAAAAGAAGCATGAAGCAAGCAGAAATTATAGATACGTTTTGGACGTATCACCTACCTATCATGGCATTTCCATAGCCATTCCGAGATATATTGACATGCAACTTTCCATCGTTCCGTTTATATGACACGCATCATATTGTCATAGTGCCATGCATGATCATGTAGTTGACATCGTAGTTGTGGCAAAGCCACCATGCATAATTTCTCATATATGTCACTCATGATTCATTGCATATCCCGGTACACCGTCGGAGGCATTCATGTAGAGTCATACTTGTTGTAGTATCGAGTTGTAATTTCGAGTTGTAACAAAAAGTGTGATGATCATCATTATTAGAGCATTGTCCCATGTGAGGAAAGGCCAATAAAAAAAAGAGATGGCCCAAAAAAATAGAGAGGGGCTAATAAAAAAAGAGAAAGCCCCTCCAAAAAATGAGAGAAAAGAGAGAAGTGATAATTGCTACTATCTTTTCCCACACTTGTGCTTCAAAGTAGCACCATGTTCTTCATTATAGAGAGTCTCATGCTTAGTCACTTTCATATACTAGTGGGAATTTTCATTATAAAACTTGGCTTGTATATTCCAATGATGGCTTCCTCAAATGCCCTAGGTCTTCGTGAGCAAGCAAGTTGGATGCACAACCACTAGTTTCTTTTATTGAGCTTTCATTCATATTTAGCTCTAATGCATCCGTTGCATGGCAATGCCTACTCATTCACATTGATATCTAATTATCTATTGATGGGCATCTCCATAGCCCGTTGATACGCCTAGTCGATGTGAGACTATCTCCCTCCTTTTTGTCTTCTCCACAACCACCTCTATTCCACCCATAGTGCTATATCCATGGCTCACGCTCATGTATTGCGTGAAAGTTGAAAGGTTTGAAAAGATAGAGTATGAAAACAAATGCTTGGCTGAAATCGGGGTTGTGTATGATATGAATATTTTGTGTGATGAAGAGGGAGCATAGCGAGACTATATGATTTTGTAGGGATAACTTTCTTTAGCCATGGTATTTTGAGAAGACATGATTGCTTTGTTAGTATTGCTTGAAGTATTGTTATTTCTTATGTCAATATAGACTTTTATCTTGAATCTTTCAGATCTGAACATTCATGCCGCAATTAAGAGAATTACATTGAAAAACTATATTGGTTAGCATTCCACATCAAAAATTCTTTCTTTATCATTTACCTACTCGAGGACGAGCAGGAATTAAGCTTGGGGATGCTTGATACGTCTCCAACGTATCTATAATTTTTTATTGTTCCATGCTATTATTTATGAAGTCTTGGATGTTTAATGGGCTTTATCATTCACTTTTATATCATTTTTGGGACTAACCTACTAACCCAAAGGCCCAGTCCAGATTGTTGTTTTTTGCCTATTTCAGGGTTTTGCAGAAAAAGAATATCAAACGGAGTCCAAACGAAATGAAACCTTCGCGAGAGATATTTTTGGAGAAAATCATGCACGGAAAACTTCAGGACCAAGTCAGGGGACAGAAGGGCTGCCCTCGAGGGTGGGGGCGCGCCACCCTTCCCAGGGCGCGCCCCCTGCCTCGAGGCTGCCCCGTGTGGCCCCCGGTGCCCTCCTTCTTCCTATATATATATCCACAGACCCCAGAAACTCCATACGCAAAGAGAAAACCCTAATTCCACCGCCGTAGCTTCTGTTCCCGTGGAGATCCCATCTTGGAGCCTGTTCCAGGAGGGGGATCCATCACGAAGGCCTTCATCATCATCATCATCGCCCTCACCATGAGTTGTGAGTAGTTTACCTCAGACCTTCGGATCCATAGCTAGTATCTAGATGGCTTCTTCTCTCTCTCTAGATCTCAATACAAAGTTCTCCTCGGTCTTCGAGGAGATCTATTCGATGTAATCTCTTTTTGCGGTGTGTTTGTCGAGATCCGATGAATTATGAGTTTATGATCAAGGTTGTCTATGAAAGATATTTGGTTCTTCTCTGAACTTTTTATTTGTGCTCATAATATCCTTGCAAGTCTCTTCGAATTATTGGTTTGGTCCGGCCTACTAGATCTATAGTTCTTGCAATGGGAGAAGTGCTTGGCTTTGGGTTCAATCTTGCGGTGTCCTTTCCCAGTGATAGTAGGGGCAGCAAGGCACGTATTGTATTGTTGCCATTGAGGATAAAAAGATGGGGTTTACATCATATTGCTTGAGTTTATCCCTCTACATCATGTCATCTTTCTTAAGGCGTTACTCTGTTCGTATGAACTCAATACACTAGATGCATGCTGGATAGCGGTCGATGTGTGGAGTAATAGTAGTAGATGCAGGCAGGAGTCGGTCTAATTGTCTCGGACGTGATGCCTATATACAATGATCATGCCTAGATAGTCTCATAATTATTCGCTTTTCTATCAATTGCTCGACAATAATTTATTTACCCGCCGTAGAATATCCCTATCATGAGAGAAGCCACTAGAGAAAACTATGGCCCCCGGGTCTATTCTCAATATATCAATCTACATCTACTTTACTTTTATCGCTTTTATTTGCTGTTTTATTAAACCAAAAATACCAAAAATATAATTATCATCTCTAACAGATCTCACTCTCGTAAGTGACCGTAAAGGGATTGACAACCCCTTATCGCGTTGGCTGCGAAGTTCTTATTTGTTTGTGCAGGTGCGAGGGACTCGCGCGTGGTCTCCTACTGGATTGATACCTTGGTTCTCAAAAACTGAGGGTAATACTTACACTACTGTGTTGCATCTCCCTTTCCTCTTCGAGGGAATACAACGCAAGCTCAAGAGGTAGCAGTGCATATGTGTCAAATCCAGATAGAACCGCTTCTGATATGCGGGCCGGCGCGGGAGCCGGCGGAGCAGACCTCGCATAGCGGAACTGTAAAACGGAATATCCGCGAATATTCGGTTTTATAGTTCCGCTATCTGGGGTCTGCTCGACCGGCGCCCGCGCCGGCCCGCAAAATCGTTTTTCGCGGACTATGAACAAGTTTTGCGGGTGGGCGATATACGGGGTCTGCTAGAGATGCTCTTAGGCCTTTCTTGATGAGACATGCCAATGAGAAACTGCCTCGGGTCGCGCTTTGAGTAACAGTAACTGGCCCGCCTTGTTATAGGTGGTGACGCTTCAGAAAAATTGTCAGGCCATATGCATTATTCACACCTATGCGGTTGGCTTTCGTGGCTAAGTTACCTCGCGTCTTCAAACGTCAAGAAATTTGGTTAAACCATGGTTGGAGGGTAGGTTCCTTTAAGAACATACCCAATAGAAGCTTTTATAGGGAAAGGCCACGGATCGTAAAAAGAAACATCTAAAGGGGAAGAACACGCCTGTCAAGCCAAAGATTCCAAAGCCGAAGTCATATGTCCGAGGAATATTGTCGTCCCCGGCATCGAAGACCAGTTCAGGGGATACTAACGGTGTCCTGGACTAGGGGGAACCAACCTAGTCGGCCCATAGTCCATGTGCCGAGCTTACGGCTCGCCATTCTTAAAAGGAAGGACTCTAGAAGCCTCGCACTTCAGCGTGATCATGGTGGACTCTGCCGAAGCCTTGACGTGCACTCCAGGTACTACATCGGCCGCCGACATGTGCATCCCTAGATTGGCAACCGACCATGTGTAACCTAGGTACCCCCATTGTCTATATGAGCTAAGGGGTTTAGTCTATAGAGGGGACGGTAACAATTACAGCCATGCCTTAGGGTTAGAACACAACTTACGATGTCAAGGTAGATCAAGCTTGTACTCGATACATCATCATCAATACAGTCAAAGTAGGACGTCAGGTATTACCTCTTTGAGAGGGCCCAAACCTGGGTAAATATTGTCCTCTTTGTCTCCTGTTACCCATAGATCCGAGATCCATAGATTGAGACCCCCTACCCGAGGTCCGCCGGGTTTAGTACCGACACTAGGGGTCCAAATCTAACCATCCCACACAAAGAAGTCACGATTCTCCTCATTAAAGGTGTCAATCTTGGGAATAACATGCTTGGAAACACATGACATGCATATAATCAATACATGCACGCAAAAGGTAGAAACTTACCAAAATGCATTGGCTCTACGTTGTCGGTTTTCATTACAACACATGTCGAAATGCATTAGATATAGAAATGAACAACCACAAAGCAAATACAAAGTAGATACCAATGATATTCATCCTACTTATCCCTAAACTTAAACTAGCGTATTCAATCACTTCTCAAAAAAGAAAAAGAAAAGAAATGGCGTAGAACACATTTTTCATTCACTTCTCATTACATACCTTTACCGGGCCCAAACCAGTCTACCATCCTCATAACAGCCCATGTCCAACTAGGGATCCAAATATAACCATCATTTACTGGTAGAATTGCAAAAAAATACTTCAGTTATTATGCGCCAATTTTGAAGTCATATTGGCCTCTATTAGTGAGGATAACCAACATGGAAAATACATGTGCACGGATAATCCATACATGCATGCCAAAAGCGAAACCAATCAGACATGAACATGAATTGGCTTTTACCTTGATGGTATTCATCACAACACAAGTTGGATCACCTCGAATATGGAAACAACCAACGGACACATGCATATGCATCGTAGTCATAATTCTCCTCATAAAAAGTGTCAACCTTGGGAATCCACATGCTCGATAGTACATGATCATGCTCAATCAATATATGCACGCGAAAGTCGAAAACTTACCAAAATGCGCTGTCTCTACCTTGTCCTTGTCCATCAAGACACAAGATGGGATGCCTCGGATATAGAAGCACATTCAACCGCTTCTCAAAACACAAAATGGCGTGAACCGCAATCCCCTTTTGTTGTTGTTGAGGTGGACCATAGTCCTCATCTTCAATGAAGAGAAGACAACCCCTCCCTCCCCCCACCCTCCCAAAAAAAATTACACCCTAACTCGGCCCGGCCCAACCCGATCCAGCCTGACCCGACTTACCAAGGCAAACATCCTCAGGGCATGGCCAATGGGTAGCCCCAAAGGTGATGCTTCATAAGCCAACTAGGCTCGGATGCCACTGTGGCAGCAGGACCGCTGCTTGTATGCGCCAGGTGAAGCTTGCAGAGGAGACGGGTTCTTCAGCGCATAAAGAAGGAAAAAGTAAAGGAGGGAGAGGAAAAGAAGAAGAGGATGAATGAAAAAGATGAACACATGGGGACCAAAGGATGATGGGTGTGAGGCAGCACCACCATAGCCACCATTGAACTGAACGCATGTGGGCAGTAGCCTCAATCCTCCCATGTCTATGTGTTTGATGGAGCACCTGTCTTTTTTCGCCTCCATTGGTCATGCCCTCATAGCTCCAACACCGGGCCGGGCGGTCCATAAGCCCACAGCAGGGGTCCAAATCTAGGGAGCATCCACGAGTAAGATCCGAAAGCGAGACAGTCGCCCGCATTAATTGATGGCCAGTTTTAAATCACCCACGTCCCGAGAGCACCAGGATTTCCCCATTCCGACACGCCCACACACGCCCGGCCATCGATCCCCACGAACGGACGGCTGCGATGCCGCCTCAGCCCGTGGGCTCGGCTCGCTTTCCCCCACCCCACACCGCCCCCCTGAAAAACGCCGCACCCCACCCCACCCATCATCGTCGCCCCTCCCACTCTCTCCCCTCCCCCCTATTTTCCTCCTCGAGCCCCGAGACGCGCAGGCCAGAGGCGACAGCGCAGCAGGCAGGCAGAGGGAGCAGCGGACGGGAGGAACCACGCTCCCCCTCCGCTCCTCCTCCCTCCTCCCTCCCTCCCTCCCACGCCGCCGATCGGCCGATCGGGAGCAAGGAAGGAAGGGGGCCGATCGGGAGGCGCTGCGCCGGACGGTGCTCTGGGTCCGTACGTTTCTTGATTCCCTTTGCTCCCGCTTCGGTTTCCGGCGTCGTTGGTGGTGGAGGGAGGAGCGCGGGCGGGCGGGCAGCGGGGAGGGGCTGGTTCTTGTAGGGAGGAGCGAGCGGGACGGCGCCGCTGGATTGGCGGTCGATTTGGGGTCGATTCGGGTGCGCGGCCTGCCGGGTGCTGAGATCTGCGCGGGCCGGATCTGGGGGCGTCCGTTCCTCGGGGTCTCGCGGGCGGATTGCTCGGAATTTCGTCGATTCGGGGCCTGTTTTGTGGTAGGAGCGGGTCTGGGGGACGATTCCGTGGTGAAAAAGTGAATCTTTGGCCGGGGCAGACAGGATAAGGCGCTCGAGCTAAGCTAATTCGCGGTCGTGTTCGTATGAGAGCGTCGATTTTCTACCTAGTCTGTACGTAATCTCGTTCGAAATGGAGGTCCAGATACGGGCTACACGTACGCCAAGGAGCATGGACAGCCACGAATTTTGGCACAAGCCCATCCTTTTACAGGGTCACAAACAATCGGAGCCGTTCCAAATAAATTATTACGATTGCCGATTTGAGTTGTTACTTCTATGCCTTGTTATGTGCTTATGTGATTCCATTACCATTCCAGTCAGAAACTAATTATCCTGTGATGATGCTCTCCTTTCTAGGCTGAAGCCAGGGAGACAGTTTCGTAGCATTAGCCAATCGGCTGCCGGAGGCTGCAAGGGCTTCCATCATTTGTCTCTGTGATTCGTTGCTGCTCTTTTACTTGAGGTATGCATGCCACCTGCATCCCACATTGCTCCTTCTGGTTATAATGGTGATGTATTTGGAGGGGTGTTTATTTATAGAGTTTCCTGCAATGTAATGGCTGTACTTGACAACCTTGATGTATAGAAACATGGTAGTAATTTATAGTATGACTTTGAGTACATGTACACGGTCTTTTCGTATTTGCTGTGCCGAGGCCAAATGTTTACTGCCATTTGACCAGTATAAGAGATTAGTTCTATGCACCCTGTATTCAAGGTTTTTACTTTTATCTGTATTCAACGTACAATAAACGATTGGTCCAGTCCTATCTGATTCAGTATTTTATTTTGTACTATTACTTGTCTCTCAGCATTCTAAGCAAATGTAGTTGCGTCGTTGCTCCTCTGTTTAATAAGCTGTAAAACTAGTCTTGGTAATGTGGGGTCCGTCTTGCACATGCATGTTAGTTAATGGATATGCTTCAAGAGAAGCCTCAACAGAGTAGGTGCACAGCTTGAGCATAGTTTATTGCTGTTTCTGTTATTTCTGCACCTGCTATATGTTGTGACCGTTGCTTACTATTTTCCGTCTGTCCTATTTGCCAGGATTATCTACTTCAAGTTTCAACTGTTGCTTATTAGCGAGCGATTGTTTATTCTACTGAAATCAACTGAGCTCCTCATCAAGTCACCAAGGAACACCGGTTTTGATGCAACATAATAGGGTCACTATGCTGTCTTCCTCGGAAACATGCCACCTTGGTTCTAGTTCCAACAACCAGGCTATCGATCAGCAGGGTTTACTTCCCAGCAACCCTGCTGTTGATGAGCATAATCTACTTCCTGATACCCTAGAGAGTGAGAACTACCCACACTATGTTCTCAATAGTCACGAGGTAGGAATGCCAAGTGGAAGCATGATTGGTCAGCAAAATACAAGCTTGAGTTTATGGGATTCACCTGGGTCTAGCTCCGCGGGCTTCCTACCCGATCATGATAGCCTTTTACAGGCCAAACGGGAACATTTTGCACCTGCTTTGTCTATGGGCGGCCCTTTAATCATTGAGGGGAGAAGACGAGAAAACAGTAGTTCGTTGCCTTCACACAACTTAAACATAGACCTAAACATTAATCAGGCTGATCAATTTGAAACCGGGAATGTTGATATGGTTCAGAGTAATGTACACTCTGGAATGAATACTTATCCTCCGAATAGAGGTCTTTCGACCACTGAAAATGTTCTTCGCCGTGCAATTTCTCCTGGTGCTATAAGAAGTTCCTTGCATTCTGCAAACCTTTTTGATGGTACAGCAGGCCAAGAAACCGGTGGAAGTTCTTCACATACTGTGAACCATTTTCGGTCATCTATCAAGAGAAAGAATGTTGCTGGAAGTCTTGGAGAGTCTTCTGCCAATGGGAGTTCACGCAATCATCGCCAAAACAATAATATGCTGCTGCCTTCGCTGTCCAGTCATGAAAGTACTGCTAATTTAAACATGACCTCTGTAAACTATGGTTTTTACCCTCCCATGGAGCAGTTGGACCAGAATACTGATGCCTCAGATGATGACATTTTTTCTGACCCTTATACACTATCTGGTCATCTGCATGAAAGTGAAAGATTCCTGAGAAGTACCCGGATGAGAATAAGCCCCAATGAGTATGAGCAATCACTTACTAATCTGCTGCCTGAGGAAAGTTTCAGGTGTTCAGCTCATCAGCCTGCACAGCAACAGTCTTCTTTTACGCCAGTGCAACCTAGAGGAGCGAGTTCTTCAGCAAGTTCACAAAATCGTCCTCATGTACCTGCTGTTGCTCAATTCTCGCAAAGTCTGCAGCGACATCCATCAAATGGCAATTTCGGTTCAAGTGTAGGGAATCCTGCTGATACAATAAACCCGAGACCTGCTTCACAAGATCCTGGTAGGAGCCTGGCAAGAAGCAATCTCCCTGAGCCCTTTATGCTAGGTCCGTCGTTGTTTACTACTGATTCAACAAACTTGCTATCTGCGCCCGGAAGCAGAAGTAACCAGCAAAATTCCAGCTCCAGCTCCACATTTCGAGCTGCTGCAAATGTAGGACCCCAACAGGTTCCTGGGTTAAATTCATCTCAGCCAAGTTCAGCCGCAAGAGGTTCAGCTGATGTACCTAGGAGATCTTCACTTGCTGCTAGTGTTTCTCATTCCAGAAGTTCAAGCATTGCTTTGCAGCACCGTGGGCTTTCATCTTCATCACACGAGATTCGGAACCATCAACCAGGATCGAGTGCTCGTGCAAGTCTGCAACACTACTCCAGGGCAGTCCCTCCCTCTATTGATAGGCAAAACCCAGGTTACTTGGACCTTCAGTCTTTCATGCAGAGCATAGCTGCTTCAAGAGAAGGAAGCAGGACGGTCTCAGAGGTATGCTTTCCTGTAGTAATTCCATCTAATTATTCCGTTCTTACTAAGCAAAGGTGTGGACATAAATAGTTTCATATTTATGTTAAAATGATGCTGTGCTGCAAGGAAAGTTCTCTTTGTCTCTCTGGTTCTTTGCCTTCTTTACTATGTTTCTCAAAGGCGATATTATTTTTATCAGCTGAATAATAACTTGCACTCAAAATCCATTATTCTTGTGAAATTTATTTCCGTGTGAGCTATGTCATTTTCATGCCTTGCAATTTGCACTCGAATTGTGAGTTATTGCTTATCTTGGCAATATCCTCTACCATTTGTATTGAGAATAAAGCTACTCAGTCTTTCCTTTGTTGGTTTGCCAATCTAAATTTAATTCTACTTTCTCTACAATGTATTAATTCTTTCCTACCGTAGATGTGTTTCGCTGTTGCAAATGGCGATTTTTTTCTTACCTGCTCTGCAAGGTAGTTACTAGTCGGATGTACCTTGAGTACCTCTGAGCTGATGCATAGATGACTTAAGATTTTTCTGAATTCAGCATTTTCCAGTAATGTAATAAATTTATTACTTACTTTTTATGCTTCTGAAATTTCGCCCATATTTTGCTTTTTCTTGTACAGCTTCGTAATGTGGTTGAACAAATTCGTCAGGGGAGAAGTGCTGCTAGACTGGAGGTGAGAATGTCTTCTTTAATACACGCTGTTATATTTCAAATAGTTTCTGGATCGGGTGTGCATGGAACTTAACCCTCAAATTGGTGAAGTTTTCATCTTTAATTGTATCTTCTGCGACAACCTTAGTTTGTTGAACATACTGGTCTAGATAAAAAATGTGAAGTCTGCCTGTATACTCAACTGTAAATGTGCTAGCTTTGCTAAGCAACCAATTTTGTAAGCCTAAGTTCTTACTACTAGTGCCATACAAATTGTACTCGGCCAAGTACCTATTATTGACAAGATAGTCCATGTTCCTACTTACTGTTTGCCGCTTAACAATATTGACATTAAAAGGCAAATATTAAATCTCCAGTGCCAGCTGTTATAGTACAGTACAGGCGCCTTTAAGTACAGTCTGAAAGCTGCTAACAATCATAGTACCTTTTTCATTCCAAATAATGAAGTAACCTTTCCCCCTGAATTCAATATTTGGTGGAAGGACTAGCATTGACAGAACTTATTCATTTGCATCTACGTCATATACTACGAACCACAATGCTTTCACCACAAGTATCCTATTTTATGCTATTCATTTGTATCCTTCAACCAGGAATATATATTTTTAAAGGTGAAAGACTGATGGACTATCATTTAAGATTTGATTCTTTGCATAATTTTCATACATTTGAGTACACTAAGGTTCTTCAACGGCAAGTGATGTATATATGTTACTGCTAATATTTATTCTTTTACTGGAATAGCTATATAATAATGGCATTGATGTTTGGGCAGGATTTTCTTGTTGATCGTCAACTTATCAGGAGAGCCAGTTTGGTCGATAGGCATCGTGAAATGCGGCTTGATGTGGATAACATGTCATATGAGGTAATAAGCTAGTAGCAGCACCTTCACCCCATTCCTAGATCACAAATATGTTATCCCTCAGCCAAAAATCGTATCATGGACTGCTCTACTGATTTTATTTTTCTTAAATATGTCCATGCCAAGCTTATTGCTTTCCTATCCATGAAAATAACACCCTGTGACATGGCTTTAAATAAGTATGAGGATACAATATAAACTTGGGATGAGACGGGCCCTGGCCACCTTGCCTAGCCCTTTGAACTAGTTATAGGGACAAAAGTTAACAATCTGGAAAGCTTTGTATTAGTTTATTCCTTCAGAACTTGAATCAAGGACAGTAATTCCAGGTGGGGACCTGCCATTCTTGGCAGGATTTAACCAGATTCAAGTTTGCCGTTTCAATTTTGATGACCGGTGCTATATCGGCTATGGTCCTAGGCTTTTGTAGTTCTCTGTAACTACTTTATACTACATGCTTGGAGTGGCGCGAGTGGTCCATTGTAACTAGTCCGTGACCAAGTGTGGTTTAAGTGGTACCATTTGTATGACATTGTTGAATTTGTGTTTAATTACTGCAATTTGCTGTGCTTTATCCAGGAACTGTTGGCACTTGGTGAACGTATTGGGCATGTAAGTACTGGACTCAGTGAGGAGAAAATAATGAGTGGGTTAAAGCAGTGGAAGTATCTCCACATACCATTAGAGGAACCTGCAACAGCTATTGAACCATGCTGTATTTGCCAGGTAATTCAAAAGCTATACTTGCTGCTGTAAATTTGGTTGATTTTAAGTCACTTTGAGATAGCATTGTCATTGTTTAGAACTTTTGAGCCCACATGGTTTAACTATTGTTCCAAGATTGTTTTCTACTTACATAGCTCGCTCCCTTACTGACCGAGGATACCTTGGTTTGGTGTTTGCAGGAAGACTACGCCGATGGCGAGGACATGGGGAGGGTGGAGTGCGGGCACTACTTCCACACGGCGTGCATCAAGCAGTGGCTGGTGATCAAGAACACTTGCCCCATCTGTAAAAAGGCGGCGCTGGGCACCTAAACAACCGCCCGCAAGGCCGCTAGCGGCGCTCCTGCGGAAATCCGCAGGGCTGCCTCCCCTGTTTCCCCCCTTACTAGACCCAAGTGGGTTATAAGCGGCAAAGCAAGCATGCAACACCTCTTATCCTCCTCCCAAGACGCAACGTCGTCAAGGGCGCGGCGGGCAGGTGGAAATTATACCTATAGGCGGCGGGGCACCACATGGCACCCCTCTTACTGAATGGAAAAGCCGACATTGGCTGTAGTAGACATTACTGGATGGAGTTGGTTTCTGCTTCTGTTCGAACCTAGATGTGATGGTATTCAAAATTTATTGAAATGACATTGTTCCATTTTAACCGGGCGGTGGTTTAATCTCGTTTCTTCCCTCGTGTGGCTGGCTGCGCTTTGGGTTGAGCCATGTAAGTGGCTTGTAAATGGGGATGGAATTTAAGCTGTAAGCAACTTTTGGGGAAACAAAGTGGGTGATGATCCATTTGCTATCAAGGGAACAAGCTCGTTTTAGAAGTGCGAATGCAATCCATATACATCCTCTTTGTTGGGCAAAAAGAAGATGGTAGAACTCAGAAGTCAGAACCCTACCCCTATGACTATGAGCACCTCTGAAAAACCGAGAATCCATAGTTCCATACCAAGTTCCTTTTTTGGGGGGCATACATACAAAGTTTCACCACAAGAAGGTTATGACATGATCATACCCATATCACACAATTGCAAACAACCATATAATCAGGTTAGAAAACACACGAGATGGTGGCGCACACAAGACATGTACTTGTAGAAGTGGGCTGTTTTTTTCCCCTCTCCCCCATAGAGGAGCAAAGCGGCCACCATGCGACAAGCGTGGTGGCAAAAGCAATCTCGAAAAAAGAAGACCGCAATCTCGAAAAAAGAGGACCAAAGTGGTCGGGCTGCACCGCAGCAGGAATAACGGAAACAGAGCAAGGTCCAACTGCCTCCTATTTTGTGTTTGCTTGTCGCCAGAGAAATGATGATCTAGAGAGGTTCCCAGTTCCAAACAAAGAAGCAGCGCCCAACCATCGAAATCCATAGAATCCGGTATGACACTCTAGGTGACGATCACGGTTATGAGGGCGTCATTGGTTATTTCGGCTTCACAACATTGCGCAACTTGACGCCAATTTGCCAAAGTTGGGCAATTTCAGTAAGCAAAATTTGAATTCAATTGACACGGTTCAACGAAAATTAAACATACTTCAAACATTGATTATATATAGTTCAAATATTTACAACAAAAGTCTCCTGGCCAGTGTAAGCTTATACATGCATGAAGATAGCCGCTACTTACAGAGGAGCACACTCCACACATGGTACAAGTGTCGACGCGCGGTGAAGGGTGGGGCCAGCCTCGCTTGTGGGTTTTTGCACATTTTGATCCTCCAATATGCTTAAACTAGCTTTCCCGGCACGCACACAAGAAGGTATGTCTGGATATGCAAGCAGTGCTCATAAAATCCGGACAATAGAGGTGGGCCAGGCGGACCTAGGGTGTGTCTGGCTCGCTTCCTGGCAATTTATTGCCTGGCCTAGTGTATGCCTGGAGGTTGCCTGGAGATTGTTTGGTTGATGGTCTGAAGATGCATTTGAAATGGCCAAATGGGACGCCTGGAGTGTACAGCAGCAGCATGGGTGTACTAATAAAGTATTAGCACATGCATGAGAAGGGCTTGATGCCGTCGACCAGGCCAGGTCACGAGCAAAACGCTTCGGTCACATACATGCCTGGCCAGGCAGAAAGACCTCTTCATTTCAGGCTCAGTCCAGGCATCATTTTATCCCAGGCACGAACATGAGGACGTCAACCAAACTAGCCCCTAGAGGACAAAGCAAATGGGTTGTGAGGGCATGTGGTCAATTGATAGTGGGCTTAGCGGACCTTCGCATGGTGCCTAGAGTCCCGCACCCCCCCCCCCCCCAAGGTTGCTTCCGGTTTCGGGGAGAACATACATGCAAAGTGGTCCATGGAAGTTTAGGGGACTGCATTGAATGGCAAAAAGTGTCCGGACCACATGGTCCGGACCTTTACAGAAGCCTTGAGGTACCGCTTTGGAGGTGCCCTGAGTATTGCCTCTAGTGGCATCACTATTCTCAACCTTCTCTTTCCCTTTGTGTCCTTGCACAAATGTTTATCTTTTGAGATTGGGGAGGATCTTGATCTTTCTTCTTATTATTCTTCTTCGGATCAAACCCAAGTCTTTCCTTGGCAACACATCCTTTTTTTATTACTCAAAAGGTCAGTGAGATTCTTCTCACCTTGGATGCAAGACACAAGGTCCTTCTCAAGTTGTGCTTTCGACTTCTTATTCTCCTCGATGAGATATTCATAGTCAACTGAAGAGTTAGAAGCACAAGAATCATCATTCATAACGAGGGGTGACGGCAAGTGACTTAAAGATAGCAACTCTAAGTTGACTATAAGACTTGGTGAGAGCTATGAGCTCACCCTTGACAAGCTTGAGCTCTTCTCAAGGATCTCAAATTCCTCAAGGAGTTTAGCATGACCAACTTGAGCTTAGCATTCTTTGTCTTAAGGTCACTTGTTACCTCAAGAGAACTTTCTATGGAATCATTAGTCTTAGGAAAGTTAATCATAGGCTATGCAAATAAAGAACCACATCAGCACTGTAGTGCCGTAACTTCTCTAAGCAAATCACATAGGAGTATTTGCACCTAATGTGAAGCTCATTAGTCCCGGTTTGTAATTGAACCAACACTAATGTGACCATTAGTGCCGGTTCCAACGGCTAGCCGGGCGGCGCTCGTTAGTACCGGTTCGTGCTACGAACCGGTACTAAAAAGGTGGTGGCCTTTAGTACGGTTGGTGGCTCCAACCGGTACTAAAGACCCCCCCCCCCCCTTAGTACCGGTTGGAGCCACCAACCGGTACTAAAGGGGTGCGCTGCCACCCGCAGTGCACAATGTTTAGTCCTCACCTCGCTAGTTCAGAGGAGTTCGCACCGAAGTGCGTTGCATGATCGGATGGCACTTGCCATCCTAAGGAATTGCATTACCTCGGTCCTACATGAAAAATGAGCTTTGAGTGCATGTGTAGTTTTCCCTAAAAACACAGAAAATTAATAGTATCCCCAAGGGATTATTGTACCCGTTTCCTACAAACCAGATGCACATCTATAAGAAACTTTCCTCTTAAATTCTCATTCATATGTTTTGCCTATGAAAATCCTCAAAACCGGATGAGGCCTTAATTATTGCTTTAGACGTACCCTAGCAAAGCAGTTGTATTTGCAGTCAGCCCTAGAAACCATCTGTATTAGCTGGCGAATCATGTAAGACTGCTTTCTTCTGTATGTTTGGTTTTAGCCCAAACTTACCCTACCAGAATTGCTAACCAAAAATGTTTGCAACAAAAACGAACTACTACAAATTCAGATGTTCTCTTCGCGAAGGAACGTTTTTTGCGAGGATTCGTGAAGGAACTCTGTGACTTGCTTGCCATCGTGGAGGTTGCTACACTTGGTTTGGGAAGGTCGATTGCCTGATGTCTCTTGCTGCTTGATTGATGATCTTCGGTGTCACGGGCCACCGTCTTGGATTGGGTTGTCGTTGTGGGTTGGGAGGCGCCTGATGTCTTGTGTCAAGGTGTTCACGTTGCCATTGGGGGTCACTTGGTGTGGTAGCCGGGTCGGGGTTTGTGTATTCAGAGAATTCGACAGACCGGTTGTGGGGTTTCATGTCATGTGAGTAGTTTGTTCTGTACTCCGTTTGCATTGGTTTTCGCCCGATTTCATGTCAAGATGGCAAGGTTGCGACAACCCAGCTATATCCCCTAATCTGTTGTCAGGGTCTCCCAAAGAAGGAAGCGAGTTTTCAGGTTCAATTTCAGACTGAATCTTGTTCAGTTGCAGCTGCCGGCTAAGTAGCCATTTGCTCACGCACACGGCACTTGCCAGTTGCCACACAATAGTTAACACTCTTCTCTGGCCTGTGGCGCCTTGCCTCGTCTAAGACCCTGCGTGGATCGAGTCTACTGTAAGATTTAGTGTGCTCCCCGTCATTTAGCTCAAGTTTGAACTGAATACCGGGCAGCACACAAAATTTACATCCAATCCAAACAGGGCCTCAGGCGGGCCGGCGCGGGCCACCATGCGTGGCATACACACAGCTTCCTCTGAAGCTTTGTCGAGCACGAGGATTCGCCAAACCGTGACGATTTTCGAAAGGGGAAACTAAATCTTCAGCAACCCAACAGAGTGAGACAGCATGGGCACAGCCGGGTCTCGCATCTTCTGACACAAGTTAATAGGTTCTGACCGACCCGCGCTTACACAGCAAAATGGCATCGATCACGAGCCGGCCTTCCTTCCCAGGTGGATCTTCGTCTACCAGTACCAGAGTCTGCGGCGCAAAGCAAAGCGCTAGACAAAGTGGAAGTCCCTAGATCGGCTCACCGCTTCTTCCTCTGCGGCCTCTTTGCCGCAACCACGGTCGCGTCCTTGTCTGGTGAGTCTTCATCGCCATCGTCGTCAATGTCTGGAGAATGCCTTTCTTTCTTTGATGGCCCCTTCAGCGCAGGCTGCTTCCTCCCCTTCTTGGCGGGCTTCGGCTCTTCCTCTTCATCTTCGTCCTCTTCGTGATCATCAGCACGAGTACTGCCGACTTTCTTCGGTGGGGCCTTTGCCCCCTTGGCTCTTCGCTTTGCTGGCTCATCCTGTCCCTCTTCATCACCAGCCAACTTCCGTGCTGTCTTCTGGCCTTTCTTGGATGATTTGTCCTCGTTTTTCTCTGCCTTGTCTTTGCCTCTCTTTGACCTGTTTGCTGCCGCAGCGTCATCAACTCCGTCCAGCGTCTGCAGCTCTGGAACGTACGCCGATGTCTGAACAAACAAACAACAGCACGAGTAAGAGCAGAGCATGAGTTCAAAGAAATACTGTGCGCAAAAAGGTGCTGTGGTCTAAAACATTACCCTGCCGCCTACTGTAATGAAGTCGATTTTCTTCCCTGCATGCAGCAAAAATGCAACGTTCAACACTTATAGATAGACAACGCAAATGTGCCAGGTACACCAGAAAAGAAAACGACCAGACCATCCACAAAGGCCTTGCCAGGCTTCTTCTCCCTGGAATGAAATATCCAGTTCTCTGGGAATTCATTGCTATCAGCACCAACTTCGACAGACTTTTCAATCACCTACGTAGAATTGTCAGAGGCAGGCAAAGCATGGTTACCATGTAAAAAAAATTCACCATAATATCATGCACATAGAGATAGGGATAACGGCAGCCATGCTAGAAATGTCACTAGTTTTCTCATCAAGTAGTGTACAGGTAAAGCAGACTCAAGTTCTGATTCAACCCAAGCCTCTGCAGTCTGCGCAAGCACACGCACAAGCATAACAAAGCAAGTGGCAGAAAATAATATTAACACTTTTTTTTTTGAAATTTCAATATCAGTGCGATTATTTTATAGTACATAATTTTACTTTATTCTTGCACACTAACTGCTTTACAGGACATCCAAATTCCAATGGATCCATGTCTTTCACTATTTTGCAGCTGAAATCCATTTCCAGTAAAAGTGAACACTGCAGGCCAATCATGGGTCATGGACTAACCTCTTTGATGCACCGATGGAGTGCCTTGCACTTCTCCTTGGATATCTTCGATGAAGTTTGCATAGGATGGATCCTTGCCTATATCCAAATAAACAAAAGGTGAAACCTCAAGATTTACACAGAAATGGCACCACAACATTAGTATATCAGTTTGGCTAAAATGCAGACGCCCAGTCTTATTAGCAGAGGTGCATAGAATAAGTGGATGAAGATAGCAATGGGAATCAGTGTTAAGGCGAAGGGAATAACAAGGCTTTCCCTTGTCCCAGGCCGTGTTGCTAGAGGCTTGCTCAAGTTTGGGGCAATTTTCTAGTGCTACCACCCTCGTATGTGCTTACCACAAAAAATAAACAAAATTATATTCAATTTTCACATTTAGAAACAAAAAGGACAAATTCTATTGCAAGTAGTAGCTAACTGAAAATCACAACAAGATATCTCCTTTTTGTTTCTTCAAGACTTCAAGTGCAGAGTTTGGATTTGATTTTTTTTTTTGAGGTAGATACATGTTGTACCCGTGTTGTAAAAACAGTTCGTAATTTTGTCACCTTCTGGTAATCCAATAGTCTGATGGTAGCACAGTATTAAGGAAAGGTGTGGAAGCACTAGATACTTCCTCGCATGAATGCCTTCAGAACAAAGATCAAGCAGTGAGATGACTGATTGCTAATCACATTTTTCCCATGCATCTTTCCTGTGCTTTGTTAAATGCATTTCTCCGTCACATACAAAATTTGTTCTGAACTTCATATGCAGTTATGCACTGACATGAATACAAATTTGCTCATCGTGAGGTGTACTAACACTCGTGTGTGAACAGTACCTACGGACTGGCTATTTTGCCCGGGACACGTAATAACTATTTCATTAGATAAATACGATTGGTATTTATATTTATGAATTTTGTAAAAACCACCTCGCTAGAGTAGAATTACAACACGTACCATGCGGTAGGCATTAATACAGACGGTAGAAAAACTATACAACTAATGACTCTTATAATTTTATCTAGCAAGCAGTTTTAACAATGTCAGGGAAACGGACCTGATAGAGCACCTCATCTGCCATCCAGTTGCCAATTCCAGACATAAAGCTCTGCAAAGAAGATTCAACAACAGGGTGTGTAAGAATTGACATAATTAGAAGGTTTTTGTGCTATACGTTGTCTTGACAATAATAAAAAAAAATGAATGGCTGTGTGTACTACTGAGGCAACTATAGTACACATAGTTAAAAAAGGCGCGCCTAAGCAAGCGCTTAAGCGCGCCTAGGCTCTAGGCGTTGGCGAAACGCATTGCGCATAACTACGCTTAATCTGTGCATAACTGCGCATAAGCATGCGCTTTGGTCAGTAAAGCGCAAGGCGGTGGCAAAACGCACAATTAACGCCTAGCGCTTTTTGGAACTATGATAGTACATGATCATCTTAAACCTTAATAAGCTATTAATTAACTGGTAAAAAATGTGAACCAGTGCCAATGAAGTAAGCTAAGCTGTATTGAATTGATATGATATTTGAATATAAAACGGATAACTCCTTATGATTCAGGCAGCAGTGAGAGTGGAGTATGGAGCTTATACCTGATCAAGCAAAAGGGATTTTATTGGCACGTTCTTTTTACCAAAAGATTGTACAAGATCATCAAGCTGCATTGGTTCGCATAGGGCATCTGGCCCAAGTTCAGAAATTGGAGGAACAGCTTCTGGCTATTAAACAAACAGACAAAATCACTAAAACAAATTAGAAAATGTTACCACATTATGGAAGAACGAATTTTGTTTTCAAGGAATCACTAGAATATTACGTTGTCAAGCAAGCGTATTTTTGCAAAACGTCTCTTATCAGTGAAGGAAAACTCCAAGCCACCATCCAGCTGTAATAAGTTGAGAAGAGCAAGATGAAATATGGAGAAGATTTTCCATGAAAGTAAATAATCAACACAGACCAAACAAGAATAGTAGTTAACACTGAAGAAAAGTGATGACTGGTAAGGTACTCCCTCCGTAAAGAAATATAAGAACGCTCTAATATTTCTTTACAGAGGGAGTAACACATTTCATCACACTACTGTTTCTAGAATCTGTCAGCATTAGCATGTTTTCTTTACTTCCGCAATTCTACTACCGTTCATTCAAGCATTATCATGATGCCATGATCCCAGGGGATGAGTCGGTTGCCTCCAAGATCTTAAATATTCTTAAATCAGACTTAGGATAGTATATTCAAGCATCACAGCCCAAATAGGCAAACGCAGAAAGTTATCCAAATTCTATCAATGACCACAATAATATATTGTGAATTCATCTATGAGAAGGGCGGATGCCAACACAAAAAACAAAAATAACTATAAGCATCCACGTGTGAAATGAGCCAGACAAGATGGGATTGCAAGAAACAAAATTCCCACACATGATGATGAAGGAAAGGAAAGAAACAGCCATAAGAAAGGTCTGGATTAGATTCCATACTTCAACAAACAGTTTGGAGTACTTTGAAGGCCATTCCTCAGTTGGGCTCACTGCAGACCTAAATTAAATGCCACAAAAATGAAGGATCCAAATTATTTCAGTTCACTGAAGCCAGGTCAAGTTTTAGCAACACTAGAATGCGGAGCTAAAGACACAGCAAACATTTATGAAAAGTCTGAAGAGTAGTAGTCAAGTCCTGAATGCTGAGCTAAATGGCTTTGTTGTACCAATGTCAACACAGAGGACCCCAAATCAGCATGCTTATTGTTTAACATGGTTTTTTCTTCAACATGATTGAACCAGCATCTGGTTTAAATAACCCAAAACAATGTGTTTCTATTGTATCTGCACTATGCAATTATGTTAAAACCAATCTTACAAAGTCCTCAAATGTCTGAAACTGGAGGTAAACCCTGCTACTGTCAGTACTAGAACATCCAACAAATTATCAGAATCTCTAAAAGTGGAGCGAACATTAGTCCATCATATAGCCTAAGGTTCTATTGGTAGTGTCGAGATCTTTTGGTGTGCAGTAATGCTATAACATACCACAGCTGCGGAGCATCAGGTGGTAATTGCATCAAACACTACAGTGCTAATTGAATATACCTGATAATATAGCTGTGCATGCAAAAAAAGACCTAGCTAAATACAGTCAATATACTAGAATGGCAATAACGATGTTATGTCTGAACTATATAGCTGTCTCTCCTTTTGAGAGATGGTAGCAGTTTTCAAGAGTAGGTAAGGTTAAAACAAGCACCAACAAAACAAAAAACGATGAAAAAGATGGAACCTTTTATATTTGCTCAGCTCCACACCCTTGATGTAAATAGCCCCAGCCATTCCTGAGAAAGATTACACATTTAGGCGCTTTCTGTATAACTGGAACTTTAGAAAAAGATGGTCAGCTAGTCGCCTAATAAAAAAGTTATGGTATTCAGAAACTGCAGACTGCAGCAGAGGCCTCTCTGGAGTTCTATTCAATTAAGTTACTTTCTATGACTTCTATATAATCAAGACTTTTCATTCATTTTTGGTCGATTCAACCTCTGGAGTGTGCAACTTAAATTGTTTTATAATAAAGTTTCTCTACATTGTTCTGTAATACAACTCCTCTATCAATTGCTCTAAGTAAAAGTAAAACAATACACTAGGATAGGAACATCTGATTAATTTTTGTGATCAAATTAGCTAAAACAAGTCAACATAATTCATACGACTACAATACCACATTTACAGGAAGGGACTACATTATCACACTGACGAGTTAGAAAAGCCATTACGATGTTTAGACTGTCCATTAACCACAACAGAGATGCATACTTTATTTAGTAAAATAGTTGCCAATTTTGTACAAAACAAAAGGTATATACATGAATCTGAAATCGAATAGCTGACTCTATTATTCATGAATCTGAAATCACATAACCCTAGATATGTAGATAACCCTAACAAAATGCTTGGTCACAATCATACAAGAACAAAACAGGGCACCGCGAACAAAATGCTCGGGTCTAGAAGGACAATGCCATTCTTGAAAAATAAAAGTAATAAAAGATGTAAAAGGAAGTGCCATTGCAAAAGAGGAGGAAACAGAAACAGAACGGAAGTAGATTGAATGTGGTGGGGTGTGGATCGGGGACGGACCGAACTGGAATGAGGGGGACGGCGGCGAATCCAGCACGAGCCATAGGTTCTTGCCCTTGCGCCGAGCGGCGACGATGGTCCTCCCGACCAGCGCCGCCTCCAGCCGCGACGGGGCGACGCCGTCGATGACCTTGGTGTCATCTGCGGCGGAGCACCGCGCGATCCGCTTCCCGACGCAGTGGTGCTCCAGCGCCAGTCGCGCCGCCTCCACCTCCGGCAGCTCCGGCATCTCCGCCTCCGGCTCTCCCCCACTTCCACTCCCAGTTTCTGTTTTTTCCTTTTTCACGACTCCTTTCCTGTACCGCTTTTCTACGGGATTTTCGATTTTGGATTATAAAATCAAACGTTCTTTTCAGGGGCGATTTTTTTTAATACAATACAATTGAAGTCGCTCACGCGCACAAGGCTACACTCACATCCTACCTAGATGAGTACTCTCGAGAGACTGAACCAACGCTGTATCTTGAGATTGACGAAACCACAAGCATCTTGTAGTCGACGGGAACGTCTCCTCTCACTAAGAGCATCTCCAGCCGCGCCCCAACAGCCCCCCAGGCCACTTTTTCGGCGCCGGCGCCGAAAAATCGGCCCAACCGCGCCCCCAGGACTCATTTTTCCGCTGGATTTGACCGAAACTGGCGCCGGCAGACCCAGGGCGAACTCGGCGCGTTGGGGGGCGCCTGGGACGCCGGACGAAGCGAAATGGCGCGTGGGTCCTGCTTGTCGGTGAGTGTCTTTCTTTTTCCGCCGTTTCCTCCCCCACTTCCCTCCACCCCCCCTTTCTCCCGCCATTCCTCTCGCTGCACGCCACCATGCCGCCGAAGAAATACACCGCCACCAGGCCCGCCGTTGCCGCGGATGCTGATGCCCCGCCGCCGAAGCAGAGGAAGCCGAGGGCGCCGCCGTCAAAGCCGCTTGGGATGTCGAACGCCGAGTGGAAGACGGACATCGTACGGCGGGCGGCCGCCACCACCGACCGACGGAACAGGTCCAAGAAGCAGAAAGAGCATGCTGCGGCGGCGGCGGCTAGCGCCCGGATGATGCCTCCTCCCGGCCATCATCAGGTCGCCTGGAGCCAGCCGAGCGTCGGGTCGCCAGCCAGCTTTACGCCTCCGCCCCAGCCGTGGGGGTGCGCGCCGTCCCCTGGCTATGGCGACGGTGACGTCCACGGTGGGTTCAACCCCAACACCGCCTTCTCGCACGGGCAGCGCACACCGTCTCCAGCGTTCGCCGGCGTCTAGTACCCTCATACAACTACTCTCTGCCAGACTACGCCACCTCCCCGACGCAGACGACGCCGAATTTGCGTCGTGGTGCCCTGCTCTACTCGCAGGCCTCATCGTCGCAACACGGCGGCGAGGAGTCGGCGGACGCCGACATGGATGACATCATCACGAGCGGCTCGGCTGCGGCCGCCGCTTCCCCTGGATTCGCCGAGGAGCTCTACGAAGCCGCCGATGTGGGCGCCGAGCAGGACTTCGCTGAGGAGGAGGAGGAGGACGCCGACGAGGGAGAGAAGGAGGAGCAGGCGCCTGCGGCGGCGAGGAATGGGACGAAGAGGAAGCGCGGACCCAGGACCAACGAGCCACGCGTCAAGTGGACGGCCAAAGAGGACGAATGCCTCGCCGAAGCGTGGAAGGTCGTCTGCCTCGACGCGATCACCGGCACGAACCAGAGCGCCGACACGTACTGGGAGCGCATCAAGTCGGAGTTTGACGAGCGGAAGTTAGTCGACCCGCAATTCGCCGGCATCCACATGATACGCGGCGCGAAGACCATGGCGAATCATTGGGCGATCATCCAGGCGGCGTGCAACAAATGGCACGGGATCGTCGAGGAGGTGGCTGCTCGGCCAGAGAGCGGCGAGAGCGGCGAGGGAAGGGTATGGACACGCCGGTCGCCGCCTCGTTTCATTCCTTCTACCTCGCCAACAATTGTTCTCTTTCGCTGCAAATGTTGCGCATGTTCGCCATGTTTCGGCGGGACAGTAGCCCCGAGCAGGACTTCAAGTACCTCCATGTGTTTTCCCGGATCGACAAGTGCGAGAAGTGGACAGACGTCCGGCGCACGCTGGCCAAGGCGAGGGAGACGTACCAGCCGGACGCGCCGGCGCCCGGGGCTTTGGCCGGCCGCTCGGATGGCAACAAGAAGGCCAAGTCGGTAAGGGACGACGCGCCTCACGCCGAGCGTCTGCAGGCGTCCATCAAGCAGTGCATCGCCGACGCCAATAACCACGCCGTCGAGAGGGAGGCGAAAGCAGACGCGCGCTGGTCGACGATCATGTCGACGGGCCAGATCAAGCTTGACCTGCTCCGGACAAATGTTGCCGCCAAGAAAAGGAACACCGACTTGGCCTTCCTAATGGCAGCGGACGAGACGGCTGTGTCGGCGATGGACGGGCCGATCAGGAAGTGGTACATGCGGGAGCGTGGCCTCATCCTGGACGGCCTGCCGACGGAAACGCCCACTGCCACGACCAACACGTCGACCCGGCCGGCGAGCCCCAGCGACGACGTGTCGCCTACATCGACGCCCGGCACCCCGCGGACGCCACCTACGGACAACAACGCCGACGCCGACGCCGAAGCCGATGCAGAAACACAGGACGGCGCCGCCGAGGACATCGACGCAGCCGTCATTTGATGCACTCTCGCCTCCCGTTTTTATTCGCTACGCTGAACTATGTGCCAAACTGAGATGATCGCCGAGCTGTGGCGAGTGGTCGCCGAACTATGGCGTTTTTTGTAGCGGGAACTGCAGATTCAAAAAAACAGGGCGTCTTTGGGGCCGGGGCTGGGGGCGTGGCTAGGCCGAGAACGCCCCCAGCGCCAAATTCGCGCCGGGGGAAGGGCCGAAAAAGCGTCGGGGGTGCCTTGGGGGGCCGAACGGCTAGAGATGCTCTAAGGCTGCTGCCAATGCATGAGTGCTTAGATGTGGTGCTAAGCGCATTAAATAGCTTAGCAACTATACTCCCCAATGCATAGGTGCTTAGCTTATGGTTGCTAAGCTTGATTCATTTAATGATTTAGCAACTAAAGCTCTTCATGTATTGGTGGGCTTCATTTCTTTAAATATTTTGCCTAGGTTCACGCGCTTAGCATTGTTTCTTCCTGGGTCACCACACTCATCTCTCTCCTCTTAAATAACTTACCACATCAGATTTTTTGCCTACGTGGAAGGCTTAGCGCCTGTACAAGGTGGATCATTGAGAGGGGCCTAAACAAACATCGCCGCCAATCCTGAAATAGATCTAGGAAAATACGAGTACCAATGTCAAGTCTAGGACTGAACTCTGGTGGGCTGGGAATACCACCATCTTTCTAACCATCCAACTGCAGGTTTCGTTGGTGGTATGCATGCATTTTCTGGGCCACATGAATCTTAAAGTACACTCCTAGTTCAGGCTGAGGGGGGTGGTCGAGTCGGCCGTTGCTACAGCGCCAGGCTCGTGAGAGCCACATGTTCCTACCACCTGCACGCGTTGAGAAGTGTAGAAGACGATGAGACATAACTCCATCCATCACTCACGTCATCGCCCACTTCCTATCCACACTATAGTCCCTCTCTCTCTCCCCTCGTCCTTATGGTTTCTCCAATGGACGACCTTCAACCGTGCCACCCCACTCCCATCCATGCCGGTGGCAGCGTAGTTCACAACCAGCTGGTGGCTGGCATGACCATGCAGGGGCATTAACCTACTAACGACTATCCGATAGCCGCCTCCCATATGCACCAGGCCGCGGTCACCGACCATTGACCCAAAGCCAGCGTTCGTACCAGTCAGTGCGACTGCAAGCAGTCAATCTGCTGTGGTCAAGGAGGAAAGCACATGGGTTGTGGCCGCATATGCGAGAAGCCGAGTGGTCGTGCCCGAGGGAGGACTTTCATGTGAGAGTATGACTTAATAAGGATGATAGACTACTCATATCACCAAGGAATTCCTTTTTTTCGGGAGCCCATTCAGAAAGAACTCCAAAGTTAAGTGTGCTCAGCTTGGAGCGATTTCAGGAGGGATGGCCGACTGGGAAGTTGGTCCCGGGTGCGCACGGGTGAGGATAAAGTGCGTAGGAAAGACTAGCGGTGATCTATGGGGCCATTCTAAATCCCGCCAGGAGTAATGGCCAGTAACCGACGGGTGTGTCCGGGGCATTACAAGTTGATATCTGAACTTGTAACGCCCAGTATGCGGCTCTAGACCGATCCGAACATGAGAATCTTGATGGGGATAGGGCATTACAAGTTGGTATTAGAGCCGACCCTCGCAGTTACACGGATGTTTGCAGGACAGGTGCGCGGTCATGTTGTGCATGACGTTTGTGACCCCTCGTGGCACACGACATGTCACATGCATCGGACTGGACGCACAGACGTATGTGTCAAGAGGGAACATTCATGTGGGCTGACGAGGATGTCAGTTCCTTTGAGTGGGATATATTTGACAACCTTACTTAATAGGAATGATAGACTACTTGTATCACCAAGAAATTCCTTCTTTTTTGGGTGCCCACTAGAGTCAGCCATTACTACAGTGACAGGTTCACGAGAGCCACACGTTCCTCTTGACCGCACACGTTAAGAAGCGTGGAAGATGATGAGACGTAACTCCCTCCATCTCTCACGTCATCCCCCACTGCCTATCCACACTACAGTCACTCTCTCTCTCACCGTCCTTATGGTTTCTCCAATGGACGACCTTCAACCGTGCCACCCCACTCCCATCCATGCCGATGGCAACCTGGTTCCCGACCAGCTGGTGGCGTGGCTGGCATGATCATGCAGGGGCATTAACCTACTAACGGCAACCCGATGGCTGCCTTCCATATGCACCAGGTCGCGGTCACCGACCATTGACCCAAAGCCGGCGTTCGTGCCAGTCAATGCGACTGCGGGCAGTACATCTGTTGCGATCACAAAGGAAATCACATGGGTTGTGGAAGCAGATGCGAGAAGCCGGGTGGTCGTGCCCGAGTGAGAAATTTTATGTGAGAGCCTGACGTAATAGGGGTGATAGACTACTCATATCATTAAGGAATTCATTTTTTCGGTAGCCCATTCAAAAAGAACTCCAATGTTAAGTGTGCTCAGCTTGGAGCGATTTCAGGAGGGATGACCGACTGGGAAGTTGGTCCCAGGTACGCACGAGTGAGGATAAAGTGCGCAGGAAAGACCAGCGTGATCTATGGGGCAAGTCTAGATTTCGCCAGGAGTAATGGCCAGTAACCGACGGGTGTGTCGAGGGCGTTACAAGTTGATATCTGAACTTGTAATGCCCGGTATGCAGCACTAGCCCGATCCAGACTTGAGAATCTTGATGGGTACAGAAACGCATATCGGGTGTTACAAGTTAGTATTAGAGCCGACCCTCGCGGTTACACAGATGTTTGCAGGACAGGTGCACGGTCATGTTGTGCATGACGTTTGTGACCCTGTCATGGCACATGACATGTCACATGTATCAGACTGAATGTACAAACGTATGTGCCAAGAGGGAACATTAATGTGGGCTCACGAGGATGTCAGTTCCTTTGAGTGGGATGTATTTGACAACCTGACTTAATAGAAATGATAGACTACTCGTATCACCAAGAAATTCCTTATTTTTCGGATGCCCACTAGAATCGGCCGTTAGTAACAGGCTCACGAGAGCCACACGTTCCTATCGGCCGCACACGTTGAGAACCATGGAAGACGATGAGACGTAACTCCCTCAATCTCTCACGTCATCGCCCACTGCCTATCCACACTATAGTCCCTCTCTCTCTCTCTCACCGTCCTTATGGTTTCTCCAATGGACGACCTTTAACCATGCCACCCCACTCTCATCCATGCTGGTGGCTACCTGGTTCACGACCAGTTGGTGGCTTGTCAGAATCGTGATTCTGTTGTACGATTCTAGGACTTTACGATCCAAACTAATCTATCTGATTTTACGATTTTGATCTCTAGAATCTATGTTTCTACGATTCTGATAGTGAAGATTGTATGATTTGCGATCCTGCCATCGGAACTCCCACTAGTGCAGAACCGGACAATAGCACCGGTTCGTAAGGCCCTTTAGTGCCGGTTCCATAACCGGCACTAAAGTGTGGGCACTAAAGCACCCCCCTTTAGTATCGGTTCAGCACGAACCGGTGCTAAAGGGCAACCACGTGGCACGAGCCAGCTCCGGGGGCCGGAAGCCCTTTAGTACCGGTTGGTAAAACCAACCGGTACTACAAGGTTTTTTTGTTTTGTTTTATGATTTCTTTTTCATTTAATTTTGTGTTTTCCATTTAATTCTTTTTCGTTTGCTGGTACTTTACGATACTACACATTGTACACGTTATGCATATATATATATATATATATATATATATAT
>LR738715.1:862929111-862957531 GCA_902687465.1 Secale cereale | reverse complement strand
TCCCCCGCCGCCGCCACCTCTCTCTCCACCTCTCTCCCCCCCTCTCCCCATCTCGCTCTCACGCACACCCACACCGCCACCGCCACCGCCGACGCCGCCATTTTCTCCATTTATTGACGGAATGATTCATTCGGCGCTACTCCTCCGATACTGCGGCGGCGGGCGACCGGCGGCCGGCGGTGACACGCAGAAGAAGAAGGAGGAGAGGGATGTGGAAGAGCAAGGGCCGGGCGTCCAGCAGCGGGCTGGCGGCGTCGCTGCTGCCCGACGCGCAGGGCGCCATCCCCGCCGTCGGATTCGGGGGCTACCATGGCGCCTCCCGCGTCGACCCCGCCGCCCTCCCCTCCGACGACCCCGACGCCCCAGCCCGCCCCCCCCGTATGTCCGCCCCCTCTCCTCTCCTCTCCCCTCCTCTCCCCTTGTAAACCCTACCCAGTTCCGCCGCCGTATCACCACTCTAGCCAGGCTAGGCTAGGCTAGGCTAGGGTTTGGATCGATTCACTTAATCGGGGCCTTATCTTGCTTGTTTGTTTCGCATCATCATGGCAACCAACAGGATGTGGACGCCCAAGTGCTGCAGCACCTCCGGAGGCTCGGCCGCAAAGATCCCACCACCAAGGTCCCCCTCCCTCCCTCCTGCTTCTGCCCCCCCTAAATCATTCATTTGTTATCACACAATCAGCAGCTTGACTGTTTTCTTCAATTCAATTCGATTCGATGCATCTCAAGGCATTATCCATGCTCTCCGCGCTGTTTGCGCAGCAACCTGCCGACCAAGTTGTGCAAATTGTTCCTCAATGGGTACTTCCTCTCTTCCCCTTGCTTGTGTCACACATCATATTTTCTTATTGGTTATATATATATGCTTCCTCTCTTCCTCAGCCGAATTAGTATGCATGAATCCGTGGCCTAATTAACTTGACAAACCCACATGAGCTTGACAAACATCCAGCATTGTCTGGATACTCTGTTTTTTCGTCTACAGGCATTGTTCAAGATATCTTCCGATATGCCGATAAATCGACCGATTTATCGCTTACCACTGTCTGACCGATAAGATAAATCAGCCGATATGGCGATAAATCGGCCGATATGCCGATAAACTGGCCGATTTACCCCTTATCATGGGTCGGCCGATAAGTTCCCGATAAGCGATATCCCCAACATTGTCTACAGGCATCTAGTGCATTATTCTAACTTTGAAGGAATATGTGTCTTCATCTTCCCCTTCTTTTCTTTTTTGCTAACTGGAGCAGCTATTGGGAGTATGCAGTGTATATTTCCTTCTAGTAGCTTCCTGGTTTTTGTGACCGCCTAGTAGCTCCCTTCCTGGTTTGACTAGCAGTTTCAGTTAAGCACAATAGGAATCCCACTCACAAAAATATGACTATCTAACCATGTGTAGTTGACCAAGTTGACGAGGAATACGGAATTGAGCCAATATAACTGATCACTTATAAACAGGGTACTCTGCTTTCAGAGACATGCGTATGTAGTAAATATTGGTCCTTGGTGCGGTGATTCTTTGCTATTGAAAAGAATAGGCTGGAACATCGGGTGAAAGCTTTCTTCTTCTGTAGCATGAAATTGAAATTACACCTGTTTTGCCGTATAATGTTTTACAATCCAGTATGAACATTTATGTCATAGGTGGGAGACAGATGTGAAGTCGAGCCAGGTGCCAAGAGGGGCACCGTGAAATTCGTTGGCAAAGCTGAAGCCCTTGGGCGTGGATTTTGGGTTGGCGTGCAATACGATGAGCCACTTGGAAAACACGACGGCATGTATGTTCATTCCCAAACTATGGCGCTGATAAATTTATACCCAGTTCCCAAGTCATCATGGCTTCTTGCGACCAGTAACAACATACCCTTGGAAAAACACTTCATTTTGTTTGACTTGTTGGGTTCTTGCTGCAGGGTGAAAGGAGTTCGCTTCTTCGAGTGCCCTCAAGGGCATGGAGCAATTGTTAGGCCAGAGAAAGTGAAGGTAGATACATACCTACCTTACCTAGTAGGAGTAGTATATTTTCCGTTGGTTCCTGTAACATTCAGCTTTCTTTGCTGGTACAATTCTGAACAAGGTTCCAAAAGGCGTTAGTCGTAAATTCCTGGGTTTTCCTCTTCCGAGCGCCTATATTGCCTATGCACACGACTTTGCATGCTTAAGTTCATGGTTGGTACTGCTTAGGTTAGGTGTTCCGCTATCGCCTAGTGGTGAGACATGCTTAAATGCATGTCGACCAGTGCTTACAGTTAGGTGTTCTGCCATCACTCTGCGCCTAGGCATGCTTAAGCGCATGCCTAGCAGCCTTTTTTATCATTGATTCTGAATAATCAATATGTCATTGAACTATCGGTTAAAATTACAAATCTTATAGTATCTGGCCATTTGTTTTGAACTTCCAATTTTTCTATTTTCGTTCCAGCTAATGTACCTCAAGTTTATTTGTCGATGAGATGCCTGAGTCTTGGTAGTTCTGGAATCCCTATTAGCTGAAACATGAGCATTACAAAGTTTCATATCTATGATCAGTTTGTTCACAGACCCTCGTCTTGGTAGAATTTCTCTTGCTGGCAGATGCTTATTTCTTTAGGTTTTGTTTCATGTTTGTTTAGATGATGCTCATGATGTCAATGTTGTCATTTTTTGTCTCAGGGTCCGGTCGTTCTGATCTCCTACTTCAACAACGACTACCATGTCTTGGAAGGTTCTTAGAGCTGGAGGAGTGGATGCTTGCACAAGTGGATCCCTACTCACCGACGCCAACCTCATCCATATCATCGTTGACGCCATCATTAACTGGTACTAGCCTATCTATTCCCTTCCCTTCCTCCATGAAATAGATGTTGTCAGTTGAATGGATGAGAGTGGCAGTAGGATAGTGTTTTTCTTCATGCGTTGTGGTGGGATTATTCCACTATTTGCTTGCTGTTGTACCATTGTACCTACAGGTTATTAGTATTGTTGATCCTGACCATGAGCTTGAATGGTTTAATTAGTAGTAGAAGAGCATCAGTTTAATCTGTAGCAATCAGGTCACTGATTTGTTTTCTATGGCATGGTACAAATATGATTGGAATGGTAGCCACTTAACATGTTAGAATGTACTCATTGTTTGGGTTGATTACTGGTCTGTATCAGGGGTACAAGTTTGTTACTTTCTATCTGGGTTTTCCTGCTGTTGTTTCCTGTTGTTATTTACCGTCAGGTATCTTAGTCTAGATATAACTCTGCAGTTTTCTTGAATCTGCACTTCCTTCCAAAAGTATATGAATTAATGATGTTACCCCTAGTTTCCTCAGCAAAATTGGTTTCGTTTCGAAACAAGCTGAAGTCCTTTTGATTCTTGATTTCTAGCATACACATGCAACCTGATTGGTGATGTTAATGTAGATATGATGTAGGTTCAATGCTTACAATTTTTTGATGTGATGCATGTTACATTTCGAAATATGAAGATGCTCTATCACTATTTCTGGCAATCTGGCATATCATAACAGTCTTACCCCTAGTTCTGTCACTAGCATACACTACAGTTTTAGATAAAAGGGGGGCATATCATTTGCTCTATAAAATGGATTGTTTATTAATTTATTTGGACTTGCACACATTAGGTAAGGAAGGATCGCCAATCTGGGTGTCCAAATGATAGTAAAACCTAGGCTCTTGCACGGTTCTTGGATTTATTTTTAGCATATATTACCCATATCGAGACTGAACATGTGGCTTTTCTTCTCATCTACAGGAGAGTTATGTGCTAATTTTTTTGAACAAGCTGGAAGTCCAAGTCAACGACTTGCTTTATATGTTTGTTGTAATGCCGTATTTTCTGGGAATTTGGATGTATTGTTGATCTTGCTGAGAATTTAGTGTATATTTGCTTGCTGAACTTATTATTCAAATGCTAGGATATATGTACAAATCCTTGGAATATTATTCTATGTTTATTTGAAATGTATTCTTGGATTGAAAGTTGTCAAAAAGAGAATATATTGGTATTGAATTTGGGTTGAATCTATGTATGTGCTGTAAATTGTATTTGAAACAAAGAGGCGTGGCCTAAATTAAAAACTGGCCGAAATGTCTATTGGACCAAATGAAAAACTGGTGGAAATGGCTACAGCCCAAAAAGAATGGATCGCAAAGAGGCCAAGGCCCAAAAATTGGATTGCAAAAAGGCCAAGGCCCCAAAATTAAATGCACTGTAAAAATCGTGAGGCCCAAATTTAAAATGGACCGCAAAATGCCCAAAGCAGTTGACCAAAATTGGCAGGAAAAAAAACATAAATGGGCTGAATTAACGGGCTCGGCCCATATAGACACCTAATCGGACCGGGCTGAATCTTATCAGTGACCTTTTCAATTGGTCGCAATTTTGCCACGTCAGATTGCCACGTCGAATCCGACGTGGCCTGGGCAGACATCCAATGACCAAAACAAAAGGTCATTGGTTCAACGACCTTTTGTTTTGGTCAAAAACGTCTAGGACCTTCTCACAGAGAAGGTCGCTATAGTCAGTTTATGACGGCCAGCTTTTGACCTTATGTTTTTGGTCACAAAAAGGTCACAAATGGAAATTTGTGACCATTCAGTGACCAATAGTGGTGGTCACAAGTTGACATATTTCTTGTAGTGCTTCTTGACTTCCACCATGAGGGACTCTCGATTGGAACTCTTGGTAATGTCCATGTACCATTGATGCAATTCATACATTCTCGCTGGGAGCTTCTTGACCTCGTCTGGCTTGACCAAAGGTTCGCCCCGGACATATTTCCGTTGTATTTCCTCCTCTATAAGCACAAGCATGGGCTCGATCTCGAGGAGTTGTCCAACAGTGATGCTAAGAATTTCAGCCTGCGTTATATGCTCCTCGGTTATTACCACATTGCCCTCCCCGGGAACGTAAACTATTTGCCCACAATAATATTGGGCGCGCGTACTCTCACGTGTTGTTGGCACAACAAGCGAGGGGATCGATTGCGCCGCCTGTTCTCCCAGCTGGGGAACAGTTTTCCCGCATTTTTTGACAGCTGCTTGTTGTTTGCTCGAGCTCGAGCTCGCCTCCTTCTGTAGTCGTGCTCGATTTAACTTCCTGATGTGCGCTCATAGTCTGTGTCGGTAGGCTTGGGAGCTGGTGGTTGAGCCATACGAACGAAGCGGTCAATCTTTTCCTCAGGCACTTTCTCCCTTGGCGGCGGTGGCGGTTTCGGTTCAAAATGATCGTCCACTTCTTCCCGCACTATGGCCTTGGTTTGCTCCTCGGTCCTGTCGTAAGCCCTCTGAGGAGGATCAGTGAGGCTTGGACCATATTTATATCGCTTGCCTCCGCCTGTACTTCCTATACTGCCTCGACTTGTACCGCTACGCACCATAGATGCGGGGTGTCTCTTCTGCGATTGCTGAGGCGGCAGAGACGGCTAACGGGGCTGAGTTGGACGAGGAGGAGTGGCCTGAAGCTGTGCCGGACTTGGAGGAGGAGTGGCCTGAAGTTGTGCCGGACTTGGAGGAGGAGTGGACGTCTGACATTGTGTCGGACTTGGAGGAGGAGTGGCCTGACGCTTTGCCGGACTTGGAGGAGGAGGAGTGGCCTGACGCGTTGGTGGACTTGCAGGAGCGGGAGTCTGCTGACTCGGTGGCGGACTTCGACGAGGAGTCGGCTGACGCGGTGTCGGTGGCCTTCGAAAGATGATGCAATCCTTTATCCATAGGATGATACGATGTTCGACCTCTCTGAGTGTGTGCTCCTCGTCACCTCCAGGAATGTCAAGCTCTAGCCCCGAATATTGGTCCACCACCTCATCAACCAAGACACGAGCATAGCCTGCAGGAATCGGGTTGCAATGGAAGGTTGCCTCGGGGGGATTTGTAAAAGCAAGTGCATCCGCCACCTTCATGGATATGTTCTTCATTATGAAGTGTAGCTCGTAGTTAGTGTTCTCAATGATGTCATCCACGGGGTATCTATCCAGCATTGCATCGCCCGGAGTGGAACCCACGCTGCTTCTCAGCATGGATGGGGCGGTGGTATGCAATGCTGGATCATCCGCTAGCTGCTGATGGCTTCTCGCCCCTCGTTGGTTACCCCAAGTGGAAGGTTTGAGATGTAGCGTAGCGGCAAGTTTTCCCTTGGCAAAGATACCAAGGATCGAATCCCGTGAGACTCCGAGGGTCGACAAGAAGGTGTCAATAGCGCCAGAGACTTTTGCTTGACAGGACCTGCACACAGATACAAATAACTTTGCTCCCAACGAGTACAGAGAGGTTGTCAATCCCTCCGGCCTTGTCGTTTACAAAGGATCAAACGCAAGAGATAATAGTGATAGGTATGACTGCAACTAGGAAATAAGAACATTAAGTAAATAGCGGGTGTGATCAGTGATGGTAATATGGACCGGGGTCCCATGATGTTCACTAGTGATGTCTCTCTCCCAAAAGACGATAAAACAGCTAAGCGAGGTAAACAAATTACAGCTGGGCAATTGACAGGATTATGTGCGCAAACCAATGCTAACTATGCTGTAAGAAAGGTAGAGGCTCAAAAGCATGGGCGGTACGCCAAGGCAAGTAGATCGAAATCTATCTGCATCTACTACTAATCATCCACCTTGAGATATCTATCCAGAACATCTCGCTGGTATTAAGTTGCGAGTCCCACCCATAGTGTAAACTCAAAGCAACAGACAACTGCATTAAAAGAACTTTGCGTAAAGTAAACAATCCTTGCACCCGCAAGTACAAGCACCGTTGTTTTCCCCCTTGTGGCAACAACACATCCCCTAGACTCATGTTTCTGTCACTCAAGCTAGTCATCGAGGGGCATGAACCCACAATCAAGCATAACGTTCCCTCTTGGAGTTACTACCTACTACTCGGCCAAAGCAATAAATAGTAACGGAGAACATGCAAGAATTACTCAAGAACATAAATATAAAAGAGGTGAATCAAATATATTACTCAAACACAATCTGAACATAATCTCATAATCCATCGGATCCCAGCAAACTCAGCATAGCAACAGCATAAAGATTACATATGTGCCTCGATCATGTAGGGCAGCTCATGAGGTCTAATCGATGAAGAACAAAGAGGGGAGGAGGACATCACATAGCTACTGGTCATGGACCCATGGTCCAAGGGGGACTACTCACAACTCATCCGGGAAGCGTCCATGATGGTGGAGAAGCTCCCGGTGGTGGTTCTCCCCTCCGGCAGGGTGCCGGGAAGAGTTCTCCTGGTGCTCCCGATCTTGGAAGCGCGGCGGCGGCGGAACATAGATGAGATCGCGAAAAAGGGTTCCGTCCTCGAGGGTTTCGGGACGCGTGCTAAATATATGCCAAAGGGGGGCACCAGAGGCGGAGAGGGGGGCCCAGGCGCCCCCCCGGCGCGGCCAGGAGGGGGCCGCGTGGGCAGGCCGCCTGGGCTGCCCCTGGCTCCCCTCTGGCCCCACTTCTGGCGCGTGGAAGCTTCTGGAGCGCTGATATTTTATATATTTTTCCCGGAATTTTTCTGGCAATTTAAGTAATGGGAAAACCTGAAATACAAAAACAGCAGAAAACAGAAACTGGCACTGGGGTGCACTGAGTTAATATGTTAGTCCAAATATGATCAAAAGTGTATGGAAGTGCATAAATATCATAGCAATATCACACAAAAGAAGCATGGAGCAAGCAGAAATTATAGATACGTTTTGGACGTATCAACATCCCCAAGCTTAATTCCTGCTCGTCCTCGAGTAGGTAAACGATAACAAGCATAATTTCTGTGGTGACATGCTATCGACCATATAAGAACTTTTAAGTAAAGCAATCAAGGCATGTAATCCAATTCAAGTCATAACAAGCAAGAGTCTATATTAGCATTGTAACAAGTAACATAAGAACATAAAGGTGCAAGAGCTCTCGCTGTCCGTGACTCGAATGTCTCCAAATGGTGTTTGCGTGCAAGAAAGGGGATATGGATATATGAGAGTAAAACATAGTTTTTGTATTGTTGAGAACTTAATCTACTAAAGTTTCACACTTGGTCTTCTTTGGAATCTTATATTGACTCATCCCCAGACCGTCAGCCAGGTACAAGTCAAAATGATCCACTCCCTTTCGATATTTTGAGCACTCATGCAATGGATGAGCGTAAGCAAGAAAGTCGACACTTACGATGGCAAAGAGAGAAATGATAGAGGGGGAAGACAAAAAGGGTGTGAAAGGCTCACATCAATGAGGACAATCATTGGCGAGAGAAAGCCAAATGATAGATATGATGTGAGGAGTAGGGATTGCCATGCAACGGATGCACATATGAGCTAAGGTAAGCTCTCCAATGGAACTAGTGGGGGTGCATCCAACTTGCTTGCTCAAGAAGACCTAGAGCTCTTTTGAGGAGGCTCATCATTGGAATATACAAGCCAAGTTCTATAGTGTAAAGGTCCCCACATAGCTATATGCATAAATGATAATCTCTATGGAGTACAAGGTATAAGATGGAGTACAAGTGTGGATCTCTCAAAAGAAATAGTAGTGTGCCCCCTTCTCTCTTTTTATTTCTTTTTTTCTCTTTTTTTTTTCTCTTTTATTTTTATTTTTTTGTGGCCTCAATGGCTCTTTCTATTTATCTCTCATTTGTCCTCTTTGGGATCTTTTGATTTTGTCCTCTTTGGGATCTTTTGATTTGTCCTCTTTGGGATCTTTTCCTCACTTTAGGGGCAACACTCTATGTATTACAAGAAGTATAGAAGATCTTTCACACTTTACAAAAGTACTCAACATAAAGAAAATGAAACTATCATGATGTATGCAAATGTATGCCTCTGCCAGTGTAGCAGGATATGCAATGATACTAGCGCGTGATGTAGCAATGATTAGGACAAGGCCCAACTAGCATGCAGCTCATCGATCAAGCAAAAAGCATGTATGACATGAAGGTCAAGTCATGAGAGGATGGATGTTGCATGGCAATGTATCTCGGAAAGGCTATGGAAATGCCTTAATAGATAGGTATGGTGGCTGTTATAAGGAAGGATATAATGAGGCTTATGATGACAGAGCGTATCGTGCCAAGGATTTGGATGCACCGGCGAAGTATGCGCCAACTCTCGAGGTGAGAAAGGGCAATGCACGGTACCGAAGAGGCTAGAAAAATATGGATAGGTGGAAGTGTCAACCTTCGAATACTCACATTAGTCCGAAGAACTCATGCACTTATTATCGGTAACTCTCAATCTAGTTAGAGGTTCACAAAGAGACAAGTACCCCGAGGAGGTGTGTATGGGGGTTTGGTTACCCTTGCGCATCCTCGACCCATGGTACGTGAGTGTACTCTAATATTCGATCCCTCCAAAGATTAGTGATCCATTTAGTAGCTAAAGTTCTCAACTATTTTGTAGGTTTTCGAAAATAAACACGGATTGCCCAAAATACGACATCTATCACTAATAGGCTAAAGCTCTTGACACCAAAAGTTCAGACATTACTCATGGCAATACCTCAAAACTATTGCAAGTTACTACCAAAATTAAATAGCAACCTCAATTACCTACTTTAAGTTAAGACACACAACTCAGTGCAACAGACAAACTCTCTCAACAAGATAAACATGAAAACTCAAGAGAGTTCAGCAACCAACTAAACAAAAGCTCTTTAAAAAGAAAAGCATGAAAACTAAGAGCTAAACATGACAGTAGCTATGGAAAGACAAAGAACATACACAGCAAAGATAAGCACGAAAATCCTATGTTGTGTTCTAGGTTGAAGTGGAGCGTGTTTCTCTCCCACACAAAGAAATCTAGGTTCTAACTCGTTATGAACAGCAAGCAAAGCTAAAGAAAACTAAAAAGGAAACTAAAAGCAAGACGCTCCAAGCATAGCACATAACGCATGAAGTGATTAAAATATAGTGGAACGAAAGACGAACTGATAATTGTTGATGGAGAAGGGGATGCACGGGGGTCGGGGGCATCCCCAAGCTTAGACGCTTGAGTCTTCTTGAATATTTCTTGGGGGTGCACGGGGGCATCCCCAAGCTTGAGCGTTTGACACTCCTGAATCTTTTTATCATCTTCCCTCGCACACTTGAAAACTCCCTTCATACATAACTCATCATAATCTGATTAGCGAGGTAAGTACCCATAATAAAATAATTTTTCCCTACTGGAAATAAGGATAATCTTGAAGATATACTGTTTCTCAAGATTGCCAAAAGGTTTTTGCAAAGAAAAAGCAAGCTCAAGGTTTGCAAAACGAAGAAATGGCAAAACAGGACAGAATCTGTGAAAAACAGACCAGCAGGTAGTAAATAATTTTTTCGGGGCACTTCTGCAACTCAAATAAAAAAACTCAGAACAGACGCACGAAAGCCAATTGTATAGTGCACGCTGTCGAGAAAATTCAGACCAAAAAGATGATCTCGTGATTTTATACAAATTTTTCTGTCCAAGGACAGAATCTGTTTCCTGGACAGCACGTCACAACTTTTGAACTTTCTTGCAATCAGAGGCTAAACTTGGCACAAAACTGAAAAGAAAAGATACAATGATGATGCTACTGTAGTAACAAACATCAAGACACAACAAAAGCAAAATAAAACTTTATTCGTTGTGGGCTGCCTCCCAAAAGCGCTTTCTTTTATGCCTTTAAGCTAGGCATAATGCAAAAAGATCAAGTTGTATCAATTGAACCATCATCAAGATCATCAAAAAGCTCTTAAATAGTACAACTAGTCTTAAGGGGACTTTCAAATAAAGGCCTAATAGAGATACTTCTAGGGAGAAGACCAAAAGGTAAAAAGTCAATGGAAGATTCATTTATAAATTTATCAAAGAGAGGTGTTTCTTCCAAAGTCTTCACAGTTTCAACCCCTTTGGCAATAGGTGGATTACTTTTGGAACGAGGAGCCTTTGGAACGTGAACTTAGGCTCCTTCTTTGCCGGAGTTTCTACCTTTTTGGTTTTGATTGAGGAGAAAGTAGTTCCTAAAGTGTCAAAGATTTCCTCAATCTTGTCTATCCTAGAAGAATCCAAGTCATGGAATTTGATGGTCTCAAAAGTTTTGAGAATTTTATGCATGGAGCTATCAAGCCTATTCAAATTCCCTTGGATCTTACGATCCAACTCATTTATCTTATTAATGTTTGGCATCTCTAGCTCTATCTTTTCAAGTTTTTTCATAATGTGAGCTAGGGTAATGTCCTCTTGAATGCTAACAAGAGGGGGATTTCCAACAAGATTTTCAATAATACTATGAGATTCCCAAACTGGGGCCTCTAGGAAATTTCCATTGATAGCAGAATCTAGAATAAACCTATTCCAAGAAATAATTCCAACATAAAAATTTCTAAGCAGAATAGTAGTAGATTGCTTCTCGGTGGCTCTTTTTTGAGAATCATTAATTCTATACCAAGCATCTTTTAGACTTTCCCCACCTCTTTGTTTAAAGGTGAGCACTTCTGCCTCACCAAAGGCAAAAGGACCAGACATAATGCCAACTAAAAGCGAGATAACTATTTTTGTGATTTTTGATAGAAGACACTAAAGCAAAAACTGAAAGGTAAACTAACAAGACTAAAAAGCAAAGATAAAAGATAACGTACAACTCCCCTATCTTGAAGAGTGGAGTCCCCGGCGACGACGCCAGAAAACTTTGCTTGATGGCTTCTCGCCCCTCGTTGGTTACCCCAAGTGGAAGGTTTGAGATGTAGCGTAGCGGCAAGTTTTCCCTTGGCAAAGATACCAAGGATCGAATCCCGTGAGACTCCGAGGGTCGACAAGAAGGTGTCAATAGCGCCAGAGACTTTTGCTTGGCAGGACCTGCACACAGATACAAATAACTTTGCTCCCAGCGAGTACAGAGAGGTTGTCAATCCCTCCGGCCTTGTCGTTTACAAAGGATCAAACGCAAGAGATAATAGTGATAGGTATGACTGCAACTAGGAAATAAGAACAGTAAGTAAATAGCGGGTGTGATCAGTGATGGTAATATGGACCGGGGTCCCATGATGTTCACTAGTGATGTCTCTCTCCCAAAAGACGATAAAACAGCTAAGCGAGGTAAACAAATTACAACTGGGCAATTGACAGGATTATGTGCGCAAACCAATGCTAACTATGATGTAAGAAAGGTAGAGGCTCAAAAGCATGGGCGGTACGCCAAGGCAAGTAGACCAAAATCCATCTGCATCTACTACTAATCATCCACCTTGAGATATCTATCCAGAACATCTCGCTGGTATTAAGTTGCGAGTCCCACCCATAGTGTAAACTCAAAGCAACAGACAACTGCATTAAAAGAACTTTGTGTAAAGTAAACAATCCTTGCACCCGCAAGTACAAGCACCGTTGTTTTCCCCCTTGTGGCAACAGCACATCCCCTAGACTCATGTTTCTGTCACTCAAGCTAGTCATCGAGGGGCATGAACCCACAATCAAGCATAACATTCCCTCTTGGAGTTACTACCTACTACTCGGCCAAAGCAATAAATAGTAACGAAGAACATGCAAGAATTACTCAAGAACATAAATATAAAAAAGGTGAATCAAATATATTACTCAAACACAATCTGAACATAATCTCATAATCCATCGGATCCCAGCAAACTCAGCATAGCAACAGCATAAAGATTACATATGTGCCTCGATCATGTAGGGTAGCTCATGAGGTCTAATCGATGAAGAACAAAGAGGGGAGGAGAACATCGCATAGCTACTGGTCATGGACCCATGGTCCAAGGGGGACTACTCACAACTCATCCGGGAAGCGTCCATGGTGGTGGAGAAGCTCCCGGTGGTGGTTCTCCCCTCCGGCATGGTGCCGGGAAGAGTTCTCCTGGTGCTCCCAATCTTGGAAGCGCGGCGGCGGCGGAACAGAGATGTGATCGCGAAAAAGGGTTCCGTCCTCGAGGGTTTCGGGACGCGTGCTAAATATATGCCAAAGGGGGGCACCAGAGGCGGAGAGGGGGGCCCAGGCCCCCCCCTCCCGGCGCGGCCAGGAGGGGGGCCGCGTGGGCAGGCCGCCTGGGCTGCCCCTGGCTCCCCTTTGGCCCCACTTCTGGCGCGTGGAAGCTTCTAGAGCGCTGATTTTTTATATATTTTTCCCGAAATTTTTCTGGCAATTTAAGTAATGGGAAAACCTGAAATACAAAAACAGCAGAAAACAGAAACTGGCACTGGGGTTCACTGAGTTAATAGGTTAGTCCAAATATGATCAAAAGTGTATGGAAGTGCATAAATATCATAGCAATATCACACAAAAGAAGCATGGAGCAAGCAGAAATTTGAAGGAAATATGCCCTAGAGGCAATAATAAAGATGATTATTTGTATTTCCTTATATCATGATAAATGTCTTTTATTCATGCTAGAATTGTACTAACCGGAAACTTAGTACATGTGTGAATACATAGACAAAACAGTATGTCCCTAGTATGCCTCTACTAGACTAGCTCATTGATCAAAGATGGTTATGTTTCCTAGCCATAGACATGAGTTGCCATTTGATCAATGGGATCACATCATTAGGAGAATGATGTGATGGACAAGACCCATCCGTTAGCATAGCACTATGATCGTTTAGTTTTACTGCTATTGCTTTCTTCATGACTTATACATGTTCCTATGACTATGAGATTATGCAACTCCCGAATACCGTAGGAACACCTTGTGTGCTATCAAACATCACAACGTAACTGGGTGATCATAAAGATGCTCTACAGGTGTCTCCGAAAGTATTCGTGGTGTTGGCATAGATCAAGATTAGGATTTGTCACTCCGAGTGTCGGAGAGGTATCTCAGGGCCCTCTCGGTAACACACATCATAATAAGCCTTGCAAGCAAAAGACTAATGAGTTAATCACGAGATAATGTGTTACGGAACGAGTAAAAATACTTGCCGGTAACGAGATTGAACTAGGTATAGAGATACCGACGATCGAATCTCGGGCAAGTAACATACCGATGACAAAAGGAACAACGTATGTTGTTATGCGGTTTGACCGATAAAGATCTTCGTAAAATATGTAGGAACCAATATGAGCATCCAGGTTCCGCTATTGGTTATTGACCGGAGATGAGTCTCGGTCATGTCTACATAGTTCTCGAACCCGTAGGGTCCGCACGCTTAACGTTTGATGACGATCGGTATTATGAGTTTATGAGTTTTGATGTACCGAAGGAGTTCGGAGTCCCGGATGAGACCGGGGACATGACGAGGAGTCTCGAAATGGTTGAGACGTAAAGATCGATATATTGGACGACTATATTCGGACATCGGAAAGGTTCCGAGTGATTCGGGTATTTTTCAGAGTATATGGGCTTTATTGGGCCATACGGGAATAGAGGAGAAAGGCCAAAAGGAAGGAGGCGCGTGCCCCCCCTCTGGTCCGAATTGGACAAGGGGTGCAGCCCCCTTTTCCTTCCCCCTCTCCACCTCTTTCCTTCTCTCCTACTCTGGAAAGGAAAGGGGAATCCTACTAGGACTTGGGAGTCCTAGTAGGACTCCCCACACTTGGCGCGCCCCCTCTAGGGCCAGCCTCTCCCTTGCTCCTTTATATACGGGGGCAGGGGGCACCCTAGGACACACAAGTTGAATTGTTCTAGCCGTGTGCGGTGCCCCCCTCCACAGAAACACACCTCGGTCATACCGTTGCAGTGCTTAGGCGAAGCACTGCGCCGGTGAATACATCATATCCGTCACCACGCCGTCGTGCTGACGAAACTCTCCCGTGAAGCTCAACTGGATCAAGAGCTCGTGGGACGTCATCAAGCTGAACGTGTGCTGAACACGGAGGTGCCGTACGTTCGGTACTTGATCGGTTGAATCGCGAAGAAGTTCGACTACATCAACCGCGTCACTTGACGCTTCCGCTTTCGGTCTACGAGGGTACGTAGACACACTCTTCCCTCTCGTAGCTATGCATCTGGTAGATAGATCTTGCGTGATCGTAGGAAAAATTTAAAATACTACGTTCCCCAACAGTGGCATCATGAGCCAGGTCTATGCGTAGATGATATGCACGAGTTGAACACAATGAGTTGTGGGCGATACTAGTCATACTGCTTACCAGCATGTCATACATTGCTTCGGCGGTATTGTGAGATGAAGCGGCCCGGACCGACATTACGCGTACGCTTACGCGAGACTGGTTTCACCGTTACGAGCACTCGTTGCTTAAAGGTGACTGGCGGGTGTCTGTCTCTCTCACTTTAGCTGAATCAAGTGTGGCTACGCCCGGTCCTTGTGAAGGTTAAAACAACACATACTTGACGAAACATCGTTGTGGTTTTGTATGCGTAGGTAAGAACGGTTCTTGCTAAGCCCGTAGCAGCCACGTAAAACTTGCAACAACAAAGTAGATGACGTCTAATTTGTTTTTGCAGGGCATGTTGTGATGTGATATGGTCAAGACATGATGAGTTATACGGTTTTGTATGAGATGATCATGTTTTGTAATGTTATCGGCAACTGGCAGGAGCCATATGGTTGTCGCTTTATTGTATGAAATGCAATCGCCATGTAATTGCTTTACTTTATCACTAAGTGGTAGCGATAGTCGTAGAAGCAATAGTTGGCGAAACGACAACGATGCTACGATGGAGATCAAGGTGTCGCGCCGGTGACGAAGGTGATCATGACGGTGCTTTGGAGATGGAGATCAAAAGCACAAGATGATGATGGCCATATCATGTCACATATTTTGATTGCATGTGACGTTTATCTTATTATGCTTCTTATTTTGCTTAGAACGACGGTAGCATTATAAGATGATCCCTTACTAAATTTCAAGGTATAAGTGTTCTCCCTGAGTATGCACCGTTGCGAAAGTTCGTCGTGCCGAGACACCACGTGATGATCGGGTGTGATAAGCTCTACGTTCAAATACAACGGGTGTAAGCCAGTTTTGCACACGCAGAATACTCGGGTTAAACTTGATGAGCCTAGCATATGCAGATATGGCCTTGGAACACTGGAGACCGAAAGGTCGAGCGTGAATCATATAGTAGATATGATCAACATAAGATGTTCACCATTGAAACTACTCCATCTCACGTGATGATCGGACATGGTTTAGTTGATTTGGATCACGTGATCATTTAGATGACCGGAGGGATGTCTATCTAAGTGGGAGTTCTTAAGTAATATGATTAATTGAACTTTAATTTATCATGAACTTAGTCCTGGTAGTATTAGCATATCTATGTTGTAGATCAATAGCTCGCGATGTTGCTCCACGTTTATTTTTTATATGTTCCTAGAGAAAACCAAGTTGAAAGATGTTCGTAGCAATGATGCGGAATTGTTCCATGATCTGAGTATTATCCTCATTGCTGCACAGAAGAATTATGTCCTTGATGCACCGCTAGGTGACAGACCTATTGCAGGAGCAGATGTAGACGTTATGAACGTTTTGACAAAAGCTCGATATGATGACTACTTGATAGTTTAGTGCACCATGCTTTACGGCTTATAACCGGGACTTCAAAAACGTTTTGAAACGCCACGGAGCATATGAGATGTTCCAAGAGTTGAAATTTGTATTTCATACTCATGCCCGTGTCGAGAGGTATAAGACCTCTGACAGTACTTTGCCTACAAGATGGAGGAGAATAGCTCAACCAGTGAGCATGTGCTCAGATTGTCTGGGTAGTACAATTGCTTGAATCAAGTGGGAGTTAATCTTCCAGATAAGATAGTAATTGACAAAGTTCTCTAGACACTATCACCAAGTTAGTAGAACTTCGTGATGAACTATAATATGCAAGGGATGACGAAAGTAATTCCCGAGCTCTTCACGATGCTGAAATCGGCGAAGGTAGAAATCAAGAAAGAGCATCAAGAGTTGATGGTTAACCAGACCACTTGTTTCAAGTAAAGGTCAAAGGGATAGAAGGGGAACTTCAAGAAGAATGACAAGCAAGTTGTCACTCCCGTGAAGAAACCCAAAGCTAAACTCAAGCCTGAAACTAAGTGCTTCTACTGCAAAGGAAATGGTCACTAGAAGTGGAACTGCCCTAGATATTTGGCGGATAAGAAGGATGGCAAAGTGAACAAAGGTATATTTGATATACAGATTATTGATGTGTATTTTACTAGTGTTCATAGCAACCCCTCGGTATTTGATATCGGTTCAGTTGCTAAAGAGTAGTAACTCGAAATGGGAGTTGCATAATGAACAGAAACTAGTTAAAGGATGAAGTGACGATGTGTATTGGAAGTAGTTCCAAGATTGATATGATCATCATCGCACACTCCCTATACTTTCGGGATTAGTGTTGAACCTAAATAAGTGTTATTTGGTGTTTGTGTTGAGCATGAATATGATTTGATCATGTTTATTGCAATACGGTTATTCATGTAAGTTAGAGAATAATTGTTGTTCTGTTTACATGAATAAAACCTTCTATGGTCATACACCCAATGAAAATGGTTTGTTGGATCTCGATCGTGTGATACACATATTCATAATATTGAAGCCAAAAGATGCAAGGTTAATAATGATAGTGCAACTTATTTGTGGCGCTGCCGTTTAGGTCATATTGGTGTAAAGCGCATGAAGAAACTCCATAGTGATGGACTTTTAGAATCACTTGATTATGAATCACTTGGTGCTTGCGAACCATGCCTCATGGGCAAGATGACTAAAACTCCGTTCTCCGGAACCGTGGAGCGAGCAACAGAGTTGTTGGAAATCATACATACTGATGTATGCGGACCAATGAGTGTTGAAGCTCGCGGCAGGTATCGTTATTTTCTGACCTTCACTGATGATTTGAGCAGATATGGGTATATCTACTTAATGAAGCACAAGTCTGAAACATTTGAAAAGTTCAAAGAATTTCAGAGTGAAGTGGAGAATCATCGTAACAAAAAAATAAGAGTTTCTACGATATGATCGTAGAGGTAAAATATTTGAGTTAGCGAGTTTGGCCTTCAATAAAAACAATGTGAAATAGTTTCACTACTCACGCCACCTGGAACACCACAGTGTAATGGTGTGTCCGAACGTCATAACCGTACTTTATTAGATATGGTGCGATCGATGATGTCTCTTACCGATCTACCACTATCGCTTTTGGGGTTACGCATTAGAGACAGCTACATTCATGTTAAATAGGGCACCATCTAAATCCGTGGAGATGACACCGTATGAACTGTGGTTTGACGAGAAACCTAAGCTGTCATTTCTATAAGTTTGGGACTGCGATGCTTATGTGAAAAAGTTTCAACATGATAAGCTCGAACCCAAATCGGAGAAGTAAATCTTCATAGGATAGCCAAAAAGAAACTGTTGGGTACACCTTCTATCACAGATCCTAAGGCAAGGTCTTTGTTGCTAAGAGTGGATCCTTTCTAGAGAAGGAGTTTCTCTCGAAAGAAGTGAGTGGGAGGAAAGTAGAACTTGATGAGGTAATTGTACCTTCTCCCGAATTGGAAGGTAGTACATCACAGAAACTCGTTCCAGTGATTCCTACACCAATTAGTGAGGAAACTAATGATGATGATCATGAAACTTCAGATCAAGTTTCTGCTGAACTTCGTAGATCACCCAGAGTTCGTTCCGCACCAGAGTGGTACGGCAACCCAGTTCTGGAAGTCATGTTACTAGACCATGATGAACCTACGAACTATGAGGAAGCGATGATGAGCCCAGATTCCGCAAAATGGCTTGAGACCATGAAATCTGAGATGGGATCCATGTATTAGAACAAAGTATGGACTTTGGTTGACTTGCCCGATGATCGGCAAGCCATCGAAAATAAATGGATCTTCAAGAGGAAGACCGACGCAAATGGTAATGTTACTGTTTACAAAGCTCGACTTGTCGCGAAAGGGTTTCGATAAGTTCAAGGAGTTGACTACGATAAGACTTTCTCACCCGTAGCGATGCTTAAGTCTGTCCGAATCATGTTAGTAATTGCCGTATTTTGTGAAATCTGGCAAATGGATAACAAAACTGCATTCTTTAATGGATTTATTAAAGAAGACTTGTATATGATGCAACCAGAAGGTTTTGTCAATCCTAAAGGTGCTAACAAAATGTGCAAGCTCCAGCGATCCATCTATGGACTGGTGCAAGCATCTCGGAGTTGGAATATACGCTTTGATAAGTTGATCAAAGCATATAGATTTATACAGACTTGCGGTGAAGCCTGTATTTACAAGAAGTGAGAGGGAGCACTACAACCTTTCTGATAAGTATATGTGAATGACATATTGTCGATCGGAAATGATGTAGAATTTTCTGGAAAGCATAAAGGAGTGTTTGAAAGGATTTTTTCAAAGAAAGACCTTGGTGAAGCTGCTTACATATTGGGCATCAAGATCTATAGAGATAGATCAAGACGCTTGATAAGACTTTCGATGAGTACATACCTTGATAAGATTTTGAAGTAGTTCAAAATGGATCAGTCAAAGAAGGAGTTCTTGCCTGACTTGTAAGGTGTGAAGTTGAGTAAGACTCAAAGCCAGACCACGGCAGAAAAATATAGAGAGAATGAAAGTCATTCCCTATGCCTCAGCCATAGGTTCTATAAAGTATGCCATGCTGTGTACAAAACACGTTGTGTACCTTGCCATGAGTTTTACAGGGAGGTACAATAGTGATCCAGGAGTAGATCACTGTACAGCGGTCAAAATTATCCTTAGTAATTGGATGACTAAAGGAAATATTTCTCGATTATGGAGGTGATAAAGAGTTCGTCATAAAGGGTTACGCCGATGCAAGCTTTGACACTAAATCCAGATGACTCTAAGTATCAATCTGGATGCGTATTGAAAGTGGGAGCAATTAGCTAGAGTAGCTCCATGCAGAGCATTGTAGACATAGAAATTTGCGAAATACATACGGATCTGAATGTGACAGACCCGTTGACTAAACTTCTCTCACAAGCAAAACATGATCACACCTTATTACTCTTGGGTATTAATCACATAGCGATGTGAACTAGATTATTGACTCTAGTAAACCCTTTGGGTGTTGGTCACATGGTGATGTGAACTATGGGTGTTATTCACATAACGATGTGAACTATCGGTATTAAATCACATGGCGATGTGAGCTAGATTATTGACTCTAGTGCAAGTGGGAGACTGAAGGAAATATGCCCTAGAGGCAATAATAAAGATGATTATTTGTATTTCCTTATATCATGATAAATGTCTTTTATTCATGCTAGAATTGTATTAACCGGAAACTTAGTACATGTGTGAATACATAGACAAAACAGTATGTCCCTAGTATGCCTCTACTAGACTAGCTCATTGATCAAAGATGGTTATGTTTCCTAGCCATAGACATGAGTTGCCATTTGATCAATGGGATCACATCATTAGGAGAATGATGTGATGGACAAGACCCATCCGTTAGCATAGCACTATGATCGTTTAGTTTTACTGCTATTGCTTTCTTCATGACTTATACATGTTCCTATGACTATGAGATTATGCAACTCCCGAATACCGTAGGAACACCTTGTGTGCTATCAAACATCACAACGTAACTGGGTGATCATAAAGATGCTCTACAGGTGTCTCCGAAAGTATTCGTGGTGTTGGCATAGATCAAGATTAGGATTTGTCACTCCGAGTGTCGGAGAGGTATCTCAGGGCCCTCTCGGTAACACACATCATAATAAGCCTTGCAAGCAAAAGACTAATGAGTTAGTCACGAGATAATGTGTTATGGAACGAGTAAAAATACTTGCCGGTAACGAGATTGAACTAGGTATAGAGATACCAACGATCGAATCTCGGGCAAGTAACATACCGATGACAAAAGGAACAACGTATGTTGTTATGCGGTTTGACCGATAAAGATCTTCGTAGAATATGTAGGAACCAATATGAGCATCCAGGTTCCGCTATTGGTTATTGACCGGAGATGAGTCTCGGTCATGTCTACATAGTTCTCGAACCCGTAGGGTCCGCACGCTTAACGTTTGATGACGATCGGTATTATGAGTTTATGAGTTTTGATGTACTGAAGGAGTTCGGAGTCCCGGATGAGACCGGGGACATGACGAGGAGTCTTGAAATGGTCGAGACGTAAAGATCGATATATTGGACGATTATATTCGGACATCGGAAAGGTTCCGAGTGATTCGGGTATTTTTCGGAGTATATGGGCCTTATTGGGCCATACGGGAATAGAGGAGAAAGGCCAAAAGGAAGGAGGCGCGTGCCCCCCCTCTGGTCCGAATTGGACAAGGGGTGCAGCCCCCTTTTCCTTCCCCCTCTCCACCTCTTTCCTTCTCTCCTACTCCGGAAAGGAAAGGGGAATCCTACTAGGACTTGGGAGTCCTAGTAGGACTCCCCACACTTGGCGCGCCCCCTCTAGGGCCGGCCTCTCCCTTGCTCCTTTATATACGGGGGCAGGGGGCACCCTAGGACACACAAGTTGAATTGTTCTAGCCGTGTGCGGTGCCCCCCTCCACAGAAACACACCTCGGTCATACCGTTGCAGTGCTTAGGCGAAGCACTGCGCCGGTGAATACATCATATCCGTCACCACGCCATCGTGCTGACGAAACTCTCCCGTGAAGCTCAACTGGATCAAAAGCTCGTGGGACGTCATCAAGCTGAACGTGTGCTGAACACGGAGGTGCCGTACGTTCGGTACTTGATCGGTTGAATCGCGAAGAAGTTCGACTACATCAACCGCGTCACTTGACGCTTCCGCTTCCGGTCTACGAGGGTACGTAGACACACTCTTCCCTCTCGTAGCTATGCATCTGGTAGATAGATCTTGCGTGATCGTAGGAAAATTTTAAAATACTACGTTCCCCAACAAAATTATAGATACATTTTGGACGTATCAGCTGCTGCAGCTGCTGAGACCCCCTTTGCTGGCTAAGTGAGTCGATCTGCTCCTGCTGCCGCTGGAATTTGTCTGCCAAGTCCGCGTGCTTTAATTCTAGGCCTTGAAGGCGTTCATAGTCTAGCTTCCTCTGCTCCTCCTCCATCTTCCTCTGCTTCTCCTCCGCAATCTTCCTTCTCGCACGGGTTCTGTAGTCGGCGTTCCAGTCCGAAAACCCTTCATACCATGGAAGAGCGCCCTTGCCTCGTGTTCTTCCCGGGTGTTCAGGATTTTCCAGGGCACGCGTAAGCTCGTCGTTCTCTCTGTTGGGCTGGAACACCCCGATCGAGCCTCTTCTATTGCAACAAGTAGCTTATCGCCGGCTCCTTCCAGACATGCCTTCCTCGAAACTTCGCCTGTCTTCGGGTCCAACTCCCCCCCATGCGCACAGAACCAAGTCCTGCATCTGGGGGGCCAGCTCCTAGTAACCAGAGTGACACCTGCATCCTCCATCCCTTTCTCAAACTTATCCCACTTAGGCATTGCCACCGCGTAGCCACCTGGCCCCAGCTTACGGAACTTATCCTTTTTTCGGCATTATTCTTGTTTATTCTCGACCGTTCCTTAGCTAATTCTAAATCCTTGAATTTCACGAAATCGTCCCAATGAGCATTTTGCTTCTCTAGTGTTCCCTCGAATACTGGAGTCTTCCTTCCTCCCTTGACGTACTTGTCCCATTCACGATTCTTGTGGTTCTTGAATGCAACCGCCATCTTCCTAAGAGCAGCGTCCTTGACTTTCTGCACATCTGCTTCTGTGAAATGATCTGGTAGGGTGAAATGTTCCATGAGAGTATTCCAAAGCAGACTTTTTTGTCTGTCGTCGACAAAAGTAACATCTGGACGTGGCTTTGCTGGCTTTCTCCATTCTTGAAGGGAGATCGGGAGTTGGTCCTTCACAAGAACTCCGCACTGATGAACGAACTTGCCCGCAATCTTCTTAGGCGCTAATGGTTTGCCATTAGGTCTGATTGCCTCGACATTGTACTTTATGCCCTCCTTCAACAATTTGTTCGGGCCTCGTTTCGTCCTGTTGCCTGAAGATTTGCTCGATCCGGATGGCTGAAAGAAGAAAGATCGATTCGTTAATATATCTTCAACTCATTTAAAACATGTGATGATCACCAGATGTGCCTGCTTATATAAATATATATACCTTGCCGGTCTTTGTTGTTTCAAGATCAACATTTTCTTCGTCATCATCGTAGTTCATGACTTCATCAATTCGGTCGTCGCGATCGAATATCATATCACCCTCTCCGGTGTTGTTTAGAAATTTGGAGCCGTCATAATATTCTTCATTCTGATCATCATCTGGCCCGCGAGGATGGCGTATCATATCGAACAGGGTCTGTTCTCCCTCTCTGTCGGTATTGTCCGCCATAGCTTTTATTTAACTAATCCAAAAGAAATATAAAACAATTTAGTATTCAAATTACATCGTCTCGAATAATAGATATAATCTCGAATACATCGTCTTGAATAATATATAATCTCGAATACATCGTCTCGAATAATATATAATATCGAATACATCACTGGCTAGGTAGCTAATAAAGATCGAATACTACCGAAGAATCTAGGACACTCGCGGTTCCTGCGGCGCGGGCGGTGGGCACCCAAAGAGAAGGAACCCTCACAGGATCATAGCTGAAGTGAGATCCCTGAAGAAACTGCCAGGTATTGGAGAACCTGCCGCCCTCTAATGCAACTATGTAGCGATGGACGTGCTCGTCTTCCTCCCTGACACGGCGACGTACCACCTCCGGCGGGGCCGGCTCCCTCCGCACCGAAACTGGCCCACGCGAACGCCACCAAACGAGATCAGGGTCGACGACGGGACCCGGGGCCGGGTTCCTCATCAAGCGGCGCGCCCCTCCAGGCAGCACCTCCCAGTGCTAGCCCGACGGAGCCCAGTCCCGGACATGGGTCAGTCGGACGTCGTCATGGACGGGTCGACGGCGAGGATGCGGGCCGGGCATCGTCAAGAACAAATACTAGCTATATGCCCGCAAAAAGTAACATTTTTTTAATGATTGGATTTTGATAACTAAAATTTCTATATAACTAACATTTCTATAACATTTCTAACAATGCTATATAACTAACATTTCTATAACATTTCTAATATTTCTATAACTAAAAAACAGAAAAAAATTATACATTTATATATATATATATATATATAACTAACATTTGTATAACATTTCTAATATTTCTAGAACTAAAAAAAAGAAAAATTTCTAACTTTTTTATAACTAATACTATATGCAAACATAACATTCTAAATTTCTATAACTAAAATTATAAGAAACTAAAAAAAATCGATCATCGTCTAACAATTTGGAAGTTAATCTAATTCATCTAGCTAAAACTAACATTTCTAAAATTTCTAACATTTCTATATACTGTTTAAAATTAATCTAATTCATCTAGCTAAAACTAAAATTTCTAAAATTTCTAACATTTCTATATAACTAACATTTATATATACTATTTGACGTTAATCTAATCTAATTAATTATTTCATCTAAATGAATTGTATAAAAAACAGAAAAAGTGTGTGTGTGTGTGTGTGTGTGTGTGTGTGTGTGTGTGGGCGTGCGCGCGCGTGTGTGTGCGAGGGGCAGGGGGAGAGGGCCTCACCGCGCGGGCGAGGTCGAGGCGACGGCGACGGGGGCGGCGACGGGGACGGGGGCAGCGCGCAATGGGGCGGCGACGGCGTCGGCGGAGAGGAAGAAACAAAACAAGAATAGAGGGAAAACTGAAAATTTTCAAGTGTTATATATATAGGATGGACCTTTAGTACCGGTTGGTGGCTCCAACCGGTACTAAAGACACCCCTTTAGTACCGTTTGGTGCCACGACCCGGTACTAAAGGGGGTGCGCTGGCGCAGGTGCGGTGCGGCAAATTTAGTCCCACCTCGCTAGCCGAGGGGCAGCCGCACTGGTTTATAATCCCTGCCGCGGCTGCTCCTTTGAGCTCCTCTCTACTGCATGCTTGTGGGCCTAACTTTGCCGCGCTGCCCTGTGAGTCTGCTGGGCCTTTATGGGCCTACAAATACAGGCCCATAGAGTAGCACGCAAATACTTTTTTATATGGTATTTCATTTTATATCTAACTAAAATTTCTATATCTAAAATTTATCTATCTAACATTGCAGCAAATATATCTAAAATTTCTATATCTAACTAACATTTCTATATCTAAAATTATCTAACAAACATTTTATATCTCATTTAACTCTCTAAAATCAAATTAGTAAATGAATGAAAAATACCAAATGAATTCAGAAAGAGTTGATAATTGATCCTGTGGATTTCAATGGTGCATTTTGAACACACAACAAGTCTGGAGTTCAAAAAAGTTCAAAAAAATGCAATGCCTTTGTAACATATGAGTTTTCGTCCTAAACCCTGATACCTCGAAAGAGATTGTCCATTTTGTACACGAAGTGCATCCAGTTTTTGCCGTGACCCTCTCTACTTTTTTGCACATGCCATGTCGGTGAAATGATGATACAACGCCAAGTTTCAACCTTTTCAGACTTCAATTTGTACTGCTTTTCAATTTCACGGTCATTTAGCTCTCTCAAAACAAATCAGTAAATGAATGAAAAATACCAAATGAATTCAAAAAGGGTTGATAATTGATGATGTGGATTTGAATGGTGCATTTTGAACACACAAAAAGTCTGGAGTTCAAAAAAATGCAATGCCTTTGTATCATATGAGTTTTCGTCCTAAAGCCTGATACCTCGAAAGAGATTGTCCATTTTGTACACGAAGTGCATTCAGTTTTTGCCGTGACCGTCTCTACTTTTTTGCACATGCCATGTGGGTAAAATGATGATACCATGCCAAGTTTCAACCTTTTCAGAGTTCAATTTGTAGTGCTTTTCAATTACATGGTCATTTAGCTCTCTCAAAACAAATCAGTACATGCATGAAAAATACCAAATGAATTCAGAAAGGACTGATAATTGATGATGTGGATTTGAATGGTGCATTTTGAACACACAAAAACTCTGGAGTTCAAAAAATGCAATGCCTTTGTATCATATGAGTTTTCGTCCTAAACCCTGATACCTCGAAAGAGATTGTCCATTTTGTACACGAAGTGCATCCAGTTTTTGCCGTGACCCTCTCTACTTTTTTTGCACATGCCATGTGGGTGAAATGATGATACCATGCCAAGTTTGAACCTTTTCAGAGTTCAATTTGTAGTGCTTATTAATTTCACGATCATTTAGCTCTCTCAAAACAAATCAGTAAATGAATGAAAAATACCAAATGAATTCAGAAAGGGCTGATAATTGATGATGTGGATTTGAATGGTGCATTTTGAACACACAAAAAGTCTGGAGTTCAAAAAAATGCAATGCCTTTGTAACATATGAGTTTTCGTCCTAAACCCTGATACCTCGAAAAAGATTGTCCATTTTGTACACGAAGTGCATCCAGTTTTTGCCGTGACCCTCTCTACATTTTGGCACATGCCATGTCGGTGAAATGGTGATACCACGCCAAGTTTCAACCTTTTCACACTTCAATTTGTACTGCTTTTCAATTTCACGGTCATTTAGCTCTCTCAAAACAAATCAGTAAATGAATGAAAAATACCAAATGAATTCAGAAAGGGCTGATGATACATCCAAAACGTATCTATAATTTCTGCTTGCTCCATGCCTCTTTTGTGTGATATTGCTATGATATTTATGCACTTCCATACACTTTTGATCATATTTGGACTAACCTATTAACTCAGTGCACCTCAGTGCCAGTTTCTGTTTTCTGCTGTTTTTGTATTTCAGGTTTTCCCATTACTTAAATTGCCAGAAAAATTCCAGGAAAAATATATAAAAAATCAGCGTTCCGGAAGCTTCCTTGCGGCCAAAGTAGGGCCGGAGGGGGGCCACCAGGGCTCCAGGCGCCCTGGGGGCGCGGCCCCCCTCCTGGCCGCGCCAGGGGGGGGGGGGGCGCCTGGGCCCCCCTGACCTCCGCTGATGCCCCCCTTTGGCATATATTTACACCGCGTCCCGAAACCCTCGAGGACGGAACCCTTTTCTCCAGAAGCTATTCCGATCTCCGCCGCCATCGCCACCAAGTTTCGGGGGACCAGAATTCCTGTGTCGGCATCCTGCCGTGACGGGGAAGTGCCCCCGGATTCATCTCCATCGACGTTGCTTCCTCCCTCCATGATGCGGGAGTAGTTCCTCCTCGGTGCTGAGGTTTCTACCAGTAGCTATGTGGTCAATTCTCTCTCCCATGATGTGATCTTCGTTGTGATCATAGGCTATGTTAATCTAGGGTGATCCCATAATATTTCCCCTTCCTCTATGTATTGGATTGATGTACTCACTTGTCTTTATCTAGTATAATCCCCGAGACCAAGGTGACAGCGGTCTATTGGACATGGGTTAGAAGAATATTTTCATGAGTGATTTCCTCTTTTGTGTGTTGATTGAAGATTGAGAGTCTCTTGGTGCTTGTCTTTGACTATCCTTTAGATATGTTGTGGTGATTGTGGTACTCTCTTTGGATGGCCGCGGTGACATTGGGAAATCCATAGATTGAGAACTACGAACTTTGAGGTGTGCTTTTGTAGCCCTACAGAATTCTCGTCCTCTCTTGACCACAAAGGAATGACCTCCGGGTGCGTCTCCATTGCATGTTTTATGGGAAATATCATGTGATTCGATTATGTTAATGTTGTTGGGAGTTGCCACTAGTGAAAGTATGATCCCTAGGCCTTGTTTCCACCATTGCAATACCATTTGTGCTCACGTTTACCACTTGTTTGCTTGCTGCACTTTTTATTACAGATTTATATTACTTTGTTTTGCCATCCATATCACTTGCCATTTAACATCTTTTCGCCGAACTAGTGCACCTATACATCTGACAAGTGTATTCGGTGTGTTGGGGACACAAGAGACTTCTTGTATCTTGATTGCAGGGTTGCTTGAAAGGGGTACGTTCAACCTCCACTTCCCTGAGTTCGATAAACCTTGGGTTACTCACTTAAGGGAAATTTGCTGCTGTCCTACAAACCTCTGCTCTTGGAGGCCCAACACTGTCTACAGGAATAGAAGCGTGTAGTAGACATCAGCTGATAATTGATGATGTGGATTTGAATGGTCCATTTTGAACACACAAAAAGTCTGGAGTTCAAAAAATGCAATGCCTTTGTAACATATTAGTTTTCGTCCTAAACCCTGATAACTCGAAAGAGATTGTCCATTTTGTACACGAAGTGCATCCAGTTTTTGCCGTGACCCTCTCTACTTTTTTGCACATGCCATGTCGGTGAAATGATGATACCACGCCAAGTTTCAACCTTTTCAGACTTCAATTTGTACTGCTTTTTAATTTCACGGTCATTTAGCTCTCTCAAAACAAATCAGTAAATGAATGAAAAATACCAAATGAATTCAGAAAGGGCTGATAATTGATGATGTGGATTTGAATGGTGCATTTTTAACACACAAAAATTCTGGAGTTCAAAAAAATGCAATGCCTTTGTATCATATGAGTTTTTGTCCTAAACCTTGATACCTCGAAAGAGATTGTCCATTTTGT
>LR738715.1:862902390-862926618 GCA_902687465.1 Secale cereale | reverse complement strand
CTCTTACCGCCCTTATGGTTTCTCCAATGTCTGACCTTCAACCGTGCCACCCCACTCCCATCCATGTTGGTGGTAATCTAGTTCACGACCAGCTGGTGGCTGGTCTGACCATGCAGTGCATTAACCTATTGAAGGCTATCTGGTCGCTGCGTCCCATCTGTATCAGGCCGCGGTTATCGACCATTGAGCCACAGTCAGTGTTCGTGCTAGTCAGTGCGTCTGAGGACAATATGTCTGCTGCGGCGGTGGAGGAAAGCACATGGGTTGTGGCAGCAAATGTGGGGAAGCCCAGTGGCCATGCTCGGGTGAGGATTATTACCCTTGTGTGAGGGGGTTTTATCCCCTTGCTCTGGTTCAAGCTGAGGGGAGCGAGGCATCGGTGGCTAGGGCCTTCACATTGGGCCCTGCAATGGTCAGGTCATCTGTGTTGGTCGAACCCTTTTTCCCGCGAGGGTTTCATCCACAGTGGCCGGTCCATCTGGCGGGAACCGCTTAGGCGCATGCCATGAGCATTATGTTCCCCGTGCTTACGTTCGATTCGACTTGAGTCAATCGATTTCATCCATGCTGCATGGTTGCTTAGAGAATGCTTTGTAGGTTGTTCTCTTGCTATGATCAGAATGCTAGATAGGTTTGTTTCATTGCTCAGACTGCTTGCTATGTTGTTATTGCTATGATCAGAATGCTAGATAGGTTTGTTGCATCTCTTAGGTGCAATGCAGGCTACCAAACCATGTGAATAGCATGCATTTCAATCTTCATTTACTCAGCATGTCCAAGGTAAGCCACAGATGCAAAGAAGCCAAAAATGGTGCAGGTTAACAAACACATCTAAGACTCGCTGCCGGACGGTCCCCTCACGAACCATTTGTTTGGGACATGTGTATCTGTTGGATCTAGCCGTCTGCATTGTTTACCTCATCTCACACCTTCGTTATTTCGAGTAAGCTCACAACCGCACAATCTTCTCTCCCGCCTCATCTCGTTGTCCTCCTACTTGGTCACCCTCACTCGTCGCCCATAGGATGCGACCATCACAGAATCACCATCGTTGGCTCATAGCACCACCGTGATCCCTCACGGACCTATGCTAGCAGCTTGCATCCCTCCCCATCGCTGCTCACCATCGCGAGGAACGCGCAACCTCCCACCCCTACCATCACCATGTGACACGCAGCTCAGCGCTCGTCACCTCACGACGCCCCTAGGTCCGATGGGGTGCCCCCATCGTTGAAACTCACCATCGATGTCTTGCATCACGGACACGCAACACAAAAGCTCGCTTATAGCACTGCCTTCACCGATTGCAGCTCATCATGTTGTCGGTTGTAGCATCAGGTGTCGCTATCATCCGGTAGCAGCACCAACATACCCTAGTTCCAACATCACATGCTTCGGTTTGTAGCTCACCATGTTGCTGGTTGTAGCATCAGGTATCGATTTCGTCTGGTGACAGCAACAACATGCCTTGGTTCTGACATATCATGCTACTGGTTGCAGCGTTGTCCTACTTTGGTTGTAGCATAGGGTAACGGGCGTCGTTCTGTGGCAGCACAAGTGTACCCTGTTTCCAGCATCTCACACTACTAGTTGCAGCGCTAACCCGTCCCGGCTGTAGCATTCTCGTCGCGCCTCATGCCTCGTCAGCACAACCATGGACCGTCGTAGCTCGCGGCGACGCCGATTGTGGCATCGGCATACGGCAGTTGCAACATCCTCAACTTTGTCGTGGCACCCGCGACTCTGGTTCCAGCTTTCACACCATTGGTCGCAGCATCAGCTCGCCATGCAAGCGCACATAGGAGCGGAGTTAAATCGCGAACCTTGCAACATTGGCTCGCCCGCTAATAGTCGGCTACCCCAGCAGGGGACGCGTTGGCTGACCGCATCTTCCCAGGCTCGCCCCCCCGGCGGTATCTCTCCTTTCCCACAAGAATCGACTGATGCAATTAATAGAAACGAGCAATCGAGGAATAACAAAACCGATAAAAAATCATTTGTTTTCTACTCCCTCTGTAAACTAATATAAGCGAAGGAGAGGCGATGACAGCAGCGTGCCTTCGGCTCGCTTCAGTGTTTGTACTCGTCACTAGGTGGTCTTCAGATCTAGATGTAATTTTTATTATTTCTAGTGTTCGTTGTACTATCATGATTAAATATGAATAGATTGGAAGTTTTTCTGGTAAACAAGTGATCTAAACGCTTTTATATTAATGTACGGAGGAGTATTTTTTTTGGGGGGGAGATCAGCTAACACCCATTTTTTTGGGAGACCCATACTATTTGCAATGTTCAGGGACTTATGTGTATTTTTCTTTTCATTCCTTTCGGGTGCTCTTTTGTAATTTGTATTGTCCTCACGCTTTTCCTCTAAAAAATGCAGTTTTTGCACACATGCCTAGTTTGGGAGCACATTATTTCTAAAAAATCAGTAATCCAAAACTATGGTATTCTAATGCTTGTTCAATGAATACCGTAGTTTGTGAAAACTGAAGTTTTCCTTTGCTTTGGCCAAACTACAGAGCGTTTTGGCAGGCCCAATCTTTTTAAGTTACCTCTGGGTTGACCTATTATTACGTCCTAGAGATAGCTAGGTGAACCTAACTCAGCCATGGCCTTTTTAAAAGGAAAGTGTTTAGGAACGACGGACCGGCCGAACCGGTCAGTCGCGGCCACGCGAGCGAGCGTCCCTCCTATCCCCGATCGACACGTATGTATAGGGCCCACATCTCAATCGTTGCCTTATCTTTTTCTTCGTCCAAAGCAAAAACTGGAACCGCAGTTGGTTTTTGCTTCAACCAACAAGCGAGCTGGAACCACAGCTGATTTTTGCTACAACTGCATCGCATTTTTGGTACAACCGGCGTTCTGGAAAGCTAGAACCGATGCGGCGAAAAGCTTCAACCAGCGGCGACAGATGCTGGAACCAACCACTGCCAAATAAAAGGCTACATCCGGCATCGCACAAAGCTTCAATCGGCGTTGAAAAAAGCTTCAAACGCTGAAATGCCGATGCTACTGCCAACAGGGAAAAAGCTTCAAGGTGTCGCAAAAAACTTCAACCGTAGATAGTAAAGCTTCAACCGTAGCCGATTTTTTGCTACCACCGGCAAAGTTTTTTGCTACATCCATCAAGGCGCGACCTCGCGACGGCGACGACGATTTGCTGCAACCATAATAGAATTTTGCTACTACCGCCGAAGGTTTTTGCTACGTCCATCTAGACGGAGCTGCGACCTCGCGACGGCGGCGAGAAGATTTTTGCTGCAACCGTAGTTGTTTTTTGCTACTATCGGTGATTTTTTTGCTACATCCATTCAAACGGCGTTGATTAACTGGCGGCCGTCGTTGATGCAATCCCCTACAGCCAGCATCAACGGCGAGGGCGGCGGCGGAGCTATAACCATCACCGCCGAGAGCTGCAGCCGCAGGTAGAGCTGTTGCATGGGTCGAGGCGACGACGAAGACGGCCTGGATGGTGGGGACCAGCGACGAGGACGGCCGGCGAGGGCGGGGTCCGGCGATGAGGAAGGCCGGCGAGGGCCCGGCGACGAGGATGGCCACCGGAAGGGGCAGGAGCCGCCGCGCCGCGCTCCCCCGAGCGAGAGATGTGGATCTAGCCTGACCACGTGAGGAAGAAGCTGTTGGGGCGTTTTTCTTTACCAGATCCAAAGGCTGCGCGGCTCACATCCAATGGCTGGGGCTCGACCGGCCGAACGATTCGGCCGGCGCACCGGCGCCCAGTGCCGCCCTTTTTAAAAAGCCATGATATATTCTCATAAAACGTCAACACCCAGATACAGTTCGGCGCACAGAATAGAATTTTATTCAGCTTATTATACAGGAGGCCGACATTATTCATGGCTCAACATGTAAACAACGCAGCTGCAGATATAGTACTGTTTCCGAGACAAAAGCTTCTTAGTGGGGAATATTAGGTGGAAGCATATTACACCTTTGCCGAGCACGCGCTCTACGCCCTACGCCGGGCGGCTCGATCGACGGACGTCACGGACCGGCGCTCGCTGCCGTGGATCTCGATCGCCACGCCCCCAGAGCTTGCCTGACCAGGGGCGTCCGGCACGCGGCGGCCGCGACGACGAGCGGGGAGCTGGCCACGGCCGCGGGGCGCACGGTGCCGCCGATCTGCCGCCGCGGAGCTCCTGCTCGATGTCGAGCTTGGCGGGGCAGATCTCGGGGCGGTCGGCGAGCTGGCCGCGCTGGCAGGGCTGCCTGGGGAGGTGCAGCCGGAGGCGGTCGTACACGCGCCTCTGCCAGAGGGAGGCGATGCAGTTGTCGTTGCGCCCCAGGAGGAGGAAGGGCACGCCCTGCTCCCGGAGCATCTCGGCCACGGCGATGCCCGCCGGCCCGGCGCTGAGGACGATGGGCCCGTTCACCCACCCGCACAGAGGGGAGGAGAGGCCCTCTGCATCAGATTCACCAGGGACGAGGAGCGCCATCGCTGATTTGGTAGCTAGGAGTAGCTGTCTCCTCTGTCAGTTGAGCTTCCTCTTGGGCCCGATGGTGTGCGTGGGAACCGGCCGGGTGGTTAAATAGGGGAGACGTGTGTGGGTCAGTGGAAGCCAGGAGGTGGATGAGAAAAAAGAAGTAATGGAGTGGTTACAACTATCACCGACTAAAATCTCCATCGTAACGTGCAGTGGCGGAGCTTGAAAGAAATATTTGAAGGGGCGAAGCTGTGTAAAAAAACCAAATATGAAATCATACTAATACAACAAGTTAGATGTTGCAAATATCAAGTAACTTAGATAATTATATTGATCTTGTCCAGATTAGCTTACAAAATACATTTCTAATCAGTAGAGAATTCGGTTCACTACAAAGTGCTATTTAACCATGGAGCATTCAGTTCATCACAGACCAGCTCAGAACAAAAGAAACTATACCCAAAATACTATTTAAGCATGGATCGTCCAGTTCACTACAGATCAGCTCTTCGTTTCTTTACACCTTTAAAATGCACAAGAACATCTTCATAGTTGTACTTCTCCACAATTTCACTCTCTATGTTTACTAGCAAGCTATTGGCTAGATAATCATCTTCCATAGTATTACGTAGCCTTGTCTTTATGATCTTTAAAGTAGAGAATGCTCGCTCGGCACTTGTTGTAGAAACTGGAAGAGTTAGAAGCAATTGCAACAATCGATCAACCAAATTGTAGATAGAATGCCTCCCTGTCTCAAAGAGATATCGACAAAGATTTGTTAAGGTTGACACATTTTTCAACTCTTTATCATTGGAGGCGTCCACAACAAAGTGTTTTAGTTGTTGCTCCAATCCATAGATTTCCTATTGGGTGAAATCTGCTGGATAATATTTCTTCACTAACTCGCAAATATCATGAGCTTTGAAATATCTGAATTTATTTTTGGGGATCAGAGTAGCACTTGTGATCAAAAGATCCAGTACCTTGTCATTGAACCTGAATTCTAATACATGTAGCCGAGTATGAAGTGTTGTACGAAATACTTCCACTCGGAAATAATGTTACTTAGTAAAATGATCTGGTTGGCAACGAACACCACCACCACACATAATGTAAGTTTCCCGAGATCTAGAATATCAATGGAATGATTTACACAGAACTCAACAACCCTATCAAAAAAGGCTTCCCAACCATCATCTGATCTCATTTCATCAAGATGAACCTTTGTCGTAAACACTAGACGCACGGCATTTACTATGTCATGTGATTTCTTTTGCAAAGCTTGACCAAGATCTTCAGTTATCTCCAATATTTCTTCCATCAGACATAAGATAAATATGAACTCAAAAGAGGATAAGTAGCTAAAAGCAGTGTCTCCATCTGCACGAATTGAGCCAGCTGACCCATCGGATGCTATATTTTGAAGTACTGATTTTACTGCATTAAACATTTTCTTTAGGCTTGATATAGAACCTAAGACCTCTCCCAATGCATTGGTGCTAAAGTGAGGTGCTAAGTGCACTAAAATGCTTAGCAACTAATATCCACAATGCATGGGTGCTTAGCTTTTGTAGCTAAGCCTTCTTTATTTAATTATTTAGTCACAAAACTCCTTCATGTATTGGTTGGTAGTCTTTTTGCATAGGTTCACGTGCTTAGCATTGGTTCTTCTTGGGGTCACTATAATGTTCTCTCTCCTCTTTAATTGCTCTGCCACATCATTTTCCTGCCTATGTGGCACCCTTAGCACCTGTCCACCATGGAGCACTGGGAAGGGCCTAAGTGAGACCCCCATCTAGTGTCTCCAAGTCGTTTTAGTGTGTAGATTTGATTGTCCCCTTTTCCAGTTTCAATGTCATCAATAGCTAGTAACCGAGCTAGTTCCTCCAACTGGGCATCCTGAAGCTCATCATGGCGCTTTGCGGAGGAGTCAACGGTGTTTACAATAAAAAAAAGTTTCTGGAAGAATTGAGCAATAGAACCATTTGGGTTGCCAAGCCTATTGTGACTAACCTCTTAGGAACCAACTTGGTTGGGTACCAAGAAGCTCAAACTTGATCAATAGGTGATGATGGAGGGCATTGGAGACTTGGCTACATTATGAAGAATTAAGGGGTCTTCATCATTCATATTGTCTCAAGCCAAGTCATTCGGATTATCAAGTTTCTATCTTATATTCAATGTTCCTCCATGCGGTAACTTGTGCTTAAATTGTTTACATTGAAAGTTACTTGCCCCTTAGCATGTTGTGATTTTGTACCTTGCATGTGCGTGTATATGTTGTGCTTCCCATTTTCTTATCTTGAGAAATCAAGTATGTGTATGTTGGTTTGCACATCATGTACGTGTGTGTAGTGGTTTGAGCCTTTGTGCATCTTGTTTGTATCTTAGTTGGCTCTTGTGAGAGATTAATGGAACATCCCATTTTAGGGGAGTGATGTGCTTTGTGCAACTCACAACCCTATAAATGTGTGTACATGAAGAATATCTTCTCATAAGAAATTCAAATTCTAAATTGTCCATTAATTATCTCTTATAGGTTCCTCTTATTGCCTCTTGTTTAAGTTTTATTTGGTATCACATTATGGGGGAGTAATGTGCTATGTGCATATTACTAGCCTAGAAAATGTGTACATTTGAGATATTGTCACCTAGAGTTGATATTGTAAATTATATTGTTCCTAGGTGACATGTTAGCTCTACAAGTTGCATTTTGCTTGTGTTTGGTGTGAAGATGATGTTGGATATCATTGCTATCTATCACCGGGAATTATTTCCAAATACCTCTTGTCTTTGACAATTGGTAATCTTTTATGTGGTGGAAATTATTGATCATCTTTACATTGTATTTTGGTTTTATTTGTCTTATCTCTTGCAAAGATTGTGTCAACTCCCATTGCCTTCCGTGCCACTTGTGGATATTGTTGTTTTCTTGATCTTGTCTAGTGTTTTCTAGATATAGTGAAAGTGGTGATCCCATCTTGTGCATTTTGTATTCAAATGCAAATTCTCTATAATGCACAACTCTTGGGGGAGCTATCCTATTTTCTATGAAACACACATCTTGTGATCCATTTCAAGTGTGTGTTCGTGGAAGGCAAGCCGTTTATTTTTGGTACTTTGTGCCATCATGAAACTTTATAGAGGGCTTGGTTTGTTTGGAACCATCCTCTCTTTTGGGAGTTCGATGTCTTTCTTTTTGAGTGTGTGAATGGATATCTCATTCCTTGATGTATCTTTTAATGATATCTTCCAAGTGATGATTTCTTTATTTGGTATCCTATTTTCACTTGGTATTTATTTTTCGCTTGGTATCGTTTCTTGAAAGTCTTGAGCATGCATACTTACTTCATGTAGTTTCTTTGGCATGCTTTCTTTCTTTGACCCAATATATAGGGGAAACTCCATCTAGTCTCAATTTGGATGAGATGTGCATGAAATTCATTTTCATACATACATACATATATATATATATATATATATATATATATATATATATATATATATATATATATATATATATATATATGTATGTATGTGGAGTTTGTCCTATGTATTGGTGTTTCTAACTCTTTGGCCCCAATGAGTTTGGGATGCATTGGATGCTCGGCTCACTCATAAGGAAGATGTTGCCACCATGTGCTTATTGGAGTCTATCTAGGATGATCAATGAACTACTATTAACCTTCAATTGGTATCTTCTACATCATTCCAACATTATCTCGGTAACAAGTATCATCATCTACTTCATGCACAAATTTCTTGCATCAACCTTGTGTAGGTTGTATCATGGCATGTAGTTCATTCTTTCTAGTGATACTTGTTTCCTTTCTCAAAGCATCCCAACAATGATCTCTTGTTGCTAGTTGTGATGTCTTTGATGTTCGTGTGGTCGGAATTCATTTGTATACAATAAGACCATATCTAGCCACGTGCTATGCTTTCAAGCAAATATCTTATTGGTATATTTATGTCTTCCTTGTGGATATCCTTTTCTTTCCGTTTTGTAATTATTTCGTGTGTACATCCTTCTTGTGGATTGATATCATCATGATTTTCATCTACCTAGAATCTTATACACTTGAGAGAAACTACATATCTAGTAGATATCCCCTTCTTTCACGTCCACCTTTATTTCTTGTATTATTTCTTTGGTGGCTCCGTGAAGGTGTGTGTCTTGAGTGCGGATCTTATATCGTTGCTTCTTGATGCACTCTTTTGTGGTGAAGATCATTTTCCTCATGCTTGTCTTGACAAAGCTTGCCATTTAATTGGTATCCCTTGTCTTGATGAGGCTTTCATTTTCTATCTTCACCATGGGTTGTCACAAGCTTGGTTAATATTTCTCTTTTTAGTGAGCTTGTGAATCCATTTGCTTAGTGTGTGTGGGAAGGACATGTCATGCACCTTGTATCTCAACTATTAAAGACTATGTTGATGCTTAATGCTCATCCTAATATTAGTCTTCTCAATTGCTTTGGCATGACTCACACACATCTTTTTGGTTGAGCCTATTTCCAAGTTGCCTCTTTTATATTTTGCTCAACCATTTGGTTGTTGCAAGTGCTAAGCTTTGTCCCCTACATGCTCACTTGAACTTGTTGTGAGTTTCTATTGATTTTGGGGGAGTGATGATCCTATTTTGTGCACTTGGTATCCTAATGCTAATATTCTAAAGAGTGCACAAATCATGGGGAGCTTCACTAGTGTCTTTTAGAACGCCCCATTCGTCTCTTGCACTTGTCGTGAGGTTCTATTGATCTTGGGGGAGCGACGATCCTATTTTGTGCTCGTTGTATCCAAATACAAAACTAAATTGTGCACAAAACATGGGGAGCTTCTCTAGTTTCTCTAGGACACTTCTTTGCTCATATCACAATATCTTTTATTCATGTGGCATGTAGGATCATTTGTCTAGTTGGTTCAATTGGTATCTTTTTATAGCTTGCTTCAATTGGTATCCTTTGATTGCTTGATTGCGTGTCTCTCCCTTTGTTATGCCTTTGAGGCATATCTTTCTTTTGCAATCTTTGAGCCTCAATATAATTTGTGTTCCTCCAAGTATTTACCGTTGGATATGTGTATTGCATTCCACTATCTAGTTGAGAAATACACAATTTATGGAGGAACATAATTTATATTGGCCTTCTAAGCTTTTCACCCATTTTGGCAATCGATGCCAATGGGGGAGAAGTTTCAGAGAGTTTTGCGGAGAAGTTTAGAGAGTCATCTAGTCATCTCTTCTTGCTTTGGTTTTGTTCCTAAGCTTTTGCATCTCATGCGCATACATTATTGTTGCATGGTATGGTGATGCATAATTCCTTATATAAACTCTCTTGAAAGTGATTGTCATCAATTACCAAAATGGGGGAGATTGAAAGAACATGCGGTGCCCCCATGTTTGGTTTTGGTAATTGATGACAATCTCTATGGACTAATGGTTGCCTTGAGTTATATTTGAAGGGTTTATCCATAGGCTTTTCTTGGAGTCCATGTGTTGGTTTCAAGGAGAGTTTGTGATGACCAAGGCGATATTAAGGAATTATCCAAAGATTGGTCTTATGAGTGTTGAGCTTATTGCAAGCATGTTTTGAAGAAGAAGAGTGTGTTATCATTCATGTTTACCTTCAAGACATCATCCAAATGAAGAGAATTGGAAAGATTCAAGGTTGATCAAGACTAAGTACAGAGAGTGTTTCAAGTTGATCAACACACAAAGCGTAGAAGATGTACCGAGAGGGATCAAGCGATCCCACGGTATGGTAAGCATTGTCAATTACGCTCTGTGTACTAACCCATGGTCTTTGTGAGAGTTCTATGTGGGGTTAGGTTATATTCCATGGGATTGCGTCAGGAGGAAGATCACATACAGCCCATGGAGGATGACATCAAATCAAGGTTGTGGTGGGCAAGTTCAAGTGATGCATCATGAAGAGATAAAGTGCTTGAAGCTTGCCATCCATTGTGGTGACAGTGAACTTGTGAAGATATGCCTAAGAGTAGATCAACCATAGTGGAGTATGGGGGAGCAATCTACTAGTCTTCACCGAGCCAATGAAATCAAGAAAGGTGGTCCAACTTGAGGAAGTCAAGATCGTCTACATCTAGCTCAAGTGGACTTTGTGCAAGGCAAATGTTTGCCCTTGATAGGTTCTTTATTTTACTAGTCTCATGGTGGTAGTTTGGAGACCGGGTTATAGGATCGATTGCCATACTATCAAGGGGGGCTTTCAAGTGAGTAGCTTGACCGTATCGTTCGTAGAGAGCTCAAACCATTGCATGCTTGCATCATATTTCTTGGTTCTTGTTTGGTTTTCTTCTTGTGAGATTTGGAGCTTATGGTCATCTTCTTGACAAGCTTGAGTTCACCGAAAATGGAGTTCACATGCTTCTTCTATTGCGTTTTCGGTGTTTGAGGTTTTACTGGTCTCTTTCGAGGAAGTCTTCTCACCATTTTCTTTTGGGTCTTTTCTCATTGTCTTACTATTGTTATTTCTATCAAGATTGTGTTAGGCCATGTTGTTAGCTTTCCAACAAACTTGGTTTCATTGAATTCAGAGTCCGTTTGCCAAAGTTATGTCAGTTTTGGTGTCCCCAGAAGGGCTGTAGCGGTACTACCGCAAATGGGAGCGGAAGTATTTTTTTACTTCCGTGGCTTACTTCCACTCTGGACCAAAAACTCGTCACAAGTCCAGTGGTGGTAGGCACGGATGTAATTTTTTAGTACCGCTCGCAAGCAGTAGTACCGCTACCCTTAGCAGTAGTGCCGCTACCCCTAGCGATTGTACCGTGAGGTCAAGCGGTACTACCGCTCCGACGGTTCTTCTGGACTTTTTGCCTCCTCGTTGTTGTGTTTCAAAGGGTAGTACCGCTCGGTGCGGGCTGTGAGCATAACGGTTGGATTTTTCCCCACCTATAAAAGGGAGTCTTCTTCCCCAATGAACCTAATCCTTTGAGCTCGTGTTCTTCCCCCATTGATGACCTTCTTTGAGCTTGCTATCTCTCAATCCCTCCATGCATTCTTGCTAGGTTTTGGGGGAAAAGAGAGAGGAGATCTAGATCCACATTTCCACCAATCACTTTCTCCTCTAGGTGAGGGGAACCCCTTGGATCTAGATCTTGGAGTTCTTGGTGTTCTCCTTCTTGTTATTCCTCTCATTTCCTCCCTAACATTCGTTGCTTTGGTGGGATTTGGGAGAGAAGGACTTGGGCACTCCGTGTGCCCTTGCCATTGCATTTGGTACATCGGTTTGAGTTCTCCAGGGTGATACGTGGAAGTTACAAGTTGAGAAGCCTATTACTCTTGGGTGCTTGGTACCCTTGAGCTTGTTCCTCTTGGGTGCTTGGGTGCCCTAGACGGTTGAGTTCACCTCGGATCCATATTCCATTGTGATGAAGCTTCGTGGTGTCATTGGGGAGATAGCCCCAACCTTGTGGTGTTCGGAGCTCAATCATTGTGGTGTAAAGCTCCAGGCAAGCGTCAGGGTCTCCAATTAGGTTGTGGAGATCGCCCTGAGCAATTTTACGGGTTCCGGTGACTGCCCCCAAGGGTTGCCAAAGTGTACGGGTTCGGTGACCGCCCCCAAGGGTTGCCATTTGTACGGGTTCGGTGACCGCCCTCAAGGGTCCCTTAGTAGAATCACGACATCTTGCATTGTGCGAGGGCGTGAGGAGATTACGGTGGCCCTGGTGGCTTCTTGGGGAGCATTGTGCCTCCACGCCGCTCCAAACGGAGATTAGCATCCGCAAGGGTGTGAACTTCGGGATACATCGTCGTCTTCACGTGCCTCGGTTATCTCTTACCCGAGCCCTTTACTTATGCACTATACTTTGTGATAGCCATATTGTTTCTTGTCATATATCTTGCTATCACCTAGATGTTTATCTTGCTTAGCATAAGTTGTTGGTGCACATAGGTGAGCCTAGTTGTTATAGGTTTTGTGCTTGACAAATTAACCACTAGGTTTATTCCGCATTTGTTCAAGCCTAAACCGTAATTATTTTAAAGCGCCTATTCACCCCCCCTCTAGGCGACATCCACGATCTTTCAGCAACGTCTATGTTGACCCTCCGGATGATACTACCACTTTACATATTAAGAAGTTCCGGGTTGGTAGTGGTAATATCATTGGGAAAGGAGTTCTTCAAGACTTCTTTACTTGTGCTGGTGCTTTGCCCACTATGGATGGCTCTATTCTTCACAGAACTAGTAGCCTTGCAAATGCCATATATATGCTTATTGTAGAATTGAAAGGCAATTTATCCATATGCATCCCTGTATTCAGAGAATCTTTCTGGAGTTTTCCAATATTGAGCATTCTTCTGTTAAGCGTGCCACTACTATCTTTTTGGCTCAAGAATTTAGATTTATCATGAAAGAGCCAAAGAAATCTTTGCTCATTACGGGGTAGATGCTGGTCGACCTCCCATAGAGGCTATCTTATTTAATCAAGAAGACATAATGCGGTTGCGATCTCCTGATCATGTTGCTTTTAATGAAAACCTTAGAAAAAGGGTTCCTACCGATGTCTTGGTTGATAGAATTTCTGAGTTGAACGATGATTTTGCTATTCAAAACAATGTGTTAGGCTTCTCCCTTGAGCGAAGGCTCATGACCTTCTGCCAAAAGAATGCCTATAACGATGAATTGGTTGTACACTATAAGGGGCCAAAAGAGGAACCTATTCCTCTAGAGCTTGATATGGGGGACTTTTGTCCCATTAAATTTAGCCATTTTGATTACTTTTGCTTGCCACAAAGGAAACTTGCTGCTGAACATAGGGAATATGAGATGAGTTTTCGCGATATATCGTATCATTATGGCATTCCCTAAATCTATCCATGTATCGTGCCTAGCTAGGGGCGTAAAACGATAGAGCTTGTTGGGAGGCAACCCAATTTTATATTTTTTGTTTTGCTTATGTTTAGGAATAAATATTGCATCTAACTTCTGTTTAGATGTGGTTTTGTGTTTTAATTAGTGTTTGTGCCAAGTAGAACCTTTGGGAAGACTTGTGTGAAGTTTATATGATTGTGCTGTGAAAAACAGAATCGTTAGCGCTCGCTAGAATGGTCACCAGATTTTACTGGAGCGTGCTATTTAGTGATTATTTTTGCAGATGATTAATAGACAAATTCCTCACGTTTACCAATTTATTTCAATTTTTTGGAGTTACAGAAGTACGCGAAAGCTGCAGATTACTACAGACTATTCTGTTTTTGACAGATTCTGTTTTTCGTGTGTTGTTTGCTTATTTCGATGCATCTATGAGTAGTATTGTGAAGTATGAATCATAGAGAAGTTGGAATACAGTAGGTTTAATACCAATATAAACAAAGAATGAATTCATTGCAGTACCTTTGAGTAGTGGTTTGTTTTCTTATACTAACGGAGCTCACGAGATTTTTGTCTAAGTTTTGTGTTGTGAAGTTTTCAAGTTTTGAGTATTGCTTTGATGTACCATGGAACAAAGAGTGGCAAGAGCCTAAGCTTGGGGACGCCCAAGGCACCCCAAGGTAAAATTCAAGGACAACCAAAAGCCTAAGCTTGGGGATGCCCCGGGAAGGCATCCCCTCTTTCGTCTTCATCTATCGGTAACTATACTGGGAGCTATATTTTTATTCACCACATGATATGTGTTTTACTTGGAGCGTCATGTATCATTTGAGTCTTTGCTTGTTAGTTTGCCACAATTATCCTTGCTGGACACACCTATTTAAGAGAGTTAAATATGGCCTATTAAAACAACATGGTAATGTGCTTTGGCTATAAAACTAGCCTTCACATGATAGACATCCAAGATCAATGTAGTAAAAACTTTCACACTAAGTGCATTGAATATGATGAGAAGTTGGATGCTTGATAATTGTTTTGAGATATGAGGATAGTGATATTAGAGTCATGCTAGTGGAGTTATTATGGAATTGAGAAATGCTTGTGTTAAGGTTAGTGATTCCCGTAGCATGCACGTATGGTTAACCGCTATGTGACGAAGTTAGAGCATGAGGTATTTGTAAAGTGTCAACCTTTGTGTGGAGGCCGGGGGCGCGCGATGGTTAACTCCTACCAACCTCCCCCCTAGGAGCATGCGTTGATTGCTTTGTTTTGATGACTCGTAAATTTTTGCAATAAGTATATGAGTTCTTATGACTAATGTTGAGTCCATCGATATTACGCACTCTCACCCTTCCACCATTGCTAGCTTCTCTTGTACCGCGCAACTCTCGCCGGTACCATACACCCACTATATATCCTTCCTCAAAACAGCCACCATATATCTTCCTCAAAACAGCCACGATACCTACCTATCATGGCATTTCCATAGACATTCCGAGATATATTGCCATGCAACTTTCCACCATTCCGTTCATATGACACGCTTCATATTTTCATATTGCCATGCATGATCATGTAGTTGACAACGTATTTGTGGCAAGGCCACCATGCGTAATTTTTCATACATATCACTCTTGATTCATTGCATATCCCGGTACACCGTTGGAGGCACTCATATAGGTCATACTTTGTTCTAGTATCGAGTTGTAATATCTTGTTGTAATTCAATGAAAGTGTGATGATCATCATTATTAGAGCATTGTCCCATGTGAGGAAAGGCTAAATCAAGAAAGCCCCTCCAAAGAAAAGAAAAAGAAAAGAAAGGCCAAAGAAAAAAGAAAGGCCCAAAAAAAGAAAAAAAAGAAAAGAAAAGTGATAATTGCTACTATCTTTTTCCACACTTGTGCTTCAAAGTAGCACCATGTTCTTCATGATAGAGAGTCTCATGTTTAGTCACTTTCATATACTAGTGGGAATTTTCATTATAGAACTTGGCTTGTATATTCCAACGATGGGCTTCCTCAAATGCCCTAGGTCTTCGTGAGCAAGCAAGTTGGATGCACACCCACTTAGTTTCTTTTGTTGAGCTTTCATACATTTTTAGCTCTAGTGCATCCGTTGCATGGCAATCCCTACTCACTCACATTGATATCTATTGCTGGGCATCTCCATAGCCCGTTGATACGCCTAGTTGATGTGAGACTATCTCCCTCCTTTTTGTCTTCTCCACAACCACCTCTCTATTCCACATAGTGCTATGTCCATGGCTCACGCTCATGTATTGCGTGAAAGTTGAAAGGTTTGAAAAAGTAGAGTATGAAAACAAGTGCTTGGCTGAAACCGGGGTTGTGCATGATATGAATATTTTGTGTGATGAAGAGGGAGCATAGCCAGACTATATGATTTTGTAGGGATAACTTTCTTTAGCCATAGTATTTTGAGAAGACATGATTGCTTTGTTAGTATGCTTGAAGTGTTATTATTTCTTATGTCAATATAGACTTTTGTCTTGAATCTTTCAGATCTGAACATTCATGCCACAATTAAGAGAATTACATTGAAAACTATGTTGGTTAGCATTCCACATCAAAAATTCTGTTTTTATCATTTACCTACTCGAGGATGAGCAGGAATTAAGCTTGGGGATGCTTGATACGTCTCCAACGTATCTGTAATTTTTTATTGTTCCATGCTATTATTTATGATGTTTTGGATGTTTAATGGGCTTTGTTATACACTTTTATATTATTTTTGGGCCTAACCTACTAACCCAAAGGTCCAGTCCAGATTGCTGTTTTTTTTTGCCTATTTCAGGGTTTTACAGAAAAGGAATATCAAACGGAGTCCAAACGGAATGAAACCTTCGGGAGAGATATTTTTGGAGCAAAATACGCACGCGAGACTTGAGAACCATGAAATAGTGCTGACGTGGCGTCCACGAGGGTGGGGGGCGCGCCCCCCTGCCTCGTGGGCACCCCGTTTGGCCCCCGGTGCCCTCCTTCCTCCTATATATACCTACGTACCCCGAAACTATCAGAACAACAGAGAAAACCCTAATTCCACCGCCGTAACCTTCTGTTCCCATGAGATCCCATCTTGGGGCCTGTTCCGGAGCTCCGCCCGAGGGGGGGGGGGTCTACCACGGAGTGCTTCTACATCATCATCATCGCCTCAGCATGAGTTGTGAGTAGTTTACCATAGACCTTCGGTTCCATAGCTAGTATCTAGATGGCTTCATCTCTCTCTCTTTGGATCTCAATACCAAGTTCTCCTCGGTCTTCGAGGAGATCTATTCGATGTAATCTCTTTTTGCGGTGTGTTTGTCGAGATCCGATGAAATGTGGGTTTATGATCAAGATTATCTATGAGAAATATTTGGTTCTGCTCTGAACTATTTATGTATGATTATAATATCCTTGCAAGTCTCTTCGAATTATTGGTTTGGTTTGGCCTACTAGATCTATAGTTCTTGCAATGGGAGAAGTGCTTGGCTTTGGGTTCAATCTTGCGGTGTCCTTTCCCAATGACAGTAGGGGAAGCAAGACACGCATTGTATTGTTGCCATCGAGGATAAAAAGATGGGGTTTATATCACTATGTTTGAGTTTATTCCTTACATCATGTCATCTTGCTTAAGGCGTTACTCCGTTCTTATGAACTTAATACTCTAGATGCATGCTGGATAGCGGTCGATGTGTGGAGTAATAGTAGTAGATGCAGAATCGTTTCGGTCTACTTGTCTCGGACGTGATGCCTATATATAATGATCATGCCTAGATAGTCTCATAATTATCCGCTTTTCTATCAATTGCTCGGCAATAATTTGTTTACCCGCCGTAGAATAATTCGCTATCATGACAGAAGCTACTAGAGAACACTATGGCCCCCGGGTCTATTCTCAACATATCAATCTACAATCTACTCTATTTTTCCGCTTTTATTTTCTGTTCTTATATCCAAAAATACCAAAAATATCAAACTATCATCTCTATCAGATCTCACTTTCGTAAGTGACCGTAAAGGGATTGACAAACCCTTATCGCGTTGGCTGCGAAGTTCTTATTTGTTTGTGCAGGTGCGAGGGACTCGCGGGTGGTCTCCTACTGGATTGATACCTTGATTCTCAAAAACTGAGGGAAATACTTACGCTACTGTGCTGCATCTCCCTTTCCTCTTTGTCGGGGATATACCCCGCAGCGTAACCCGGCCGGAAGTATAACCCGGCCGGACTTGCCGGTCTACTTGAGACGGTTTACACTTGGCGATTCATTGGTAACCCGGCGGGCGGATCACGAATGACAAGGCCCAAGGCCCAGAAGGCCGGTTCATGTTATGGTGGGCCGGTTTATGAAGAAAGCACAAGGAATATTCTCTTACAAAGGAAGCAAGACTAGGACTCCTTGTAATAAAGCAATCCTAATCCTACTAGGACTAGTCATGTAACCCGCCCCTTCAACATATATAAGGAGGGGCGGGGCTCCCCAAAGATGGAGAAGTTCTCACAAGGAACAGGAAACAATTTCTAGGGCTAGACACAAGAGCCGGTTTACCGCCGACAACATGAGGATCATAATGAGACCTAGCCTCAAACAGCATGTAGGGCTATTACCGGATGATGTTTCCCGGGACCCGAAGCTGTCTAAATCCTTGTCTCGCGTTGCGTCTCTCGATTCCACTCAACCCCTCTCAATCTACTACATAGATGCGCGGCCTCACGACTAAGTCCTTACCTTAGGACATCTGCCATGACAATTCCACGACAGTTGGCGCCCACCGTGGGGCTGGCGCACGATGGTGATGAGTTCTTGAAGGGATCTTCTTTAAGGTTCGAGAAGCTCATGATTGATCAGATGAAAATAGTGCAAGGTTTGAGTTACACGAGAGTTAGGGTTGCGCATCTCTGCGCCACAAGCGGATCGTCTTTTGTCGAGATCGATGGTTGACCTGGATGACGGACCAGGCCAGCGACAATCCGCCAGATTGCTATAGCCGAGAGTGGCCGAGTCGGACATGAATTTGATTCTAGGCGTACTTTCCTCATATAAACGAGCAGTCCTATCCGATCAACTTGGAGACAGAACACAGTGCGCGTGCTCACGGAAATTTCTACCTGAGGCAATACTTGTTTTTTCACGGGAATCCACTAGGAAAATCCTGCCCAGACCAACACAGGCCACCGCATAGAGATAAAAAAGCGGTCTACTAAAGGAACATCATGATAGGCATTGCAGCAGTCATTCTGCATGGAGTCACGTCAGTCCAGAGCTGACCACATGTGAACGCTACCCCAGCAATGTTTACGTGAGACTCGAGGGATAATACTAATACTACTTTTTAAATAGGAAGGATCAAGAAGAAAGGCATGCGTCAAAAATCAGTCAAGTTCTCCAGATAAGATACGTACTGCTGCTATCTCAAATCAAAAGAGACGGATTCATATTGATTACGGCCCCCAAAGATCGGTTTGTAGAGTCAAAAAAAAAAAGAGAGTTGCAAGGGATGTGCACGGCCTGGAATCAAAAGCAAGCTTGGCTCGGGAGTCAACGACCCGGAGATTTGGGCGCGGCCGTCGCTTCGCTCGGCTTCCAACTACAACCCATTTCGGATCCGACGAATAACACCATTTTTCCGATAACAATTACTCTCGTATGTAATATTTTTATTACGCAGGACGACTATCAAAAGTGGCAGCCGGATCATCATTAGGGTATGCCACGGATGCACGTTCAGCTGTGTTGCGCGGCTTCACGAACATGTGTGTTGCGGTCCGGTTTACATCAACGCGCCGGCCGGCTCGTCTGTCCGCGCCCACGCGCGCTGGTCTCCAACACCGCGGCCGACTCCCTCGCCAATGAACGTGCGCACGCCACCGCTCCCGTGGATCGGTCTACATTAACACGCCGGTGCCGCACCCGATTCAGCTGTCCGCACCTGCGGTTAACTCGCTCGTCTACACCGGCTTATAACGCCGCGGCCGACTCATCTGTTGTCCGGGCGAATCAGGTGATATATGTCCTATTTATTTTTAAGCACATATTAATTCTTCCGAGCAAAATTAGTTTGCCATGCTGTATTTTATATGCAGGAGAATTATTCATTACAAAGTGGTATTGTACCGCGGTGATGGAGGCACGCCAAATATCGTTCGACACAAGTGGTCGTCGTTACTCAACGGACTCCCGCGCCGGTTTACAATGCCTTGGCCGTCTCTCGTGTCCGCGCCGGTTACAATGCCGTAGCCGTCTCTCTCGTCCGCACCGGTTTACAACGCCGTGGCCGTCTTTCGCGACCGCGCCGGCTTACAACGAGGAAGGCAACTAGCCCCTCGGCGCCGACCGACCCATCTGTTGTTCGAGCAAATCAGGTGTTATCCCTCCTATATATTTTATTATGACATTTTAATTCCTCTGAGCACCGTTACACTGCCCTATTGGTGTTTTTTATGTACAGGTAAAATTATTGTTATACTGCGGGTATAAAGCACGCACTGGCAACGTTCTACAACGGCGTTTTCTTCCGTGTCACATTATCTGATGAACGGATGACTAGTTCACGCGTCCAGACCGATTTACAACACGGAGGACAACTTGCTCATCTCCGCCGGCTTACAATACCGCGGCCGACTCGTGTGTGCTGCCTCTGATGCTGCGACCGTTTTACTGTCCGCCCTGCGGTCCGGTCTACTCAACATACCGGGTTGGTTAACAGACACTGAGGAGGATCATAAGGTCCAAATACATCAGGTGATATCCATCTGAATCTATTTTCTTGGTATATATTGCTTTCATCAAGAAAACAATTACTTTGATCCGTATATTTTGATATGCAGGACAGTTATTTATTAAGGGGACCAAAGAGAGTTTATTGCACAGCATAACTCAAACATAGGTACCCGGCGAGCACAGCTCAGGAATGTGTCACATGGGGGCTTCTGCATGCCAAGAAGTTCCTATGGCCTCTCAAACCGGCGCCCCCGGTAAACCGGCGAATCAGCCATCTTCGCAAAATAGTATCACATGGGAGTTTCACCGAAAACTTACCATGGCCTCCTAAACTGGCGCCCTTGATACATCAAGGAATCATCCATTGACAATCATCTAGTTGATCACCTAAAGACAAGATCCCTCATAGGTTTTGAAACATTGGGTGGTGTGTCATCGATGAAAACGTCAAATATGAAGCCTGGCAGCTCGCAAAAAGCCTCAAATATGGAGCCTGGCAGCTCGCAAAAAGCCTAGAGCCTGGCAGCTCACAAAAAGCCTGGAGCCTGACAGCTCGCAAAAAGCCTCGAATTTAGAGCCCGACAGCTCACAAAAAGCCTAGAGCCTGGCAGCTCACAAAAAGCCTGGAGCCTGGCAGCTCGCAAAAAGCCTCGAATTTAGAGCCTGGCAGCTCACAAAAAGCCTAGAGCCTGACAGCTCACAAAAAGCCTGGAGCCTGGCAGCTCGCAAAAAGCCTCGAATTTAGAGCCTGACAGCTCACAAAAAGCCTAGAGCCTGGCAGCTCGCAAAAAGCCTCGAATTTGGAGGATGGCAGCTCGTAAAAAGCCTTGAATTTGGAGCCTGGCATCTCGTAAAAAGCCTCGACTACATGGTATTATTTGCCTCAAAAAACCTTATTCTATGATTTCACAAATCTTTATCTTCAAGGTCATTGGTTTTTTAACCAAGTCAATTGATGCAAGACTGGACAATTATAAGGTTGGCCATATATCCACAAAATTAAAAGTCCGGGTCATGCACACCAGCGAGAGTTAAACCGATGTTCATTATAACCCGGTTCGGTTTCATAATGAACCGGCAAATAATCAAGGGAGTCATCAACAATTACACCTTGAATGGTTTCTGCCGGATTAAGGTTTATTGTGATACACTTAATCACAGGTATGATACATGCTTATACTTTATGCACAGTTCAAATTATCAACTTAGATCATGTGCTTGGGCATTATGACCCGTCCGGCGATAAACCGACAGGACACTTTGAACATTATCTTATGCAGAAAACAGGTTGTCAGTACATGATCAGTTATAATGACCGGTGTTTATTAAACCGGCCTGGCTTTTGACTATAAGTCGCCAGTATGAGATAAGAATAATGACCAGTGTTTATTAAACCGGCCTGGCTTTTGACTATAAGTCGCCAGTATGAGATAAGACAATGACCGGTGTTTATTAACCCGGCCTGGTTGTGATCAAATATCACTGGAACGGTTTTTTCATACCGGGTTATATTATTCATATATTTAATAGCCAACATGGCCGGATTTTCATTATGGTTATCAATAACCAGTATTATGATTAAGGTTTTCAAAGTCGCTTTAGCGCAATGGCTATCATATTATTAATAGAAATGATCTATTCTACAATTGAAGAAATAGTCCCGAGTTGCTGCAGGCTTACAACCCGACACTTGAGGGCTACATTATTTAAGTTGAGATTACATCAAATATGCAAGTCTCATGTCGCTGCAAGCATGCACCATGACACTTGGGGGCTAATGCAAAGTCATTTTTTGCTCACCTTATTGAAGACCCGACTCATTACATTATAATGAGCCGCCCCTTGGGGGCTACACGTTGCTGTTCAAGTTTACATGATTATATCTACCAAAGTCCCTGCTCATTATTGCATAATGACCCGACCCTTGGGGGCTACACTGGTTGAAGTTTTTGAGCATTAGGCAAATTACAAGTTGGGGGCTACATATGTGAAATATTCAGTTTTTACTAGTGACTGGGATGAACAATCTGGATTTTTTCAAGGTTGCAACATTTATATTGAAACAAGTCTTAAGCTATCACTATGTTCTCCTCTTAAGACTTGGGGGCTAAACAGGTAATATGCATATAAAGGAGGAATATCTTCAAATTCTCAGTTTTGAACAAACCAGAAGATCAATTGTGTGACCCGGCGTTGGCAACAATCATAACCCGACGTCTATAAACAGTTATGACCTGAAATTATCAGTTTTTATAACCCGACAATAGTGGTAATCATAAACCGGCATCCTCAAGCCGGCTGGATATCAATTGAATATTTGAAGACATATATTTTTGTCAAATCAGAGCATTGAAGGCCGATTCAAATGGATTCTTTATTTACAAAATATCTTCTGCAAGCAAATTGATTATGAAGCTGGTCTATTGACCCGGAGCTTTCAGAAGAAGTGCCTGGAATTTTTTGCATTGGTAATGTTTGAAAATATCTACTAAGGAGATTTGTTATGAGATCATGGATACATATCAAGGAGGAAATGACAAGGATATAAGGATGATCAAGTGCCGGTTCAGGAAAATATTTTAACCCGGAGCACAACCTATCAAATTTGTTCTCGTGTTTATATATGCAGGAAGGATCAAGTTTAACATGGATAAATCCAAATTAAACTGGGGGCTAATGTCGGGGATATACCCCACAGCGTAACCCGGCCGGAAGTATAACCCGGCCGGACTTGGCGGTTTACTTGAGACGGTTTACACTTGGCGATTCATTGGTAACCCCGCGGGCGGATCACGAATGACAAGGCCCAAGGCCCAGAAGGCCGGTTCATGTTATGGTGGGCCGGTTTATGAAGAAAGCACAAGGAATATTCTCTTACAAAGGAAATAAGACTAGGACTCCTTGTAATAAAGCAATCCTAATCCTACTAGGACTAGTCATGTAACCCGCCCCTTCAACATATATAAGGAGGGGCAGGGCTCCCCAAAGAGGGAGAAGTTCTCACAAGCAACAGGAAACAATTTCTAGGGCTAGACACAAGAGCCGGTTTACCGGCGACACCATGAGGATCATAATGAGACCTAGCCTCAAACAGCATGTAGGGCTATTACCGGATGATGTTTCCCGGGGCCCGAAGCTGTCTAAATCCTTGTCTCGCGTTGCGTCTCTCGATTCCACTCAACCCCTCTCAAGCTACTACATAGATGCGCGGCCTCACGACTAAGTCCTTACCCTAGGACATCTGCCGTGACAATTCCACGACACTCTTCGAGGGAATACAACGCAAGCTCGAGAAGTAGCAAGCAGCACCAACATACCCTAGTTCCAACATCACATGCTTCTGTTTGTAGCTCACCATGTCGCTGGTTGTAGCATCAGGTGTCGATGTCGTCTGGTGACAGCAACAACATGCCTTGGTTCTAACATATCATGCTACTGGTTGCAACGTTGTCCTACTTTGGTTGTAGCATAGGGTGTCGGGCGTCGTTCGGTGGCAGCACCAGCGTACCCTGGTTCCAGCATCTCACGCTACTAGTTGCAGCGCTGACCCGTCCCGGCTGTAGCATTCTCGTCGCGCCTCATGCCTCGCCAGCACAACCATGGACCGTCGTATTTCGCGACGACGCCGATTGTGGCATCAGCATACGACAATTGCAACATCCTCAACTTTGTCGTGGCACCCGCGACTCTGGTTCCAGCTTTCACACCATTGGTCACAGCATCAGCTCGCCATGCAAGCGCACATATGAGAGGAGTTAAATCGCGAGCCTTGCAACATTGGCTCGCCCGCTAATAGTCGGCTACCCTAGCAGGGGACGCGTTGGCTGACCGCATCTTCCCAGGCTCGCCCGCCGACGGTATCTCTCCTTTCCCACAAGAATCGACTGATGCAATTAATAGAAACGAGCAATCGAGGAATAACAAAACCGATAAAAAAACCATTTGTTTTTTACTCCCTCTGTAAACTAATATAAGTGAAGGAGAGGCGATGACAGCGGCGTGCCTTCGGCTCGCTTCAGTGTTTGTACTCGTCGCTAGGTGGTCTTCAGATCGCTTCAGTGTTTGTACCCGTCGCTAGGTGGTCTTCAGATCTAGATGTAATTTTTATTATTTCTAGTGTTCGTTGTACTATCATGATTAAAGATGAATAGATTGGAAGTTTTTCCCGTAAAAAAGTGATCTAAACACTTTTATATTAATGTACGGAGGGAGTATTTTTTGGG
>LR738715.1:862866059-862902326 GCA_902687465.1 Secale cereale | reverse complement strand
TTGGGGGGGGGGGGGGAGATCAGCTAACACCCATTTTTTTGGGAGACCCACACTATTTGCAATGTTCAGGGACTTATGTGTATTTTTCTTTTCATTCCTTTCGGGTGCTCTTTTGTAATTTCTATTGTCCTCACGCTTTTCCTCTAAAAAATGCAGTTTTTGCACACATGCCTAGTTTGGGAGCACATTATTTCTAAAAAATCAGTAATCCAAAACTATGGTATTCTAATGCTTGTTCAATGAATACCATAGTTTCTGAAAACTGAAGTTTTCCTTTGCTTTGGCTAAACTACAGAGCGTTTGGCAAGCTCAATCTTTTCAAGTTACCTATGGGTTGACCTATTATTACGTCCTAGAGATAGCTAGGTGAACCTAACTCAGCTACACCGACTATTAGGCCAACTCCATCGCGCGACCCAAAACGGATGTTCGGTTTGGCCGGATTTTGTCCCTTTGGGTAGGCGATGGGATCGTGTCCGGGCCTGTCCTGGGATGCGGTGGCCATGCACCCAATGCGCGCCGCATCCGTTTGCCCCATATTGTCTGCGTCCATATTAAGAAAAAGAACAACATTTCAAATACCAACGCCTAGTTCACGCCATCGACAACAGAGCCAGCGGCCTACACGTCGTCGCCGGCAACACAACCAATGGTCGGCAACACAGCCAGCGGCCGGCAACACAACCAACCTCCAAAATGAATAGTTTTGCTCGCCGGCAACACAGCCAGCGGCTGACAACACAACCAACCTCCTAAATGAATGTGGTTCTCGCCGGCTCACAGCCAGCGGCCCAGCGGGCGGGCGGCACCCATGTCAGCCTCCAAAAAAAGAACGGCCACTGCCGATCGGACGACCTAGTTCAGGCCGTTGGCGTCGAACATCTCCTTCTGCCTGGCCTCGAACCAGCTCCTTGTCTTCTCGCTCATCTTGGTCAAGTCCACGCTCATGATCGGAAGGGCCACCTCCTTTGCTTTGGTTGCGGCATTGGTGGCCTCGATGTCGAGCTGCCGCTGCCTGGCCGAGACATTGGCGGCCTCGATGTCGAGCTGCCTTTGCCGGGACGCCTCTTCCATGTCGATCTTCCTCCTCTTGGCCGCCTCCTCCATCTCAAGCTTCTTCCTTTGAAGCTCTAGGTATTGCTTCATTTGCTCGTCCTTGCTTTGCTGCTTCTTCTCGTCCCTCAAGTCCTTCTGAGACATCATGCCGTGCAAAGTGTCATGCAAGGCCATGGATGAGGCATCACGTATGTCGTCCACCTTGGAGTTGGTCTTGCCCCTCGGCCTATTCAATGCCTCGCCATCTCCACCTCCGGCGAACTTGGCCGTCTTCTTGCCTCTCTTCCTTTGAAGTTCACGGTATTGATCCTTGAACTTGGGGCAATTGTTGATGATCGTCCAACAATGCGTAAGAGTGAATGGCTTGTCATTGTGCCGGGCCTTGAATGCTTCCAAAGATTGAAATGCCTACACCACATGATCAACAACAATTGAATATGCAAACATATACAAGGCCGAAGTCTCATGACCGTAGCAAGGAAAGTACTAGGATGAGGAGAGCATACCATGTCCCCGACGCCGAGACCACTCACGGGCCGTGCTTCAACGCTCTCAAATGCAGCGCAATACTTGTTACACTCTTGTTGGATGAACAACCACCTCTTTTGAATCGAGGTGATGCCACGGTTGCTTGTAATTTGGTAGGGCTCAAACATCTTCCTTTCATGGAATGTTTTGTGGACTCTCGTCCAAAAAACAAGGCCCTTTTGTTGCGCGCCGGTCCTCAGATCTTGGCTAATCTCCATGGCAAATCAACTTGTCCTCATCTTGGGTATATGAACCCGTGCGAATGCTCTTCCTCCTCTTTTGTGCTTCCGCTCTTTGGGCGAGCTCGTCGATGAACAATGGCTCGCCCGAAATATCAATATCAATGACTTCTTCTTCATCACCATCACCTTCGACGTAGATGTCACCGTCTTCCTGCCACGAATCACCATGGTTGTAGTCAGCACGGTCGTCGGCCTCTTCATCGACAACGAACTGGGCGCGGCCATCCCGACTTTGGGTCTCGTCGGGGTCGTAGGCACGGCCCTGCCCACCCTCGTAGATCACATCCTCCATGAACTGGTTGTAGAAGGGGTCGTCGACCGGTTACGTTGGTGTTGGCATTCCGTCGAACAAGACGCGGGTGGACGGCATGGTGCTCGTAAACGCTGGCCGTGCTTGCTTTCTTTGCATCTCCACGGCCGGCCGGCCGCTGCTGCCGGCCGCCGCTGCTGGACCCAGGAGTGACGTTGAGGTCGATGCGGCCGAGGGGCGCGGGGTGGATGGCGCGATCACGCCAACGTCCAGCGAGAAACTGGTATGCCCGTCCTGCCTTGGCGGGGCAAAGCCGGGCGACATAGGCGTGGTCCGTGACGTCGGCGACTGGCAGTGCGGAGGCCGGGCGACCGACGAGCCTGTGCTCGCCGGGCCGACGGCCGCTGCAGAGAAACCGGCCGGACGGTAAATGCCAAGCATGAGGAGGGCATGCGCTTTGTTGACGATGTCCTCCTTCTCGTCGACCTCGGCCTTGCGCCGCGCGGCCTCCCTCGCATCGCGCTCGGCGGCGAACTTGGCCGCGGCGGCATTGCCCTTGACGACCGCCCTCCGGTTCCTCCTCTTCGCCGATTCCGCGTCCAACTTGGCGATCTCCTCCGGCGTGCACTCCGACCGCGGCTTCCTTGGCGCCTTGGCCTTCTTCTTCTTCACCTTTGGGGGTGGGTCGATGGCCAGGCCGCCGGAATTTGGCTGGGCGTCGGTCATGGACAGGGGAAGGAGGGGGCGGCGAGAAGGATGTGGGAGGGTTTGGGGCAAATGGTACCAAAAGGGGCGCGGAGGGGTTTTGCTTTGTGCCACCGACATGCGGGCCAGGGGAGGACAAGCATGCGCGTCCCACCCGTCCGCGCGCTGTCCGTTCACCCCAAAATCAGCGCAAACTTGGGTCGGGGATGGGTCGCAAGAAGATAGAAAACGGACAAAAGTCTGTTTGCTCCCGCGCGCCGGGCCGCCTCGTTTGTCCCTTTTATCCCAAACGGACGCGGCCAGACAGGATGGGGTCGCACGATGGAGTTGGCCTTACGACCTGACCAGCTTGTGCTAACGGCCGCATGCACGCTGCCGTGAACAAGTCGGGATATGTCTTCAGGTACATCATAGGGAGTAGAGTAGGTGTGCAGAAGACCAGGTGCCTCTCTTTCCATGTGGTGAGCTTGGTTTGTTTGTGGCTAGAACATGAGGAACGACTGGCATCCGATGGAGGAACGACTCGCATCTGATGACGGACAGAAGATGGACTCGAGAGACCAGTTAGGAGTGAGTGTTTCTCGGTTTGGAAAAAGAGGTCTGGGCGTATTTTTTAGATACAGTGGAAATACTACAGTTTTGGAGGTACTACGGTTTTATAAACTAAAATATTTGTTAATGCCAAACACATCAAAGCTTTTAAAACCATGGCCTTTAAAAAATCCTAACACTAACGTCCATACGTGTGGGCGTTACCCAACTCGCCAACACGCCTTGGTCGTTGTTCAGTGCCTTTTGAACGAATCTTGGCACGAAAAAATTGATTTTGTGTGCCACGTAGGACGGGGCTGATGTGTGGGCATTGGAGAGTTTGCCCACACGCCCGCACCACGCTGTTTGCCAGCTGCGTTGTGTAGGCGAACTGCTTTTCGCCCACACAACCACCACCTAGGTCATGCGCGTGTGGGCGAACTGCTTTTCGCCCACACGACACTCCTACCTTGTGGATGGCAACTGCAGTTACGCGAATGTGTCAACTCGGTACACACACATGGCAATTGTGATTCTTTGCTATACGGCAACTGCAGTTGCGCGTACGTGGCAATCAGATAAACACACATGGCAACTGTGATTAACAATACATGACAACTATGATTGGACCACACGTGGCAACTAGGTAAACACACATTGCAACTATTGTTTTGACCATATGTGGCAAGTAGTTTATCACACACGGCAACAACGGTTTGATTACACGCGGCAACTACGATAAATTAGACATGGCAACTATAGTTAACCAAAACAGATAGAGTTGCCATGCTTTTACAACCACACTTGCCATCCCGGATAACTACATCTGCCAACCAAGATGGCAACTAAATCGTCATCCCGCGGGGTACCTAACATAGCTGCGCCAGGACGTGTGGGCATTTTTGCTTCGTGTCACACGCACATGGTGAAGATGAGTAGTACTTGTTGGACGTGTGGCACGAAATAGCCGCGCCCACACGTGTGGGCAATTCTAATGTTCGTCCACACACAGCCTGTGTGGGCTGCCTCCTGCTCACACCACACACGGTGTATGGGCACATGTCGAATATACCACATGTGTGACAGTTATCGTTGTCCTTAAAAAAAGCCATGATATTCTCGTAAAACGTCAACACCCAAAAACACAGTTCGGCGCACAGAATAGAATTTTATTCAGCTTATTATAGGGGGCCGACATTATTCATGGCTCAACATGTAAACAACGCAGATATAGTACTGTTTCCGAGACAAAAGCTTCTTAGTGGGGAATATTAGGTGGAAGCATATTACACCTTTGCCGAGCACGCGCTCTACGCCCTACGCCGGGCGGCTCGATCGACGGACGTCACGGACCGGCGCTCGCTGCCGTGGATCTCGATCGCCACGTCCCCAGAGCTTGCCTGACCAGGGGCGTCCGGCGCGCGGCGGCCGCGACGACGAGCGGGGAGCTGGCCACGGCCGCGGGGCGCACGGTGCCGCCGATCTCCCGCCGCGGAGCTCCTGCTCGACGTCGAGCTTGGCGGGGCAGATCTCGGGGCGGTCGGCGAGCTGGCCGCGCTGGCAGGGCTGCTTGGGGAGGTGCAGCTGGAGGCGGTCGTACACGCGCCTCTGCCAGAGGGAGGCGATGCAGTTGTCGTTGCGCCCCAGGAGGAGGAAGGGCATGCCCTGCTCCCGGAGCATCTCGGCCACGGCGATGCCCGCCGGCCCGGCGCTGAGGACGATGGGCCCGTTCACCCACCCGCACAGAGGGGAGGAGAGGCCCTCCGCATCAGATTCACCGGGGACGAGGAGGACCATCGCTGATTGGGTAGCTAACTGTCTCCTCTTGGGTCCGATGGTGTGCGTGGGAACTGGGAACCGGCCGGGTGGTTAAAAAGGGGAGACGTGTGTGGAGGAGTGGAAGCCAGGAGGAGGATGAGAAAAGGAAGTAATGGAGTGGTTACAATTATCACTCACTAAAATCTCCATCATAACGTGCACCCCAGAGCCATACTAAAATCTACCAGCCTTGATTGCTTTGAGTATCTTATTATTGTTAGACCACTGTATTTCTCTGCATATATAATAGTTAAATCTTCATTATCACAGTATGCACTTCATACTGATACCAAAGCATGTGAGCATGTCTAGTACATAGAACCGAACATATATGAACAAATCATATATGACTTGCGCCTGAGCGAGCAAATAGGGGACGAACGAATCATACCCTTCGGTTGGCCAGGCCAATGCGGTGGCGGCAACAACAACCTCGGCGTTGTCTGCGGCCTTCTTCTTTTATCGACGGCGTCGTCAGCCATGGACTTGATGTAGAGGAAGTAGTCGAAGCATAGGCGGATGGAGACGGGGACGGATCAGGAGCAGTCGTGTCGAGACGCTCCCCAAAAACCTTATCGTTGTTCTCCTGAGCAGGATCTCAAACGACGGGGTTTCGGAGACAACTGCTCTCCCGACGAACTGTGCATGTAGTAGTCGGGATGGGATCGCCAAAAGCGGTATAGTGAGAGGAATAGTAGATGATGGCTACGGTTATGCACGAGTGAGTGAGTTAGGGTTCACTCCACAGGCCATCGCCTCCTTATATAGGTCGTCGGGTAGATTTGCCTAGGCTTAGGCCCATGACTGAGTCCGTGAATAGGCCATAGTCCAACGTCTCGGACAATAGCACTTTCATTAGAAACTCATTAATTAAGCCATAATTAATTAACTATTCCTAACCGGCAAAATGAGGCTCGACTCGGCTCATTCCCACAATCCGTACCCCGCGGCACACGCGTGCTTCGTGACGAGGCAAATTGGGTGGTAGAGGAGGAGGAGTGTGTGTACAACTGCTCTTCCTAAGCTCCCAATGGCATGTGATAGAGTAGCCCTTATAAAGGGGTCTCACTCTTACTATGGCATGTGATAGAGTAGCCCTTATAAAGAGGTATCACTCTTACTACACTAGCAATATGGTCCAACCACTTGCCATGCATATATATGGGTCTTAGAGATTAACCAGTGATTATTGTCTTATATGGGTCAAAACCCATTTATAATCCAACAATCCCCCACCAGATCTCGTGGCACATTAGTTTGTCAACTGTTCCAAATAATGCTTTGATATACCTGAATTTTCAGTGGAGACTCTTAAATTGAACTTCCATCTAGAGCAACCGGATTAAACTTCTTCACAATTGAGCAATGGACTATGCCTTGTATTGTCCATTTAGCATGCACGAGTTTCACTAGTTGTTAGCTGATACTAGGCTGTCGAATGTTGACCCCATGGGTGGAGCTTATTAGTCATACTCCTGACCTATTCGTGAGCTTCCTAGAGATTACCCTATCTCATAGACTGTGACCAGCAGTCGGGCTCACATAGGTGTGTTCCTTCAAAGACTGCTCCGTAGGATAGCATTTTTGCTTACACAAGATTTGGAACACATTAAGACAACAGTCATCTTGCCTTACAGATTATGAGAGTATTACATCTCCAACAGAGTGGGTTAGTAAGGATACTCTCCTCAGTTGACCAATGGATTAAATTCCCAAGTCCTAATTCATGGGATCTCCAGTCGCATAGGTTGGATTTCCCCCATGGCAACTTACATGGGACTCATGCCCATCTCTCTCGATGCATTTTCTATCACAATTTACGGTAGCCCTTTTGTAAAGGGATCTGCTAGATTCTTAACCGTTTGGATATGATCCAATGCTATTACTCCTGAGTTTCTTGAATGCCCGACATATTTCAATCTTCTTCTTACATGCTTTGTGGATTACATATTGTCCTTGGAACTCTTTGCCTTAGCAATCACTATTTGATTGTCACAGTTCATAAGGGGACTGGCTTGTCAACCCCTGGCAAATCCATCAAAAGATCTCGAAGCTATTCTTCTTCGACGCATGATGTGTCTAATGACGCTTCCAAAGTTGATATAGTAACGATCGTCTTCTTGCAAGTCTTCCAAGAAACAACATCACCACCAAGTGTGAACACATATGTACTTGTGGCTTTCATCTCATCAGCATCAGATATCCAATTCGAATCACTATTACTCTCAAGTACCGTTGGGTACCCAGTATAGTGGATTTCGTGGTTCATTGTACCTTGCAAGCCAATGCACACCTCCCATATTGCAAACAAACCGGCTCAGTTTGCACACATCAAATGAGATATCAGGTCGAGTAGCACAAGTTAGGTACACAAGTGAACCAATCACTTGAGAGTATCTCAATTAATCTACAACCGTGCCTTAGAACTTTCAAATCTGATATAAGTTCTAAATTTCAAAACAAGTTCAAGATTTTGGAAAGTTGCTCCAATTTTTTTTCAAAAAACCAAAAATATATCCCCACATTTCAAAAAATGTTCTTAGTTTTGATACAATACGAATCTGAAATACGTCCTTGGATTTCAAAAAATGTTCAAAATTTTAAAAACATGCCAAATTAAGAAAAACATTCATGAATTTGAGGCAAAAACCCAGTCTTTGATTCAAAATAAGTTCATAAACTAAAAATACTTTGAGATTTAAAAACCATTTTTGATTCAAACATATTTGCAAATTCAAAAATTGTTCCCAAAGTGCAAATATGTTCAGGAATTCAAGAAAAATATTCACCAATTTAAAAAATGATCGTCAATTCGAAAATGTTTACCGATTCAAAAAACATTTATGCAATTCAAATTATTCCAGAAATTCAATAAATATTTATCAGTTTACAAAAATTAATGAATTTCAAAATATTCATGAGTTAAAATATTGTTTGAATTTCAAAATATGTTTGGAAGTTTGAAAAATGCTAATGAAATTAAAAAGAATTTTAGTGAATAATAAAAGTGTTCAAAAATTTAACAAATATGTACATATTTGAAAAAATGCATGAATTTGATACTGTTCTCGATTTTCAGAAAACTGTACAAATTAAAAATTATTCATGAATTTGAAAATTATTCATTATTTTCAGGAAAAATAATGAATGTGAAAAATTATTCCCGAGTTTCAACAAGGTAACGACGGTGTGTAAAAAAACAAATCACAGATTTCTAAGAAAAAAACCAAAAAAGTTAATGACCCGGCCCATTAGAGCGGATGGGTTGTGCATTTGGTGGATATTATCTTTCTTAATCGGTTCTCATTTTTTATTTTTCCTTCACTTTTTAATTCTTTCTCAAACACATGTCCAATATTTTGAATAAAATTTGCGCATTTTATCGTATACACGTGGCCCATTTTTTGATGCAAATAGAACATATACATGTACATTACATCTTATAATATTTTCTCTAATACATGCTAGAACAAATCACACATATGTTGAAGTAATTTTTGAAAACCATTTTTAATAACTATCCGATAATTAATTTGCAATGTATATATTTTCTAAACATTACCAAGATATTTTGGAAACGTGTGTGCAATTTTTAAACGTTATTAACATTGTTTTGTGGCCATTTTCCTAAAAATTATGAATATTCTTTTTAATGGTAAGACACATGGTTTAAATTACATCACATTTTTTACATTCTGTCAACATTTTGTTTTAAAATGTGATGATAATTCTTTGAAAAGCTGAATATTTTTAAATGTCTCGAACTTTTTTTTGAATGGTAATGGTTTTTTTTAAAGTTGTGCAAACATTACTTTACACTGCATGAGTGTTTTTTAAACTTGCAATTAATCTGCTATAAAATTAAGTAAATTAACTAATGGAATATATGTATTTATAATATTTTAAAAATACTTAAAATCGAAAAATAAGAATAAAAAAAAACCAACGACGAACGAAAGCAATGAACGAAGCAGCATCTTATCTTTCTTTCCTTTTTATTTTACCTTTTATTATATTTTTATTTTCTTATTTTCTTACTCTTATTTATTTTTTCCATCATGTATGCCATGAATGTGCATATATATATATATTTAAAAATATTTTTTTGTAGATTTAAAAGGAATATGGAATTTAAATGTTTTGCATGTATCTACAAATGTGCCATCATATATGTACAGAATATGTATCGTGTACTTTAAAAAGGTTGATGGCGTATTGTTTATCGTGGACTATAAAAATATTCATGTTTACTCCAAAATTGGTAATCATTTATTGAAAATAGTTTGCATGTCTTTAGAAATTTTTCACTGAGTATTTCAAAGTTTTTCATTTCAATGAAAATGTTCTTCATGTATTTTTAAAAAGTAGCATTGCTTATTTCTAAGAAAATGTATTTTTAAAAATATATGTAAATGTTTTTAGTTTTTTATATAAATCTTGGACAGTTTTAATACGCTATGAACATTTTTTGAAAGTACATGGAAAGTTTAATAGCACGGAAATTTAATTTAAATTATATCAACATTTCTTCTGAACAAAGTGTTTTTTAAAGTTCGTGAACATTTTACTGAAAGTACACAGTTTGTTTAAATAGCGTGAACATTTTTTAGGTCCATGTACAATTATCTTAGGATAGGGCCTGACACGGCAGATCCACACATCTTGGCTTGGATCCTAGTTAAGCTGCGACAATGTCGTATGTTGTGTCATGAACATTTTATTTTATGCATGTGGATATTCTTTTTGCGGGTAGAAGACTTGTATTACTCAGAATCAAAAGAGTTACAATCGGCGTGGGCTAGCTCAACAGCTAGTGTAGGACCAGAACCAAACCAAGTCATAATCCTACCTTCAGTCCTTGCGAAGGAAGCTAGACTGTCGCTAACCTTATTCTGAGAACGACTAGCAAAGGTAATACAAGTTCTACGAAGACTCAAAAGATACTGAATCTCTCTAACTATGGCTGAGTATAAAGATCTATCCACTCCTTGCGCCTGGATCATCCTCACTGCAACCATGGAATCCATTTCCACCATAATAGGTAACTCAGTCCGCTCGATTGCCAACGAAATTCCTTCCATGCATGTGCAAAGTTCGGCTTCCAATACATCTTTGCATGGAAGAGTGCTCGGCATGAAGAGAAAATAATAGCACCCTTGTCATCCCTAAGGACCATGCCAGCACCCGCCCTGCCATTATCATTAAACGATCCATCTGTATTTAACTTGACCCATCCAGCAACTGGCATTTTCCAATGATCCTTACGTGGAGGATGTCTGGATTCCACCTCTGGAACCTCAGTAGGAGTCTTACCCTTTCCCTGATAGCTGCACATATCAGGTTTAAGTCCAAGCAGCGAATCAAGGTAGCTTACCAGGAATCTTTTCAAAGTTTCAGCTGGAGGTGGGGGTTTATGATGGACCACCTCATTCCGGACAAACCAAGCACGCCACAAGGTCATCAAAAGCATGGAACGATCGACATCCGATAAGGGGTCCAAAGCATGCAACAACCATTCTTTCCCTGTATGCTCAATCGTGTCAATATCCGGTAGTGACCAAACCTCCCTCATCGTATGCCACATGTGTCGGCTAAGGGGACATCGCACAAATGGGTGATAATTATCCTCAACTTCTGTAGCACAGAGCAGACAGAGATTGGATGTTTCCAGCCCGCGTTTATATTTGTTTTGCCAGGTTGGCAAGGAATCAACTGCCACCCTCCAAGCAAAGTTGCGGACCGAAGGAGGTATGTCACATTTCCATATCAGTTGCCACACTTTCCTACTACCCTCGGGGGCTGAGCTCGAGGCCGAATCTGAATGTCGGTAGGCTTCTTCAAACGCAAAGTTGTAAGCACTCTTGACAGAAAATATGCCTTGTTTTCCTGGCCCCCACGCAATGATGTCTTCCTCCTGTCTAGGGGAAGCTCTAATTTTGGCGATTTCTATAACATCAGCTGGGAGGAAGTAACGTTGTAGTAAGGCCATATTCCAAGATCCGTTTGGGTTGAGCAACCCTGCCACAAATCTAATTCTGCATGTGCCCTGCAAGGTTACCGGTTTGAAGCTGAAAGGCCTAGGTATCCAGTTGTCACGCCAAATTCTAATGCTTCGGCCATCTCCAACTCTCCAAAGGATCCCCTTTTTTAACAGATCCAAGCCATGGCTAATTGCTTGCCATGACGAGGATGCATTCCCACTGAACACTGTATCCTCGAGTTTACCATCCGGGTAATAACGGGACTTAAGCACCTGCGCACACAAAGATTGTGGTCTGGTGATGAGACGCCTGGCCTGTCGAGCTAACAGGGCCTGGTTAAACAGACGAAAATCCCTAAAGCCCACTCCTCCTTTACTCTTCGGTTGCATCAAACTATCCCACGAGCGCCAGTGAACTTTCCTCTTCCCTTGGGCGGACCCTCAATAGTAGCTCCTGACCATTCTAGTGAGCTCGTCACAAACAGAGAATGGCAGTTTGAAGACGCCCATGATGTAAGTGGGGAGGGCTTGTGCAACTGATTTGATGAGTACCTCTCTTCCTGGCTGCGCCAAAAGCCCATCTCCCCATTGTAAAAGACATTTTGTTAAGCTCATTTGAAGGTTTTGAAAACGTCCTTTCGACATACGCCCGTCTGGGGTTGGGAGCCCCAAGTATTTTTCCTCAAAAACCGCGCTTGACACTTGTAACACCCCCCTGATATCCTCTTGGACAGTTGCTGGGCATGCCTCCCCAAAGAGGATTGAACATTTGTCGTAGTTCAAGCTTTGGCCGGTTGCTTTACTGTATACTTCTAGCACAACTTTTACCTCTTCTGCTTGAATCTTTGAAGCTTCAAAGAACAATAAGGTGTCATCTGCAAACAACAGGTGTGAGACACCAGGAGCCCGTCTGCACACTTTAACCGGAGTGATTACACCAGCAGCAACCTTATGCTTAAGGATAGAAGATAGAACATCAGCCACAAATAAGAATAAAAATGGTGAGAGAGGATCGCCTTGCCGAAGACCTCGCGACGGTGCAAAAGAATCCAAGAGGGATCCATTTAATCTGACAGAGTAGCTCACAGACGTGACACATGGCATTATCCAGTCCACCCATCTATGAGCAAATCCCATCTTTTGCATCACTCGCTTCAAGAACGACCAATCAACACGATCATAAGCTTTTGAGAGATCAAGTTTATACGCACAAAAGCTCTTAGTAGGGTCCTTTTCTTGCTTAATGTGGTGTATACATTCGAAGGCCACTAGTGCATTATCTGTAATTAGCCGACCCGGTATAAAAGCACTTTGCTCATGAGAGATGACCTTATCCAGCAAAGGCCTCAAACGATTGACCAAGCACTTCGAAATGATCTTGTATGTAACATTACAGAGAGTTATCGGTCTGAAGTGCGTGAGCATTGTTGGGTTCGCCATTTTGGGTACAAGCACAATGGCCGTAGAGTTTACACCTTCTGGCAGAATCCCTGTTTTTTAAAGAATCCATTAACTGCAGCGACCACACTACTTTTTAGCGTACTCCAATTTTGTTGATAAAACCTAGCTGGAAAAGCATCCGGGCCAGGAGCTTTCAAAGGACCAATCTGAAACATAGCGTCCTCAATCTCCTTCACACTGAATGCGGCGCATAATTTTGCATTATCCTCCTTTGAAATCCTTGATTCAAGTAGGTCAAGTACCTCTGATGCATCAAGGTTCTGATCTGCTGAAAAAACCCCCTTGAAGTATTCCGTGGCCATATTGGACATCTCAACGAAATCTGTATGGACATTAGCAATGCTATCAGTAAGATTTCTGATTTTGTTTTTCCTTGCGCGCCAAACCGCCTTACTCTGAAAGTACTTGGTATTGCGATCCCCTTCTTTGAGCCACGAGATTCTCGATCTTTGCATCCAAAGCATCTCTTCTTGATAAATCAGTTCATTCATTTTGTCCGTAATCCTCCTTATCTCCTGCCAATCCGCATTCATATGCATGAGTTCTTCTAGCTGCGATCTAGATTTAGCCAGTTCCCTAGCAACATTACCAAAACGCTTATTGCTCCAAGCTCCAAGTGTAGCCATAGTCTTCCTCAGCGCTATTTGCAGCTTTTCTAGATTATCTACATCTCCCACCGTGTCCCATGCCTCTTTTATGATCTTCGGGAGGTTCTCGTCTCGCTCCCAAAAAACTTCATATCTTCTTGTCTTTGGTCCTGGCCGGTTCGCTTCCGGTTCACCTCGTAGCACTAAGGCTATATGATCTGAGCAAGGGGAGACCACGTGCATAACAGTACAGAATGGAAATAGATTCCTCCAATCATTGGTCACCGTAGCCCTGTCCAGCCGGACCTGAACATTGTTTGCGCCGCTGCGCTTATTATCGTATGTGAAGGGGATCCCTGAGAACCCTAGGTCCACCAACTCGCACACTTCCAGTGTATCTCTGAACGCGCCATTTGAGCTTCAGGTCTCGGTGTCGCTGACATGTGCTCAAAATCCCAAAGGGCCTCGTTAAAGTCTGAAAGAACATGCGGTGCCCCCATGTTTGGTTTTGGTAATTGATGACAATCTCTATGGACTAATGGTTGCCTTGAGTTATATTTGAAGGGTTTGTCCATAGGCTTTTCTTGGAGTTCATTTGTTGGTTTCAAGGAGAGTTTGTGATGACCAAGGTGCTATTAAGGAATTATCCAAAGATTGGTCTTGTGAGTGTTGAGCTTATTGCAAGCATGTCTTGAAGAAGAAGAGTGTGTTATCATTCATGTTTACCTTCAAGACATCATCCAAATGAAGAGAGTTGGAAAGATTCAAGGTTGATCAAGACTAAGTGAAGGAGTGAATCAAGTTGATCAACACACAAAGTGTAGAAGATGTACCGAGAGGGATCAAGCAATCCCATGGTATGGTAAGCATTGTCAATCACGCTTTGTGTACTAACCCATGTTCTTCGTGAGAGTTCTTTGTGGGGTTAGGTTGCGGTGTGCAAGTTCAAGTGGAGCATCACAAAGAAATCAAGTGCTTGAATCTTGTCGTCCATTGTCGTGACAATGAACTTGTGAAGATATGCCGAAGAGTGGCTCACCCATAGAGGAGTATGGGGGAGCAATCTACTAGTCTTCACCGAGACAACCCAATCAAGAAAGATGGTCCAACTTGAGGAAGTCAAGATCATCTACATATAGCTCAAGTGGACTTTGTGCAAAGCAAAGGTTTGCCCTTGATAGGTTTTCTATTTTACCGGTCTCGTGGTGGTAGTTGGGAGACCGGGTTATAGGATCGTTTGCCGTACTATCAAGGGGGGCTCTCAAGTTGGTAGCTTGATCGTATCGTTAGTAGAGAGCTCAAACCATTGCATCCTTGCATCATGTTTCTTGGTTGTTTGGTTCTCTTTGTAGTCTTAGAGCTTATGGTCATCTTGATGACAAGCTTGAGTTCATCGAAAACAGAGTTCACATGTGTCTTCTATGATGTTTTCGGTGTTGGAGGTTTTATCGGTCTTATCCGAGAAAGGGTTCTCACCATTTTCTTTTGGGACTTTTCTAACTTGCTTCTTATTGATATTTCTATCAAGATTGTGTTAGCCCTTGTCGCTAGCTTTCCAACAAACTTGGTTTCATCGAATTCGGAGTCCGTATGCAAAAGTTATTGTCGTTTTGGTGTACTGAAAAGGCTGCAGCGGTACTACCGCGCGTAGGAGCGGAAGTAATTTTTTACTACCGCTTTCGGGAGCGGTACTACCGCTTTCGGGAGCGGTACTACCGCTTGGAGCAGTACTACCGCGGCTACTTCCGTGGCTACTTCCGCTCGGGACCAAAAACTCGTCACAAGTCCAGCGGTGGTAGGCACGGATGTAATTTTTTAGTACCGCTCGCAAGCAGTAGTACCGCTACCCTTAGCAGTACTACCGCTACCCCTAGCGGTAGTACCGTGAGGTCAAGCGGTACTACCGCTCCGACGGTTTTTCTGGCCTTTTTGCCTCCTCGCTGTTGTTTCTCAAAGGGGTTCTACTGCCCTAGCGGTAGTACCGCTCCTGGAGCGGTAGTACCGCTCTGTGCGGGCTGTGAGCATAACGGTTGGATTTTCCCCCCACCTATAAAAGGGGGTCTTCTTCCCCAATGAACCTTATCCTTTGAGCTCGCGTTCTTCCCCCATTGTTGACCTTCTTCGAGCTTGCTATCTCTCAATCCCTCCATGGATTCTTGCTAGTTTTTGGGGGAAAAGAGAGAGGAGATCTAGATCCACATTTCCACCAATCACTTTCTCCTCTAGGTGAGGGGAACCCCTTGGATCTTGATCTTGGAGTTCTTGGTGTTCTCCTTCTTGTTCTTCCTCTCATTTCCCTCCCTAGCATTAGTTGCTTTGGTGGGATTTGGGAGAGAAGGACTTGGGCACTCCGCGTGCCCTTGCCATTGCATTTGGTGCATCGGTTTGAGTTCTCCACGGTGATACGTGGAAGTGAAGTTGAGAAGCTTATTACTCTTGGGTGCTTGGTACCCTTGAGCTTGTTCCTCTTGGGTGCTTGGGCGCCCTAGACGGTTGTGGTCACCTCGGAGCCATATTCCATCGTGGTGAAGCTTCGTGGTGTCGTTGGGGAGATAGCCCCAACCTTGGTGTTCGGAGGTCAATCATTGTGGTGTAAAGCTCCGGGCAAGCGTCGGGGTCTCCAATTAGGTTGTGGAGATCGCCCCGAGCAATTTGACGGGTTCCGGTGACCGCCCCCAAGGGTTGCCAAAGTGTACGGGTTCGGTGACCGCCCCCAAGGGTTGCCATTTGTACGGGTTCGGTGACCGCCCTCAAGGGTCCCTTAGTGGAATCACGGCATCTTGCATTGTGCGAGGGCGTGAGGAGATTACGGTGGCCCTAGTGGCTTCTTGGGGAGCATTGTGCCTCCACACCGCTCCAAACGGAGATTAGCATCCGCAAGGGTGTGAACTTCGGGATACATCGTCGTCTCCGCGTGCCTCGGTTATCTCTTACCCGAGCCCTTTACTTATGCACTATACTTTGTGATAGATATATTGTTTCTTGTCATATATCTTGCTATCACCTAGTTGTTTATCTTGCTTAGCATAAGTTGTTGGTGCACATAGGTGAGCCTAGTTGTTTTAGGTTTTGTGCTTGACAAATTAACCGCTAGGTTTATTCCGCATTTGTTCAAGCCTAAACCGTAATTTTTTTAAAGCGCCTATTCACCCCCCCCTCTAGGCGACATCCACGATCTTTCAATTGGTATCAGAGCCTCGTCTCTCTTTATAGGGCTTCACCGCCTAGAGAGTAAGGATGTCGACTAGGGGTTTAGGTTTCTCTGACACTCTTAGTTTCAATGGCACAAATTTTGATGTTTGGGTAATTCACATGCTTAATCTCTTTAGGGTCATGGACCCAAATTTAGAGCGAATTGTAGATATGGGTTTTTCTCCTCCAAAGGATCCACAAAGATTATCTTTAGAGGATGAGAAAAACTCTTATCTCAATGCTCAAGCTTCTAATGTGCTTTTTGATGCTTTGAGCAATGTAGTTATATTTCAACTCATGCCGTTCCGGGATGCTCATGAGTTGTGGACAAAGCTTCAAGATAAATATGGTGTGTCCAAGAATTGTAGGAATGATTGTTCTCCCTCCACCTCCGGCTGTGTTGTGTTCTCAACTTCTTCTACTTCACCTACATGTGGTTTGCCACAAGGTAATGATATGGTGAGTAGTGTTGGTCATTGCAATGATGATAGTATGCTTATTGTGGATGATCCTTCATCACTATCTTATTGCAATGCATCTTCTTTGGACTTTAACACTTCGAGCACCCTACATGTTTCACATGCTTGTGTTGATAGTCCTTGCATATCTTGTAGAAATTGCTTGACTAAAACTCATGATGATATGCTTGCTATGTCTTGTTGCCATAATAAAAATGCATCTATTCCCTCGAATTGTTGTGCTAACAATGTAGAGGAAACCCAACACCCCATGGAACAAGATGTAGTCTTGAATGGTGCTTCAAGGGATCCTACATCATCATCTACTGCATTTTGCCTTATGGCTAAGGCTTCAAAGGTATCTCCCACTTTGAACCCCAATATATCTTGTCATGATAGTGATGATAACAATGATGATGATGTAGAAAATGATGAAGAAAATGATAATGTTGCCTCCTTAAAAATTAAGGGGGAAATGATTTTTAAAGCTCTTCATAAGAATAAAATTGCTCGTTCCAACTTCATGGAAATCATGTCTATTGCCATTGAGGGCAAGAAATATATAGAGGAGTTGGAATCTCATCTAGAGGAGCATGAGGTCACCATTGAGAAAATGGAAGGTCATGAGCGTGATTACGCTAATGAGATCGCCGACCTCTCGCAAGCTCTTGAACTTGAACAAACCACCAAGGAATCTCTTGAGGAGACTTTTGCTCTAGAACTATCTAGAATAAAGGAATCCCGTGATAGAGCTCTCGAGGTGGATAATGATTTTGAAACTAAAAATGAGAAGCTTGAAGTTGCACATGCTAAACTCCTTGAGGATTTTGATCACCTCAAAAATGGCTCAAGGGTCATTAAGAGTGAGCTCATCAAACTCACCGAGTCTCATGCTCAACTTGAAGCTTCATATTCTAAAGAGCTTGCCAAGTTGCCTTCTCCTCTTGCTATTATTGATAATGCTTGTGCTACTAACTCTATTTCTAGTGAAGCATCTATTTTGAAGGAGAATGTTGAGCTAAGGGCTCAACTTGAGTTGCTATCTAGCAATTATGGGAGATTGGAAGAAAGTCATGTAAAGCTCACAAGCTCTCATGATGGTCTTCTAGTATCCCATAATGTGCTAAAGATAGCTCATGAGGCTATGATCATCAAGGTAACATCTAGTGAGCCTCATGTGGATACTAGCACTACTTCAAGTCAAAATGCTATCTTGCCATGTGCTAGTCCTTGTAATTCATCTACTCACAATGTTAGTACATCTTGTGATGAATTGCTCTCCTTGCCTTGTTGCTCTAACAATGAAGATTATACTTCCTCTAGTACTTTTGTTGATACTAACCATGTAGAGGAAATCAAAGAGCTCAAGGCCCAAGTCACTTCTTTGAAGAAAGACTTGGAAAAGTGTCATGAAGGGAAGTCCACACTCAACAATATCTTGAGTGTGCAAAAATCCCCCAATGACAAAGGTGGACTTGGATTCAACTCCAACAAGAAGAAAATGTCCAAGATCATTAACAAGAATAAGGGCCAAGAACAACTCAAGAATTCGGCCAAGATTATTTGCTTCAAGTGCAAAATTGAAGGGCATCATGTTAGATCTTGCCCATTGAAGAAGAAGGCCATTAGTGACAAGCAACAAGGGAAGAGGCCACAAGTTCATTCTCGTGCTCAACCGCAAGTTGGAGAAAGGCCGCTTCCCAAGAAGACTCATGGTAATGCTTCTCATTTTGAGAAATCAAATGAGAAGAAAGTGAAGAGTAGATGTTGCTACCTATGCCGTGAGAAGGGTCACCTTGCTTCTTCATGCACTAGTGGTAACTTATCCAACCCAATTATTATTGATGATGTCTATTCTCTTGGGAAGGATAAGGTTGGCAATGTGTTTGCCAAGTTTCTTGGCACTCAAAGTGGTGTCAAGAAAAGAACCATTTGGGTAGCCAAGCCTATTGTGACTAACCTCTTAGGACCCAACTTGGTTGGGGACCAACTAGCTTAAACTTGATCAATAGGTGTTGTTGGAGGGCTTTGGAGACTTGGCTACATTATGAAGATTTGAGGGGCGTTCATCATTCATATTGTCTCAAGACAAGTCATTCGGATTATCTTTCTATGGTATATCCAATGTTCCTCCTTGCGGTAACTCGTGCTTAAATTGTTTACATTGAAAGTTACTTGACCCTTAGCATGTTGTGGTTTTGTACCTTGCATGTGCTTGTATATGTTGTGCTTCCAAGTTGCTTATCTTGAGAAATCAAGTATGTGTATGTTGGTTTGTACATCATGTACGCGTGTGTCGTGTGTTGATCCTTTTTGCATCTTGTTTATATCTTAGTTGGCTCTTGTGAGAGATTAATGGAACATCCCATTTTGGGGGAGTGATGTGCTTTGTGCACCTCACAATCCTAAAAATGTGTGTACATGAGGAATACCATCTAATTTTGATATTACAAGATTATCTAGTCACTATGTGGTATATCTTCTCATGAGAAATTCAAATTCTAAAGTGTCCATTAATTATCTCTTGTTGGTTCCTCTTTTGCATCTTGGTAAGTTTTTCATTGGTATCACATTATGGGGGAGTAATATTCTATGTGCATATTACAAGCCTAGAAAATGTGTAAATTTGAGATTTTGTCACCTAGAGTTGATAGTATAAATTATGTTGTTCCTAGGTGACATGTTAGCTCTACAAGTTCCAATTTGCTTGTGCTTGGTGTGAAGATGATGTTGGATATCATTGCTATCTATCACCGGAAATTATTCCCAAATACTTCTTGTCTCTTGACAATTGGTAATCATATATGTGGTAGAAATTGTTGATCATCTTTACATTGGCTTTTGCTTTTGTTCGGCCTATTTCTTTCCAAGATTGCATCAACTCCCATTCCCTTCCGTGCCACTTGTGGATCTTGTTGTTTTCTTGATCTTGTCTAGTGTTTTATGGATATAGCGAAAGTGGTGATCCCATCGTGTGCATTTCGTATTCAACTGCAAATTCTCTATAATGCACAATTCTTGGGGGAGCTATCCTATTTTCGATAGAACACTCTTATTGTGATTCATCTCAAGTGTGTGTTGATGGAAGGCAAGCCGTTTCTTTTTGGTACTTTGTGCCATCATGAAACTTTGTAGATGGGTTGGTTTGTTTGGAACCATCCTCTCTTTTGGGAGTCCGATATCTTTCCTTTTGCGTGTATCAATGGATATCTCATTCCTTGATGTATCTTCTAATACATATCTTCCAAGTGATGATTTCTCCATTTGGTATCATATTTTCACTTGGTATTTCTTTTTCATTTTGTTTCGTTTCTTGAAAGTCTTGAGCATGCATATTTACTTCATGTATTTTCTTTGGCATGCTTTCTTTCTTTAACCCAATATATAGGGGAAACTCCACCTAGTCTCAATTTGGATGAGATGTGCATGAAATTCATTTTCATATATAAATGCACATGTGTTTGTGGAGTTTGTCCTATGTATTGGTGTTTCTAACTCTTTGGTCCCAATGAGTTTGGGTACCATTTTGTTTGCGTTGTTGTTCTAGGAACAATTGGAGATGCATTGGATGCTCGGCTCATTCAAAAGGAAGGTGGTGTCACCATGTGCTTATTGGAGTCAAGCTAGGATGATCAATGAACTACTATCTACCTTCAATTGGTATCTACTACATCCTTCCAATGGTATCTCGGTAACAAGTATCACCATCTACTTCATGCACACATTTCTTGCACCAACCTTGTGTAGGTTGTATCATGGCATGTTAGTCATTCCTTCTAATGATACTTGTTTCCTTTCTCAAAGCATCCCAACAATGATCTCTTTTTGCTAGTTGTGATGTCTTTGATGCTCGTGTGGTTGGAACTCATTTATATACAATAAGAACATATCTAGCCATGTGCTATGCCTTCAAGCAAATATCTTATTGGTATATTTATGACTTCCTTGGGGATATCTTATTCATTCCTTTTTGCAACAATTTTGTGTGTACATCCTTCTTTGTGGATTGATATCATCATGATCTTCATCTACCTAGAATCTTATACACTTTTGAGAAGTTGCATATCTATTTGATATCCCCTTCTTTCACGTCCACCTTTTTGTTCCTGTTTTATTTCTTTGGTGGCTCCGTGAAGGTGTGTGTCTCGAGTGCGGATCTTATATCGTTTCATCTAGATGCACTCTTTTGTGGTGAAGATCATTCTCTCTTGCTTGTCTTGATGAGGCTTTGCCATTTCTACTGGTATCCCTCCTCATGACAAAGCTATCCTTTTTATATCTTCACCATAGGTTGTCACAAGCATAGGTTATTTATATGATTATTAGTGAGCTTGTGAACCCATTTGCTGTTTTGTGTGGGAATGATAGGCCTTGCACTGTGTATCTCATTCATTCAAGAGTATACTGATGCTTAATGTTCATCCATACATTAATCTTCCCAAGTGCTTTGCCATGACTCACACACATCATTTTGGTTGAGCCTACTCTTAAGTTGACTCTTTTATATATTGCTCGACCAGTTTTTTGTTACAAGTGCTAGGCTTTGTTTCCTTCATGCTCACTTGCACTTGGTGTGAGTGTCTATTGATCTTGGGGGAGTGATGATCCTATTTTGTGCACTTGGTATCCTAATGAAAATATTCTAAGGAGTGCATAAATTATGGGGAGCTTCACTAATGTCTTTAGAACACTCCGTTGCTATGTCGTGAGGTTCTATTGATCTTGGGGGAGCGACGATCCTACTTTGTGCTCGTTGTATCCAAATACAAAACTAAATTGTGCACAAATCATGGGGAGCTTCCCTAGTTTCTATAGAACACTCCTTTGCTCCTATCATAATATATTTTATTCATTTGACATGTAGGATCATTGGTCTAGTTGGGTGAATTGGTATCTTTTGATAGCTTGATTCAATTGGTATCCTTTGATTGCTTGATTGCGTGTTTTTCTCCCTTTGTTATGCCTTTGTGGCATATCATTCTTTTGCAATCTTTGGGCCTCAATATAGTTTGTCTTCCTCGAAGTATTTACAGTTGGATATATGTATTGCCTTCCACTCTCTATTTTGAGGAATACATAATTTATGGAGGAACACAATTTATATTGAAATTCTAAGCTTTTCGCCCATTTTGGCAATCGATGCCAATGGGGGAGAAGTTTCAGAGAGTTGAGTTTTGTGAGGAAGTTTAGAGAGTTGTCTCTTCGCTCTTCTTGCTTTGGTTTTGTTCCTAAGCTTTTGCATCTCATGCACATACATTATTGTTGCATGGTATTGTGATGTATAATTCCTTATATAAACTCTCTTGAAAGTGATTGTCATCAATTACCAAAATGGGGGAGATTGAAAGAACATGCGGTGCCCCCATGTTTGGTTTTGGTAATTGATGACAATCTCTATGGACTAATGGTTGCCTTGAGTTATATTTGAAGGGTTTGTCCATAGGCTTTTCTTGGAGTTCATTTGTTGGTTTCAAGGAGAGTTTGTGATGACCAAGGTGCTATTAAGGAATTATCCAAAGATTGGTCTTGTGAGTGTTGAGCTTATTGCAAGCATGTCTTGAAGAAGAAGAGTGTGTTATCATTCATGTTTACCTTCAAGACATCATCCAAATGAAGAGAGTTGGAAAGATTCAAGGTTGATCAAGACTAAGTGAAGGAGTGAATCAAGTTGATCAACACACAAAGTGTAGAAGATGTACCGAGAGGGATCAAGCAATCCCATGGTATGGTAAGCATTGTCAATCACGCTTTGTGTACTAACCCATGTTCTTCGTGAGAGTTCTTTGTGGGGTTAGGTTGCGGTGTGCAAGTTCAAGTGGAGCATCACAAAGAAATCAAGTGCTTGAATCTTGTCGTCCATTGTCGTGACAATGAACTTGTGAAGATATGCCGAAGAGTGGCTCACCCATAGAGGAGTATGGGGGAGCAATCTACTAGTCTTCACCGAGACAACCCAATCAAGAAAGATGGTCCAACTTGAGGAAGTCAAGATCGTCTACATCTAGCTCAAGTGGACTTTGTGCAAAGCAAAGGTTTGCCCTTGATAGGTTTTCTATTTTACCGGTCTCGTGGTGGTAGTTGGGAGACCGGGTTATAGGATCGTTTGCCGTACTATCAAGGGGGGCTCTCAAGTTGGTAGCTTGATCGTATCGTTAGTAGAGAGCTCAAACCATTGCATCCTTGCATCATGTTTCTTGGTTGTTTGGTTCTCTTTGTAGTCTTAGAGCTTATGGTCATCTTGATGACAAGCTTGAGTTCATCGAAAACAGAGTTCACATGTGTCTTCTATGATGTTTTCGGTGTTGGAGGTTTTATCGGTCTTATCCGAGAAAGGGTTCTCACCATTTTCTTTTGGGACTTTTCTAACTTGCTTCTTATTGATATTTCTACCAAGATTGTGTTAGCCCTTGTCGCTAGCTTTCCAACAAACTTGGTTTCATCGAATTCGGAGTCCGTATGCAAAAGTTATTGTCGTTTTGGTGTACTGAAAAGGCTGCAGCGGTACTACCGCGCGTAGGAGCGGAAGTAATTTTTTACTACCGCTTTCGGGAGCGGTACTACCGCTTTCGGGAGCGGTACTACCGCTTGGAGCAGTACTACCGCGGCTACTTCCGTGGCTACTTCCGCTCGGGACCAAAAACTCGTCACAAGTCCAGCGGTGGTAGGCACGGATGTAATTTTTTAGTACCGCTCGCAAGCAGTAGTACCGCTACCCTTAGCAGTACTACCGCTACCCCTAGCGGTAGTACCGTGAGGTCAAGCGGTACTACCGCTCCGACGGTTTTTCTGGCCTTTTTGCCTCCTCGCTGTTGTTTCTCAAAGGGGTTCTACTGCCCTAGCGGTAGTACCGCTCCTGGAGCGGTAGTACCGCTCTGTGCGGGCTGTGAGCATAACGGTTGGATTTTTCCCCCACCTATAAAAAGGGGTCTTCTTCCCCAATGAACCTTATCCTTTGAGCTCGCGTTCTTCCCCCATTGTTGACCTTCTTCGAGCTTGCTATCTCTCAATCCCTCCATGGATTCTTGCTAGTTTTTGGGGGAAAAGAGAGAGGAGATCTAGATCCACATTTCCACCAATCACTTTCTCCTCTAGGTGAGGGGAACCCCTTGGATCTTGATCTTGGAGTTCTTGGTGTTCTCCTTCTTGTTCTTCCTCTCATTTCCCTCCCTAGCATTAGTTGCTTTGGTGGGATTTGGGAGAGAAGGACTTGGGCACTCCGCGTGCCCTTGCCATTGCATTTGGTGCATCGGTTTGAGTTCTCCACGGTGATACGTGGAAGTGAAGTTGAGAAGCTTATTACTCTTGGGTGCTTGGTACCCTTGAGCTTGTTCCTCTTGGGTGCTTGGGCGCCCTAGACGGTTGTGGTCACCTCGGAGCCATATTCCATCGTGGTGAAGCTTCGTGGTGTCGTTGGGGAGATAGCCCCAACCTTGGTGTTCGGAGGTCAATCATTGTGGTGTAAAGCTCCGGGCAAGCGTCGGGGTCTCCAATTAGGTTGTGGAGATCGCCCCGAGCAATTTGACGGGTTCCGGTGACCGCCCCCAAGGGTTGCCAAAGTGTACGGGTTCGGTGACCGCCCCCAAGGGTTGCCATTTGTACGGGTTCGGTGACCGCCCTCAAGGGTCCCTTAGTGGAATCACGGCATCTTGCATTGTGCGAGGGCGTGAGGAGATTACGGTGGCCCTAGTGGCTTCTTGGGGAGCATTGTGCCTCCACACCGCTCCAAACGGAGATTAGCATCCGCAAGGGTGTGAACTTCGGGATACATCGTCGTCTCTGTGTGCCTCGGTTATCTCTTACCCGAGCCCTTTACTTATGCACTATACTTTGTGATAGATATATTGTTTCTTGTCATATATCTTGCTATCACCTAGTTGTTTATCTTGCTTAGCATAAGTTGTTGGTGCACATAGGTGAGCCTAGTTGTTGTAGGTTTTGTGCTTGACAAATTAACCTCTAGGTTTATTCCGCATTTGTTCAAGCCTAAACCGTAATTATTTTAAAGCGCCTATTCACCCCCCCTCTAGGCGACATCCACGATCTTTCAAAGTCTCCAACAACTAACCATGGGTGATTACTGGCACTCTTTAGATTCTTTAGTTTTGTCCACATCATGTTTCTATTCTCAACCCTCGGTTCTCCATATACACACGTCAATCTCCATTGCACCGATTCCGGATTCACACGCACTAGTGCATCAATGAAACGATCATCCTTGTCCAGAATGTTGACATAACAGGTTTCGTGCCAAAAAAAGCTAATCCACCGCTCATCCCAATGCTATCCACTCCTTCAGAACCCCTCAACCCAATTCTGCTTCTGATTCTCTTCATTTTACTCGCTGTTTGCCTTGTCTCGCATAAGAAGACAAAAGTGGGGGAATGCGACTTCGAGATGGTCGCTATTTCTCAAACTGTCCGGGTATTCCCCCCTCCCCGGCAGTTCCAGCTGATAAGATTCATTGGGCTCGGCGGTCCTCCGTGCCAAAGGCCGCCCTTGACATCGACATTACGGTATTCTCTTCTTCCACCACTCATCACCCTGCTTCCTCCTCTTTACTATAGGCACCTTCCCGGGAGTAGCATTATGGGGGGCACCATCCTTACTACTTTCCATCACACTCCCGTTTTCCAACAGTAAGACTGTATTAGAGACTTTCCCCGCAAGGTGTGGCACTTGTTGCCCATTGATACTAACTGAACCATCCGTGTTGATTAGTCTCTTCCTAGCACTTTTACCATCTCCCACCTCCAATGGCTCATGAGATATATCCATGTCGTCCTTCCTTCTTATATCTTCTCACCCTCGGTCTCCAACTACCCCAGATCTCCCTTCTCTCTCGCTTCTTGCTCTACCACCACTCCTACCCCCTCATCTACCAACACCAAAGTTGCCTCCTCCTCTCCCTGCCGCATTCGACCACGCACCGCCCCTACCTCCTTTACCATCATTAGCACCATCTGATACGTCCAAAACGTATCTATAATTTCTGCTTGCTCCATGCCTCTTTTGGGTGATATTGCTATGATATTTATACACTTCCATACACTTTTGATCATATTTGGACTAACCTATTAACTCAGTGCACCCCAGTGCCAGTTTCTGTTTTCTGCTGTTTTTGTATTTCAGGTTTTCCCATTACGAAAACTGTCAGAAAAATCCCGGAAAAATTATATAATAAATCAGCGTTCCAGAAGCTTCCCGGCACCCGAAGTAGAGCCGGAGGGGGGCCACCAGGGCTCCAGGCGCCCTGGTGGCGCGGCCCCCCTCCTGGCCGCGCCGGGGGGGCGCCTGGGCCCCCCCAGGCCTCCGCTGATGCCCCCCTTTGGCATATATTTATATCGTGTCCCGAAACCCTCGAGACGGGAACCCTTTTTCGCGATCTCGTCTCTGTTTCGCCGCCGCCGCGCTTCCAAGATCGGGAGCACCAGGAGAACTCTTCCCAGCACCCTGCCGGAGGGGAGGATCACCACCGGGAGCCTCTCCACCACCATGGACGCCTGCCGGATGAGTTGTGAGTAGTCTCCCTTGGACCATGGGTCCATGACCAGTAGCTATGTGATGTTCTCCTCCCATTCTTGTGCTTCACTAATTAGACCTCGTGAGCTGCCCTACATGATCGAGGCACATATGTAATCCTTATGCTGTTGCTATGTTGAGTTTGCTGGGATCCGATGGATTGTGAGATTATGTTCGGATTGTGTTTGAGTAATATATTTGATTTACCTCTTTTATATTTATGTTCGTAAGTAATTCTTGCATGTTCTCCGTTGCTATTTATTGCTTTGGCCAAGTAGTAGGTAGTGACTCCAAGAGGGAACATTATGCTCGATTGTGGGTTCATGCCCCTCGATGACTAGCTTGAGTGACAGAAACATGAGTCTAGGGGATGTGATGTTGCCACAAGGGGGAAAACAACGGTGCTTGTGCCCGCGGGTGCAAGGACTGTTTACTTTACGCAAAGTTCTTTTAATGCAGTTGTCTGTTGCTTTGAGTTTACACTATGGGTGGGACTCGCAACTTAATGCCAGCGAGATGTTCTGGATAGATATCTCAAGGTGGATGATTAGTAGTAGATGCAGATGGATTTCGGTCTACTTGCCTTGGCGTACCGCCCATGCTTTGAACCTCTACCTTTCTTGCAACATAGTTAGCATTGGTTTGCGCACATAATTCTGTCAATTGCCCAGCTGTAATTCGTTTACCTCACATAGCTGTTTTATCGTCTTTTGGGAGAGAGACATCACTAGTGAACATCATGGGATCCCGGTCCATATTACCATCACTGATCACATCCGCTATTTACTTTCCGCTTTTACATACTATTTGCAGCAATATCTATCACTATTATCACTTGCGTTTGATCCTTTGTAAACGACAAGGCCGGAGGGATTGACAACCTCTCTGTACTCGTTGGGAGCAAAGTTATTTGTATCTGTGTGCAGGTCCAAGTTGATTGCTAATATCTAGCGCCGTTAGCAGTTGACACCTTCTTGTTGAAACTGGGAGTCTCAGGGGAAATCGATCCTTGGTATCTTTGCCAAGGGAAAACTTCCGCTACACTGCATCTCAAACCTTCCACTTGGGGTAACCAACGAGGGGCGAGAAGTCATCAAGCAAAGTTTTCTGGCGCCGTTGCCGGGGACTCCACTCTTCAAGATAGGGGAGTTGCACGCTATCTTTTACCTTTGCTTTTAGTCTTGCTAGTTTACCTTTCAGTTTTTGCTTTAGTATCTTTTATCGAAAATCACAAAAATAGTTATCTTGCTTGCTTGCTACTATGGGTTCCACCAAGAACACCAAGTTGTGTGACTTCACTAGTCACAACAACGATGGCTTTATCTGCACGCCTATCACTACACCTGCCACTTCAGCACCTTCGTATGAAATTAAACCTGCTTTACTGAACCTAGTTATGAAAGATCAATTCTCCGGTGCTGGAGATGATGCTGCTTTACACTTAAACAATTTTGTTGAACTTTGTGATATGCAAAAGTACCAAGAAATAGATGGTAATATTGTTAAGCTTAAGCTTTTTCCTTTCTCCTTGAGAGGAGGAGCTAAAATTTGGTTTCAATCTTTGCCTAGAAATAGCATAGATTCATGGGACAAGTGCAAAGATGTTTTTATTGGAAAATACTATCCACCTGCTAAAATTATCCAACTAAGGAGTAACATAATGAATTTTAAACAATTGGATAATGAACACGTTGCCCAATCTTGGGAACGTATGAAATCTCTTGTCAAGAACTGCCCTACTCATGGTTTGACTACTTGGATGGTTATCCAAACTTTTTATGCAGGCTTGAACTTTACCTCGCGCAACTTGTTAGATTCGGCCGCGGGAGGAACTTTTATGTCAACTACACTTGGTGCTGCCACGAAGCTTCTCGATGAGATGATGACCAATTATTCCCAATGGCACACCGAACGCGCTCCAACAGGTAGGAAGGTAAACTCTGTTGAGGAGATTTCCTCCCTCAATGAAAAAGCTGACTTGATCATGTCCCTACTTTCCAAGCAATCTTCTATTGATCCTCGTGATGATCCTTTAAATTATGTGATTGCTCATGCTTATAGGAGTAATTTTGGTAGCAATCCTAGACCGTTCCCCTCTAATTCCTATGGGAACAACAATGCTTATCCTAGCACCAAGAACTCCACCCAAAAAGATAGAGACTTGCCTGGTTATGAGAAACTTCTAGAGATAGAGAAGGCCACTAAGAATTACATGCACACCCAATATGAACAAAACAAAACCTTCTCGAGGCAATTAAACGAGCATATTGCTATCTTGCAAGACATTAGTAGACAATTAGAGAGCCTAAATATTGAGATTTCTAACCTCCAGACTAGGCTCACTATCACTGAGACCCAAGTTTCCAATATGTCCCACACACAAGCCACTTTGATAAACCAAATGGCAGCTAAAACCGAAGTGGTTGCACCCCTAAGGGAGGAAGAAGATAGAATTAAGAGCCTTCCTACCCACCACACTGATGCTACTATCCAAGTTGTTGAGGATATCCAAACTCTTAGCACTCAATGCACTCCTGGTCCCAATGGACCTATTAATGGTGATGCTATGACTATAGAAACTACCAAACAAGTGAACCTAAAGGACACCACTACCACTTTACTTGATAGTAGTGACCTTGATTTTGATAATTGCACTCTTACCGAAGTTATTGATTTCCTTCACAAGATGTATAGAGATCCCCGCACTAGCACGCTTAACCTTGCCTTCACAGAGCATATCACTAATGCTCTTATCAAAGCTAGGGAGGAGAAACTTAGAGTAGAAGCCTCCATACCTAGAAATCTAGAAGATGGTTGGGATCCTATGATTAAAATTAAGTTGAATAACTTCTCTTGCTATGCTTTATGTGATGTTGGTGCTAGTACCTCTGTTATGACCAAAAGAATATATGATATGCTTAAATTGAAACCTTTTGATTCTTGTTCTTTTGGTGTTCGTCTCGTTGATTCTTCCATAAAAAAACCTTTGGGGAGGATCGACGATGTTCTTATCGTTGTCAATGACAATTATGTTCCCGTTGATTTTACTATTATGGACATTGAATGTGAACCTTCTTGTCCAATTATTTTGGGACGTCCTTTTCTTCGCACCGTTGGTGCTATCATTGACATGAAAGAGGGGAATATAAGATTCCAATTTCCTCTAAAGAAAGGGATGGAACACTTCCCTAGAAAGAAGATTAAGTTACCTTTTGAGTTCGTTATACGGGCTAGCTATTCTTTTACTCTTGATAAGACTTGATCTCTTTGCATTATGCCTAGCTTAAAGGCATAAAAGAAAGCGCTTTTGGGAGGCAGCCCACATGAATAAATTTTATTTTGCTTTTGTTGTGTCTTGATGTTGTTACTACAGTAGCATCATCATTGTATCTTTACTTTTCAATTTAGTGCCAAGTGTAGCCTCTGATTGCAAGAAAGTTCAAAAGTTGTGACGTGCTGTCCAGGAAACAGATTCTGTCTTTGGATAGAAAAATTCGTATAAAATCACCAGATCATCTTTTTGGTCTGAATTTTATCGACAGCGTGCTCTATACAATTGTCTTTCGTGCGTCTGTTTTGAGTTTTTTCATTAGAGTTGCAGAAGTGCCCCGAAAAAATCATTTACTACCTGTTGTTCTGTTTTTCACATATTCTGTCCTGTTTTGCCTTTCCTTCATTTTGCAAACCTTGAGCTTGCCTTTTCTTTGCAAAAACCTTTTGGCAATCTTGAGAAACAGTAGACCTTCAAGAATATCCTTATTTCCAGCAAGGAACAACTATTTTATTGGGTACTAACCTCGCTAATCAGATTATGATGAGTTATGTATGAAGGGAGTTTTCAAGTGTGCGAGGGAAGATGATAAAAAGATTCAGGAGTGTCAAACGCTCAAGCTTGGGGATGCCCCCGTGCACCCCCAAGAAATATTCAAGGAGACTCAAGCGTCTAAGCTTGGGGATGCCCACGTGCATCCCCTTCTCCATCAACATTATCAGTTCGTCCTTCGTTCCACTATATTTTTATCACTTCATGTGTTATGTGCTATGCTTGGAGCGTCTTGCTTTTAGTTTCCTTTTTAGTTTTCTTTAGCTTTTCATAACGAGTCGGAACTCAGCTTTCTTTATGTGGGAGAGAAACACGCTCCACTTCTACCTAGAACATAACATAGAATTTTCATGTCTATCTTTGCTATGTGTGTTCTTTGTCTTTCAATAGCTACTATCATGTTCAGCTCTTAGTATTCATGCTTATCTTTTTAAAGAGCTTTTGTTTAGTTGGTTGCTTGAACTCTCTTTAGTTACCATGCTTATCTTATTAAGAGAATTTGCTTCCGTTGCATGGGTTGGTATGTCTATGATAAAGATGCTACGTGCATAATGGTGCTTAGTAGTTCATGTTTTCTTATGGTTAGTCTCAAATAGCTGGGGGTTCCCAATGTGTTATTGGAGTACCAACATGATTTGTTTGCCTATGATGTGGTATGGTTTAGTAATATCTTCCTTCAAGAATTTATTTTGATTGACTTGGCGTATGCTCACGCATATTTAAGACTGTGAAGAAAGTCTGTCAAGCCTTGATAATCTTTTGTTTCTGAGTAGCGATATAACTACCATGCCTGATTCAATGTTGCTTTGTCACTCTGCATGATTATGACCGTCATTGCTCTCTTAGTTGGTCGCTCCCAGTCTTTTGCTAACCTCCACCTGTACTAAGCGGACTGACTGCTTGTGCATCCAAATTCTTTTAAACCAGTTATGCCATATGAGTCCACCATACCTTCCTACATGGTATTTACCTGCCATTCCTAACGGAGACTTTCATGTACCATCTCGAAATTATTCAAAGAAAAAGAAAGAAAATGCATTCCTATTTTGTGCCTCTGTTTTAAGTCCATGAGGAAGTAGTAGTTAATTCATGATCTTTTTAAGTTGGACAAGCTTCACCCCGGGATTGCATGTCTAATGTGCAAACCCATAATACGAGAAGGAACTGGCAAAGAGTGCGCCCGACTCAAAAATAATATAACAAACAAACCCTCCTTCACGCTTTGTTCATGAGAAATCAGAAAACTTTGGCAGTGATAAACAGAGGAGATTAAGAGGATGTGATCGTCCTCATTCGGGAGCCGTTCCTCGAAACTTGTCCATCTCAAGAAGTGAATGAGTTGTCTGCTAGCATTCGTTGACGGAACATGCATAATCTAAAAAAATATTATTACATCTGTTTTTTAAACCAAGAGCTCTGGTACATGCTTTGTCTTTGTTTCCGACTACGGGTTTTCAACCTTGCCAACAAAAGCCACGGTTCGAGAGTCTCCACCTTCTTTTAAAGCACCAACTACTGAGAGCATGATTGTCATTCTGAGTGTAATGTGCATTGTCCCAAAGTAGCATTGTCTTTTGCATGATTATGATATCGTTTATTCTGAAATCATTGTATCTAGTCATCACTTAAACCTTGGAGGTGCCCCTGCATTTATGTTTTGCTTCACTAAAGGGGGCAAGCGAGATATCACTTTATCATATTTGCACACCATGCTCATTGCAAATCTATTTGATGTTTCACTATCATATTGTAAAACTTTCAGTTCTTTGTGATTTTCTCATGAGGCAACTTAATTACTACAGATTCATTGTCTCAGTAAGCTTTTGTCATGTGACTATGAAAAAGTCCTATATGGTTAATAGCATGTCATCACAGAAATTATTCTTGTTATCATTTACCTACTCGAGGACGAGCATGAATTAAGCTTGGGGATGTTGATACGTCCAAAACGTATCTATAATTTCTGCTTGCTCCATGCCTCTTTTGGGTGATATTGCTATGATATTTATACACTTCCATACACTTTTGATCATATTTGGACTAACCTATTAACTCAGTGCACCCCAATGCCAGTTTCTGTTTTCTGCTGTTTTTGTATTTCAGGTTTTCCCATTACGAAAACTGCCAGAAAAATCCCGGAAAAATTATATAAAAAATCAGCGTTCCAGAAGCTTCCCGGCACCCGAAGTAGAGCCGGAGGGGGGCCACCAGGGCTCCAGGCGCCCTGGTGGCGCGGCCCCCCTCCTGGCCGTGCCGGGGGGCGCCTGGGCCCCCCAGGCCTCCGCTGATGCCCCCCTTTGGCATATATTTATATCGTGTCCCGAAACCCTCGAGACGGGAACCCTTTTTCGCGATCTCATCTCTGTTCCGCCGCCGCCGCGCTTCCAAGATCGGGAGCACCAGGAGAACTCTTTCCGGCACCCTGCCGGAGGGGAGGATTACCACCGGGAGCCTCTCCACCACCATGGACGCCTCCCGGATGAGTTGTGAGTAGTCTCCCTTGGACCATGGGTCCATGACCAGTAGCTATGTGATGTTCTCCTCCCGTTCTTGTGCTTCACTAATTAGACCTCGTGAGCTGCCCTACATGATCGAGGCACATATGTAATCCTTATGCTATTGCTATGATGAGTTTGCTGGGATCCAATGGATTGTGAGATTATGTTCAGATTGTGTTTGAGTAATATATTTGATTTACCTCTTTTATATTTATGTTCGTAAGTAATTCTTGCATGTTCTCCGTTGCTATTTATTGCTTTGGCCAAGTAGTAGGTAGTGACTCCAAGAGGGAACGTTATGCTCGATTGTGGGTTCATGCCCCTCGATGACTAGCTTGAGTGACAGAAACATGAGTCTAGGGGATGTGCTGTTGCCACAAGGGGGAAAACAACGGTGCTTGTGCCCGCGGGTGCAAGGACTGCTTACTTTACGCAAAGTTCTTTTAATGCAGTTGTCTGTTGCTTTGAGTTTACACTATGGGTGGGACTCGCAACTTAATACCAGCGAGATGTTCTGGATAGATATCTCAAGGTGGATGATTAGTAGTAGATGCAGATGGATTTCGGTCTACTTGCCTTGGCGTACCGCCCATGCTTTGAACCTCTACCTTTCTTGCAACATAGTTAGCATTGGTTTGCGCACATAATTCTGTCAATTGCCCAGCTGTAATTCGTTTACCTCACATAGCTGTTTTATCGTCTTTTGGGAGAGAGACATCACTAGTGAACATCATGGGACCCCGGTCCATATTACCATCACTGATCACATCCGCTATTTACTTTCCGCTTTTACATACTATTTGCAGCAATATCTATCACTATTATCACTTGCGTTTGATCCTTTGTAAACGACAAGGCCGGAGGGATTGACAACCTCTCTGTACTCGTTGGGAGCAAAGTTATTTGTATCTGTGTGCAGGTCCACGTTGATTGCTAATATCTGGCGCCGTTAGCAGTTGACACCTTCTTGTTGAAACTGGGAGTCTCAGGGGAAATCGATCCTTGGTATCTTTGCCAAGGGAAAACTTCCGCTACACTGTATCTCAAAGCTTCCACTTGGGGTAACCAACGAGGGGCGAGAAGCCATCACCATCCTGCTCATTACTCCAGTGTAGCCAGTCCCCCCACTCGCATTCCGCCGGATCATGTATTCCATCCCCGCATTCCTCCACCACATGTCCCATGCAGCCACAGTAATAACAGAAGTCCGGTAATTTCTCATACCTTACGGGGCATTTTTTTTCCTTTCTTTCAGTGTGATTGGGACAAATCTCACCAGCGGCTGGTTTACATTAACATAAACCCTCACCCTCAGGAAATTCGAGGGGTTGATCCTCCCTTCATTCACCACCACTGTAAACGGTGGTTCACCCACCTTCTTCGCAACCTTCTCTGCTAGTTCCTTCTTCCTCGTGAGGCCATCTGGCAAGCCTTTGATCCTTGCCCAGAGCGGAAACATATTAAGGGCATAGTCAGCTACATTGGTGTAACCATCGTACTCCACTAGCACAACTGGATCACGACGAAACTGCCACGGTCCTCCCTCCATCACCCTCTTCCAATCCCCCAAACAATGGCATTGAGCAAGGAACAAATTCGGCCCTTTTATATTGAAAGTGACTCCCTGAGCACAAGTTCACGCGTTCCGCATGGAGTTCAACAGCGCCGCATGACTAAACGGCCGTAGAGTATGAACCCTAAAGAGGGCAAGCCAACGAACCTCACTGATCAATTCCTCCACCTCTCCCGAAAGATCTAGGTTTTCTTCCTCCTCTCCATGAAGCTTCAGACCTTCAAAAGCGTCCTCCAGATCAGGGTTTGGACCATAATGATCCCATCCTATCTCTTCTTCTGCCTCCTTACTCGCATCATCTTCCGTCCCCTCCCGATCTACCCCTCTATCTCCTTCAAGGTGGCCCGCAGCGTGGCCTCCGCCCCCTACACCATCCTTGATACTTCCTCCACTACTTCCCCTGGCCTTCCTTCAGACCCCCCGATGCAATGGCGGCGGCGACGCGATTCTCCATGCCCAGAGCGTTGATCCCGTCTCGGAGCCTTGGTGCCGTCGAGATCTGACGAACCCGTGGACTCTGGCGGCATCGCCAGAGGAAAGGTGGACTCTAGGGAAACCCTAGAGGAAAGGTGTTAGTTGATTCCATGTGGATATTACTCCCCGTCCCAAAATAAGTGTCTCAAGCTTAGTACAACTTTGTACTAGAGCTAGTACAAAGTTGAAACAGTTATTTTGGGACGGAGGGAGTATAAAACAAAATGAACGTGGACAAACTCCCGCACAAACACGTTTGGTCTGCCTTTTTGTGCTATCAGTAAAGATAGAAAAACGTGATGTGCTAGTATTGTAGGCAATTGCCTGTTTAAGGCGACAATGCAGTGGGATGTCTTACCCGCTGGCCAAGGCAAAGCAAGCATCCAACTAATGGGCCGACCCAGCAAGTGAATGATGTGGTGACCGGGGGGTGAGTGAGCAGTGACACCAACTCGGTAAGATTGCCTCAGAAAAAAAAATCAACCTGTTGTGATTGCCTAAAAAGCCCAACCCGGTAAGAGCAATATATAGAGGGATCGCCTATTTGACGCTGCATGCGTCAAAATATCCACTTTTCACACTTGGCGCCTTCGACTAGGCTGGCCCATTGACAGGTAATGTAGTGAGGTGACATTGTAGTGGCATCTAGTGGACCGGCAGACACTCCAGTGAGACAATTGTTATGTCGTCTGGGAACACACACTTTTATTTGCCTGGATGAAAAAGAAGGAGTAGTTGCGGACCTACCACAACCTTTATATAAATTGTTCGACACAATTCCATCAAATACTAGTATATTACGATGGTCTCCCGAGCAAGTTACACATTCTGAACGCATGTAATTGAACTAGTCTTTTTTTTTGCAAATGTTTTTAATTTGAAATTATATGTCACAGAAGTATCTTATGAATCAACCAAATGTCAATCTTTGTTGTGTAGGTTGCTAGCCACTGCAAGCAGCACCATGGTCTTAACCGTTAACCCTGGTCCAAATCCCATCATTACACCCGACTCATCAGCCTCTCCGTCCTCTTCAATGGGCCGCCGTTGCTCGTCGAGCACGAAAATTAACATGGCACATAGCTTGTTCCCGTACTCCTTCAGCACAGTCCGGCTTGCCATCAGTTTAGCGATCTAGTTGGAGAGCACCGTCCATGTGGTCTATTATTCCAGGTGTGTCAGGGTGCACCACAAAGAACAGACCGTTTCATTCAGTGCCACCACTCATTATTCCAAGCGACTGGAATGCGTAAGTGAGACACCCGATGATGTGCTGCGCTGCCAAGTAAACTACCAAAATCCAGGAAGCACCGTTGTGTTTTCATTTTTTTGGAAGCACACATGTGCTTTTCACTTTTCTGTGTTGAACTATAGAGCGCTGTGTGCCCCTGTGCCTAGTCAAAGCACACAGCGCCCACGATCACCCACGTATATGAGTAGTGGTGTAGTGGTGCAGTTAGCAACAGTAGTGGTGCTCGTCACCTGAGGTTCCTCCTGTACTTATACGGCCTAGACAGATCAATGCAAAGTGTGTTGTGCAGGGGCGGATCTAAGGGGGGACGAGGGGGGGCG
>LR738715.1:862811809-862865955 GCA_902687465.1 Secale cereale | reverse complement strand
CCCCCCAAACGATCGTCTGGTCCCTCGTTAGCGATCAACTAATCGCTACTTTTTTCCCTTGCCCGCTTGTCCCGTGCTTGCTTCGCCCCCCCTAATCATTTGTCAGGCCTTTTCTCATTAACGTGAAAGCATCAGCCCATGTACAGTCCATTGCAGGCTAAAAGCAAAAAAAAACATAAAGGAAAATTGCCCAGCAGGCCATCTTGGAAGGCAAATAGGCCTGTTAACACGCAGCCATGACCTGATTACCTACGCTATACGCACATAACACTAATCTCTCCAAGCCGCCGCTGCGATCGAGACAAATACCTGCTGGCTGCTGCGATCGGATCTCCATTAGGCCGCCGTTGAGAAGCGGAGAAGGCATGGGGCGCCGCCGCGCGGGGTACATGGGTGTCGATCCACGCACATGTACGCATATGTTGCCGGTTCCCAGCTGCAGACCGGAAGAAGTACGGATGAAAATCAACAACACAAGGGAAAAGGTAGTTGATTTTCACATCAGATCAGTTTGTTTCTTTCAAAATCATAGAATTATAATCATACGGATTTAGAATCAATTATAACATTCCCGATTTTTTACTTGTGCGACCCATTGCATCGCAATCAAGAGAAGCGGAGAAGGGTAGGCGAGCGCCTGATACACATGGGGATATTGCCAGTAGGCCGACGCATGGATGAACGGCAACGGAACGAGGAAAAAGGTAGTTTATTTTCCTAGCATAATTTCTTAACTAATTATTGTTCTCTTTGTACCACTCTTCTTTAATAGCTTTAACAAAATCGCATGCTTTTGCCGGTTCTGATTTTGGGATTGAGTTGAATCAGTGAGGTCCATCTGACAATTCCAACAAATAAGATCAGGTAATGTATTATTCACCTATATTGCATTACTAAAAAATATTAGTTCATAAGATTATCTTGTGTTTCTAGTGTTGTGATTTTTTTTTTGTCAGTTGTCAATTTTCTTTCAAGTTTTGATCATGTGAATGCGATGAATAGGTAAAAAAGAGGATAATTTTGCACCATGGCATCTCCATTATACTAGATACTAAGAGTTTTTTTACAACATAGCCTTCATGTATGAGACTTAGTGTAAAACCTCGCCCCCCCTATGTCGAAATCCTGGCTCCGTCCCTGGTGTTGTGTCTCATCTTCCTTCATGGTATCAGATGCCGCACGGTTCTAACCCCTTTGCGCCTGGTTCCTTCGCTTCCGCTCCCATGGACACGAACTCCTCTTCCTCCTCTGATGATTCGCCGGCCGCGTCGCCCGCTGATAACCCTCAACCGTAAGGGATCGAGATAGTCTTCGCGGGTAAGAATAACCCAATTTATTGATTCGACACACGGGGAGCCAAAGAGTATTTATAAGCTTTGACAGTTGAGTTGTCAATTCAACCGCACCTAAAATATACTTACTTGCAACAAAAGTTAAGTGGTAACAGTGATATGATAGTGATGGTAGTGATAGTAAAAGTAACAGCAAAAAGTAAATAGAAGTAGTAAATGACAAAAGTAGCAACTAGTGACAAGCAAGGTTTAAAACACTGTAGGCTAGGGAGATGGATGGTTGGGCGCTGCATGGATGAGATAGATTCTAACTTGGGGCACGACACACAGAAAAGTAATGATCATCTAGGCAAATATCAAACATTAGGCATGTATCCCGTAGGTAGTTGTACGTGCTTGCAATAAGAACTTGCACAACATCTTTTGTCCTACCATCCCGCTACGAACGGGGCCAAAAGGAACTTATGGATATTAAGGTGCTCCTGTCAAAGAGCATCGGAACAAAGCAATGAACTCAATGGATACATGTAATCCTCAAACTACGAACCGTCCCCTTTGGTGTCCCAAGCTGTCACTTTTGGGATCGCCGGTTCCGAACCGTAACAGGTGCAAACAACTCATAGATAGGATCACGAACACAAATATATTCATACAAACACATATGGTTCAGATCTGAAATCATGGCACTCGGGCCCTAAGTGTCAAGCATTAAGAATAACAAGTTGAAGCAAAGATGATAAACACCATAGTAGATGATAGGCAACATGCCCCCAACGATCTGATAAACTATTACATGATCTAACTCATACAATCCCTACCATCCCCTGCGCCTACAGCAGGGGAATTACTCACACATGGAGGGAGAAGTCATGGAGGGATGATGGAGTGGTGATGGTGATGACGATGGCGACGATCTCCCCTCTTCGGAGGCCAATTCAGCCTCCAGATTAGCCCTCCCGAGGAAGAACAGAGGGTGGCGGCGGCTCCGCGACGGAAAACTACGAAAAGAACTTCTGATCTGGGGTTTCTGCGTCGGGAGTAAAAATACGAGGCAAAGTAGGGCACCAGGGGGTGTGGGCCCCACCCAGGCGACCCCCCGGTGCGGCCCGGGGGGGGGGGGGGGCGCCCACAGGGCGCCTGGGCACCCCCTGGCCCCCTCTGGCCCCACTTCTGGCTCCTGGTTCCTTCGGGTGCGTGGATTTTCTGTGATTTTTTGTGGATTTTTCTGAGATACTTAAAAATCCGTTTTCCTGCACACAAATAAACCATACAGGCAGCTCTGCTGAAAACAGCGTCAATCCGGGTTAGTTTAGTCCAAATCATGCAAGAATGAGGCCAAAACAATATCAAAAGTGTTTAGAAAAGTAGATACGTTTGAGACGTATCAACTCCCCCAACCTTAGCATATTGCTTGTCCTCAAGCAATTCAGTTCAACGAACTAGACGCGACAAAGAAAACTTTGACAAACTCTTTTGCTTCATTAGATGTATATAAGCATGTACTACGAAAAGAGTTTAGCAAGTATTGAAACAGTACTTATGAGGACAATGCAAGGAGCAATCCTTCTTTCAAGTGACCAGTCACAAATACTTAAAAGTAAATAATATATTACTGAAAATCAAGACAAGATTACATTGCACATAGCTTGAGCATACTAGGGTGGTATCTCGCTAGCCTCCATGAGTGAAGCAAACCATAAATGCAGAAACTCCTCCAGAGTTTTAAAGGAGACTAGAACTAAGAATTTCAGAATAAATCATATCACAAGTATGCAGAAGACAATGTAATACTTTGGGACAATGCACATTACATTCAGAATGACAATTATGCTCTCCTAGTTGGTGCTTTGAAGAAAGAAGGTGAAGACTCTCGAACCGTGGCTTTTGTTGGCAAAGTTGAAAACCCATGATCGGAAACAAAAACTAAACATGTACCAGAGCTCTTGGTTTTAAAAACAGAAGTAAACATGTTTTGAGAAGTGCATATTTCGTCAACGAATGCTAGCAGATAACTCAATCACTTTTTGAGTGGACAAGTCTCGAGGAACGGCTCCCGCATGAGGACGATCACATCCTCTTAATCTCCTTTGTTTATCACTGCCAAAGTTTTCTGATTTCTCATGAACAAAGCGTGAAGGAGGGTTTGTTTGTTGTATTATCTTTTCTGAGCCGGGCGCACTCTATGCCAGTTCCTTTTCGTATTAGGGGTTTGCACATTATACATGCAATCCAGGGGTGAAACTTGTCCAACTTAAAAAGATCATGAATTAACTAGTACTTCCTCATGAGCTAAAACATAGACACAAAAAAGAATTGCTTTTGAATAATTTCGAGATGGTACACGAAAGTCTTCGTTAGGGATGGCAGGTAAATACCATGTATAGGAAGATATAGTGGACTCATATGGCATAACAGGTTTAAAGGGTTTGGATGCACAAGCAGTCAGTCCGCTTAGTACAGGTGGAGGTTTAGCAAAAGACTGGGAAGCGACCAACTAGAGAGCAATAACGGCCATAATCATGCAGAGCGACAAAGCAACATTGAATCGGGCATGAAAGTGATATAACTATTCTAAAACTCAAAGATCATCAAGGCAGAGTAGACTTTTTAGTCTTAAACATGTGTAAGCATGTGCCAAGTCAATCCAAAAATTCTCTAAAGGGAAATACCACCTTAGTATACCAGACTATGTACAGTGCAATGCATGTGGATCATTTCAATAACACATTATATACTCTAGTTTTTTGAGACTAGCCACAAGGAAAGCATGAATCACTGGAAGAGCATTGTAAACATAGCACTATGTCGCTACAAGCTGGTCTCTAGATCATAAGTACATGCATATGTACAAAAGTAGAAACAAAAAGAGTTCATACCGGTCTTCCTTGTTGCTCCCCTTCAGTCGATCTTCGTCATTACTGCTTGTCACTTGCACGATCGAACGTAGGAAATGTAATTAAATGCCATCACGGACTCGAGCTGATCTCTGAAAACAAAGCAAACTAAAGAGAGAAAGGAAATCTTTTTGGTTTTTTCAAAGGTTGAATAAAAGCAAAAGAAAGAGAAAATCTTTTTGTTGTTTTTGCAAAGAGAGAAACAAAGAAGAACGGGCAAAAACTTCGAAAAGATCAAAGCGAAAAAAACGGATAATACAATGGAAAAGTGAGAAGGGCACGTACTCCCCCAAGCTTAGGCTTTTGGCCTAAGTTGGTAGCAGCTACTGCCCCCAGGAGCCTCTTGCTCCAGGGGTATGGTGGTGAGTCCAAGGGTCGTAGAAGGATGCTGGCGCGTACACCGAATTCCTCGGAGTCTCCCACGAGGAAGGTTCCGAACGCCAAACAGAGGAAGACCCTTCACCAAACTCGGTGGCGGTCTCTTCCTGAAAATGTGGTATCTCACCGTGCCTCTCCTCGTCGGGCACAACCCCCTCCATGGGGTTATGAAACTGATGCTGGACCATGAACTCATCGAACTGAACAACATCAAAGGACCATCCGTTCCTGCGAGAAAAATCAAACAAGAGAGGTGCAGGTAGACGGATCTCGCGTTCCGCGGCAGTTCCGAAACGCAAGATATAATTAAGATTATCAAGCTCAGAACCCATGGTAACAAACTTATGCCTTTTCATAGCAGCAAGATCAAAGCTTAAATAAGTATAAGGAGTATCATCAGGGTGTGGGGTGCCTCCAAGATGCTCTAAGATAAGTGTGGCATAAACGCCACCATATAAGTCCCCCTTGTTACTGTTCATAGCAAGGCGTCGCGCAATTAAGGCACCCAGATTATAATCAGACCTCCCTGAGAGGGCTGCTGCCAGGATAACAATATCCGGAGCAGAAATGTTGCTCGTGTTGTCACAAGCTAACACCCCTCTAGCAATATAATATGCAAAATACCTGAGGTGAGGAAATAAGATGCTGGAGATCTTCGACCGATGAATATCCCTCGTACCCATGCTGCAGAGAGAGTTGATGACGGTTTTCAGCTCGGAGGGCTGAGTGGCCATCCTAGCCGTCCTCCCAACATTCGGCACACCTATTATTTCACAAAAATTCCCCAAAGTCATGGTGATAAGATCATTATAAATTTTAAACTCAATAGCACCTGAATCAGGGTTATATCTAAAACTGTTAATGAAACTGGAGGTGAGTTTTTGATACTGAGTAACACGGCTTGTGACGAGCCGTGTCAAACCTGCATTAGCACAAAGATTACAAAACTCATCCTTGATTCCCGCAGCTTCCATGAATTCATCACATGGAAATGTCATCGCACGTGCTGGACTTGTATCTTCCAACAACTCCAGGGGCACATGATCTTCATTATAGCTCACCCTAGCAGTCGATGGTGAAGCTGCGGCTCTAGTAACTCGATCGGAGTGTGCGGGCCTCCTCTTCTCAAGCCATCCTTTTGCCCTTCCTAACAAACTCATTTCTGAATTTTTTTACAATTTACAAAAACGAGGATTAAAACAAAGTGAGCTAAGGCAAATACTCAACTCACTTGCCCAAGGCATAAACTTGCATCAAAACTTGAAAAATAACTTTCTACATATGCATGCAAGCTCATCTATACAGCACCAAGAACTACTAAATACTCACAAATGAAGCCACCAATCAAAAATCTAATTGGAGGGGTGGAGGAGTCACATACCAGGGAGTATTTGCTCAAAATTTCAGCTCAAATGATGGGCTGTACAGAGAGATCGAAGAATCGCCCCCAAGAACAGCAAGAACACAAGAACAAGAGCAGAACTCGCGTTTTTGGAGAAAGAGAGAGAGGGAGGAAGAAGACATACCTGGAGGGGGGCCCTGTGGGCCCCAGGCGCCCTATGGGCGCGGCCAGGGGCTGGGCCGCGCCAGCTGGCCGCCTGGGCCACTGATGGTCCCCCCCTGGCTGGTCCCAGGACTTTCTGGGTCTCTCCCGTCGTGGAAATTTTTATTATAATTTTTCTGGAATATTTCTGAAAACTTCACTGTTGAAATTTTTTTGAAGTTCAAAAAGCTGCGAAACTCTCTGAAAACTTGAAGCAGTTAGTAGTATTGTGAAGCTTCAAAAACATAAATACTTGGTACAGCAAGTAGGACCAAACTAAAAACAAATGAAAACATAACAAGCTCAACTTTTTATCCATATAAAACATGTTTACTAGTAAGGTTGATCAAGTCTTACCAACAAACAAGCGATATATAGAGCAAAAAGTCTCACCTCTTACGAAGTAATCACTGAACCTTTACTTTGATGGACATTGTCCCCACCATGATAGTTTTATATTTGTGAGGCACATGTAGTGGACAGTCCCATTCTCCAATCTTCACGGTCTCGATATTCTCTATAGAGTTGAGGGCATGCCTCCTGTCGGTCTTCTTCGGAAAATACACCGTGTGTTCTTTATCATTCACATGGAAGGTAACCTTCCCTTTATTGCAATCAATAATAGCACCTGCGGTGTTAAGGAAAGGTCTACCAAGAATAATGGACATGCTCCCATCCTCGGGCATGTCAAGCACAACAAAATCAGTAAGAATCAAACAATTAGCAACTTCTACGGGAACATCCTCGCAAATACCTATCGGAACAGCGGTTGACTTGTCAACCATCTGAAGGGAGATATCTGTAGGAATTAGTTTCTCTAAACAAAGCCTCTCGTAAAGAGAGAGAGGCATAACACTCACTCCTACTCCAAGATCACATAAAGCAGTTTTGACATAATTATTCTTTATGGAGCAAGGAATGGTGGGTATACCTGGATCACCGAGCTTCTCAGGAATCTTGCCACTGAAAGAGTAGTTAGCAAGCATAGTAGATATTGCATCATTAGGAACTTTTCTTTTGTTAGTGACAATATCTTTCATATATTTTGAATAAGGAAGTAACTTAATAGCATCAGTCAAAGGGATTTGAAGAAAAAGAGGTTTAATCCACTCACAAAACTTATTATAATGCTCTTCTTCTTTGGATTTGATTGACTTACTTGGAAAGGGCATGGGTTTCTGTACCCATGGTTCTCTCTTCTTCCCATGTTTTCTTGCGATGAAGTCTTATTTAGTGTACCTCTTACGTTTGTCAGGTGCTTCTTCTTCTCGAACTTCAGGCAGATCATTCTTCTCATTATCATTACCTTCAGGTTCAGCACCGTCTTCAGTCTCAGCATCGGAGATAGATACACTGTTGGGATCAATAGTTGGTTCTTCACCTGCAATAGTATCGTTAGAATTGTCAGTCTCTTTATGTTTCTTCTTCTTCTTTGGAGAGACAACAATTTCTTCTTCCTGCATTTGAGAATCTTGCTCGATTCTCCTCGGATGACCCTCTGGGTAGAGAGGATCTTGAGTGCTAGTTCCTCCTCGGGTTTTAATCCCGGAAGCCTGCAAATTATCTTGTTTGGCATTGTTAGCAAGCAAATCTCTTTGCACATTACAAATTTGATCAAGCCGAGTTTGAACCATATGAAAATGCTTCACAAGACATTGAACATCATTAACTGTTCTATCTAAAACATCAAGCAGTCTTTTGATAGCAAGGGAATTATCATGCAACTGACTTTCTATCCTTTCATTAAAATGATTCTGTTTCATAATAAAATTATCAAACTCATCTAAACATTGATCAGGAGGCTTACCATGAGGGATGTCACTTGCGTTGAAATCTAAAAGAGAGTGTACCTCTACCATAGGAGGGTGAGTGGTAGGCTCACACAACTTCTCAATAGGGGGTAGATTCTTTACGTCTTCAACTTTAATACCTTTCTCTTTAATAGACTTCTTTGCTTCTCGCATATCCTCGGGGCTTAGAACAAAGATGCCCCTCTTCTTTGTTGGTGGAGGTGGTCCAGGGACGGACCAATCTTCATGGTTTTTGGCAATCCTGCCCATCAGATCTTCTGCATCGTCCGGTGTTCTTTTCCTGAAAACACAACCAGCACAACTGTCCAAATAGGACCTGGATTCATCAGTTAGACCAGCATAGAATATATCGATTAATTCATTCTTAGGGATTTCATGTCCTGGTCTAGCCCGAATCAGACCGCAGTACCTCCCCCAAGCTTTAGGGAGGGACTCATTCTGCAACTGTTTAAAGTTATAAATTCTTTGTAAAGCAGGATGTTGCATGTGAGCAGGAAAGTACTTATCAACAAAAGAGTGAGCTAAGTCCTAAGGACTCTTAATGGAACCGCATGGGAGTGAATCATACCATGCTTTAGCACCTTCCTTCAACGAGAAAGGAAGAAGCTTGGTCACATAAAAGTATCGTATCTTTTCATCTGTGGTAAACAGGCTACCCAACTCACCGAGTTTAGTCAGGTGTGCAATAGCATCATCATTTTCTCTGCCATAAAAGGGGTCAGCTTCAACCATAGGTATAAGTGAAAGATCAACAGAGAAATTATAATCAGGATCATCAATGCATATAGGAGATGTAGCAAATTCAGGATTAGGAACGGTTTTGTTCTTCAAAGAGTGTTTTTCAAACAGTTTCTTAATAGCTTCAGGGTCAGAGCCGGAAAACTCTGTCAGTTCCCTGCATAAATCTTCATCTAATATATAGTAATCATCATCAAGGAGACTCTCCTTGAGTTTACTCAAATCAGGATAATCATAAGTTTCACCAATAGAGTAGCGAGTAACAGGGAGTTCAATTCCAGATTTTTTTTGCAGCAGCAATTTGTTTCTCAAGAGCATAACCAAGCGAACTAATATCATCAAAAGTAGTAGAAGCATCATCAAGAGTATCAGACATAGTAACAGATTCAGTAGGAGCATCATGTGGTGGTGGTGAGGCAAACTTACTCATAACGGAAGGTGAATCAAGCGTAGCACTAGTGCTCAGAGCAGTACCTCTTCTTGTAGTGGATAGTAAGATCGGAACCTTGGGTCTCCTTTCTTACCCATAGTGGATAAAGTGCAGCAGGTAGGATACCTCAAGTAGACTTGTAAATATTGCTATGCTCCCCGGCAACGGCGCCAGAAAACGGTACTTGATAACCCTCAACCGTAAGGGATCGAGATAGTCTTCGCGGGTAAGAATAACCCAATTTATTGATTCGACACACGGGGAGCCAAAGAGTATTTATAAGCTTTGACAGTTGAGTTGTCAATTCAACCGCACCTGAAATATACTTACTTGCAACAAAAGATAAGTGGTAACTGTGGTATGATAGTGATGGTAGTGATAGTAAAAGTAACAGCAAAAAGTAAATAGCAGTAGTAAATGGCAAAAGTAGCAACTAGTGACAAGCAAGGTTTAAAATACTGTAGGCTAGGGAGATGGATGGTTGGGGGCTGCATGGATGAGATAGATTCTAACTTGGGGCACGGCACACAGAAAAGTAATGATCATCTAGGCAAATATCAAACATTAGGCATGTATCCCGTAGGTAGTTGTACGTGCTTGCAATAAGAACTTGCACAACATCTTTTGTCCTACCATCCCGCTACGAACGGGGCCAAAAGGAACTTATGGATATTAAGGTGCTCCTGTCAAAGAGCACCGGAACAAAGCAATGAACTCAATGGATATATGTAATCCTCAAACTACGGACCGTCCCCTTTGGTGTCCCAAGCTGTCACTTTTGGATCGCCGGTTCCGAACCGTAACAGGTGCAAACAACTCATAGATAGGATCACGAACACAAATATATTCATACAAACACATATGGTTCAGATATGAAATCATGGCACTCGGGCCCTAAGTGTCAAGCATTAAGAATAACAAGTTGAAGCAAAGATGATAAACACCATAGTAGATGATAGGCAACATGCCCCCAACGATCTGATAAACTATTACATGATCTAACTCATCCAATCCCTACCATCCCCTTCGCATACAGCAGGGGAATTACTCACACATGGAGGGAGAAGTCATGGAGGGATGATGGAGTGGTGGTGGTGATGACAATGGCGACGATCTCCCCTCTCCGGAGGCCAATTCAGCCTCCAGATTAGCCCTCCCGAGGAAGAACAGAGGGTGGCGGCGGCTCCGCGACGGAAAACTGCGAAAAGAACTTCTGATCTAGGGTTTCTGCGTTGGGAGTAAAAATACGAGGCAAAGTAGGGCACCAGGGGGTGTGGGCCCCACCCAGGCGACCCCCCGGCGCGGCCCAGGGGGGGGGCGCCCACAGGGTGCCTGGGCACCCCCTGGTCCCCCCTCTGGCCCCACTTCTGGCTCCTGGTTCCTTCGGGTGCGTGGATTTTCTGTGATTTTTCGTGGATTTTTCTGAGATACTTAAAAATCCGTTTTCCTGCACACAGATAAACCATACAGGCAGCTCTGCTAAAAACAGCATCAGTCCGGGTTAGTTTAGTCCAAATCATGCAAGAATGAGGCCAAAACAATATCAAAAGTGTTTGGAAAAGTAGATACGTTTGAGACGTATCACCCGCCCGCGCTGCGGCCGCCGGCACCGGCGCCCTCCACGCTGTGCCCGCACCCACTGTCTCGACTGCTGCCGGCCCCAGCGCTGTGCTTGCGGCGCCCTCCTTCCCTGCCTCCATCCCACAGACGGTTGACATCCGTCAGCATGTCCTGGTCACTCTTGACCTGGCGGCGGGCAACTATGCTCAGTGGCGGCGTTTTTTCGACGCCGTCATTGGCATGTTCGGCCTCCGCAACCACCTGGACGCCGACTTCCCCGCTCCTCTCGACAACCCCGACTGGGTCATGGTCGACCACTGCATGGTGCATTGGCTGTACACCACGATCTCACCGGAGCTGCTCGAGATCGTCATGCAGCCCGAAGACATCGCCGTCACCGTCTGGGCCACCGTCCAGGGCATCTTCCACGACAACCAGCTCTCCCGCGCCGTCTACATCGACGCGGAGTACCACGCCTGCATCCAGGGCGACCTGACCATTCTGGAGTACTGCACCCGCCTGAAGCGGTTCGCTGACCAACTCCGCGATCTGGGTCAGCCCGTCTCGGAGTCCCAGCAGGTCTTCAACCTCCTTTGTGGGCTCGGCCGTCAGTTTCATGGCGCGATCCCGCACATCACGTCGCAGGTGCCTCTACCAAGCTTTCTGCAGGCTCGCTCCTTCCTCATGCTGGAGGAGTTTCGCGCCGAGCAGGCCGTGCGCCAGCAGTCGGCTCATGCTCTCCTCGCCGTCCGCGCTAGTGGCTCCGTGTAGCAGTCTCTTGGCGCCTCCAGCTACGGTACCGCTCAGCCCCACCAATGGACGAGGGCGTAACCGTCGCCGCGGACGTGGGAACGGGGGGAGCAGCTCGTCCTCCGCGGTTCCTCCTGCGCCTCGCAACCCAGCATACCCGACGCCTGATCCTGGCGCAAACTCCTGGACTGGACTTGTCCAGGCCTGGCCAATGCCTTGGCGTGTACCCGGCGCAGGCGTGCTCGGCCCTCGCCCCGGCGTTCCGCACCAGCAGGCCATGATGGCCGCGCCCATGGCTCCTCCACCACCTGGCTACATCTACGGCTCCGCCCCCGGCTTCAACCCCAGCGGCCACGGGACCGCACCCGGTGGCTACGCCCCCGGCTTCACCCCGGGCGCGTCGACATCCACCGCGCCTCAGCCCTGGGACATGGGCGCTCTTCAGAGCGCGCTACAGCACTCCGCGCAGTCGGCGCCGTCCGCTGGGAGCTCGTCAGACTGGGTCTTCGACACTGGGGCCTCCGTGCACATGACCTCCAATGCTGGTAACTTGCACTCTGTCCGCCCAGTTTCCACCTCTGCTCGTATCTTTGTCGGCAACAGTGATCATCTACCCATCACTGGTGTTGGTGAGGGTGCACTCGTCGCTACAAACTCTTCTCTGATACTTCGCAATGTTCTCCTCTCGCCCTCTCTTATTCGCAACCTTTTATCTGTCCGTCAGCTAACTCGTGAGAACCCAGTTTCAGTTGAATTTGACAGTTTTGGTTTCTCTGTCAAGGACATCCGCACCCGGGCAGTGATTCTGCGATGTGATTCCGATGGCGATCTCTATACTGTGGCGTCCAGTTCCTCGGCTCCGTCCGCTCGACACTTCGCCGGCGTCGTCGCCGTGGACCTGTGGCACCAACGGCTCGGCCACCCCGGCCAATTATCTATCAGTAGTTCTGCTTTGTTTCCCTTTACATGTAGCAAGTCAGCACCGCACACCTGCCATGCCTGCCGCATTGGCAAACATGTACGTCTGCCATTTGCTTCGTCGCAGTCCTGTACTTACTTTCCCTTTCAACTGTTACATTTGGATGTATGGACATCTCCAGTCGTGAGTATATCTGGTTTTCAGTATTACTTAGTCGTCGTTGATGATTTCACTCACTATGTCTGGACCTTCCCATTGCGCAACAAGTCTGATGTTTACTCTGTTCTTCTCTCTTTTCATGCCTACGTTCATACGCAATTTGAGCGGCCCATCCTCGCTCTACAGACTGATAACGGCCGTGAGTTTGACAATGAGCGTGTTCGCTCTTGCTTCTCTGCTCATGGTGCCGTCTTTCGCTTCTCCTGTCCGTACACTAGCCAGCAAAACGACAAGGCGGAGCGTGCTCTCCGTACAATCAATGAGGGCGTGCGTGCACTGCTCTTCCATGCCTCCATGCCACCCCGCTTCTGGGTCGAAGCCCTGTGCACTGCCACTTATTTGCTGAACCGCCGTCCCTGCCGGTCTAGCTCACCACAGACACCTCACGAGCTTCTCCTCGGCATAGCCCCTGATTACACCCTGCTGCGCGTTTTTGGTTGCTTATGTTTCCCCAACACCAGCTCCACTGCTCGCCATAAACTTTCTCCACGCTCCATAGCCTGTGTCTTCCTCGGCTATCCCTCCGATCACTGCGGCTACAGATGTTTTGACCCTGTTTCCCGCCGTGTTCTCACATCACGCCATGTCACGTTCGACGAGACAACCTTCCCCTTTTCCTACCCACACCTCTCTGATGTTGAACGACCGCCATCTAACCCGATCGTCAGTCCGTCCTTACCAGTGCAGGGATCAGCTCGTGGCGCTCCCCCTCTGATCGTGGCGCCAACTCCACTTTCAAACGAGGGTGTGCCACTTCGAGCCAGTGTGGCCTTGTCTTCGACCCAGCCCGGCTCATCGGTCGAGCAGGCCACATCCACGCCCTCCACCTCGCATGCTTCGACCAGCTCGTGTGCACCATCTGTGCATGCAAGCTCTGCTGCTGGATCGACATCGGGCGGCTCCTCTTCGGCTCCCGGCGACTCGTCGCCCCTCACGCCACGCCCCCAACCTGTTCGACAGATGATCACGCGTGCCCAAAACGGTGTGTTCCGGCCGAACCCACGCTACCACAACCTCATCGCCACGGCTCCTGCATCCACGACTGTCTCGCCACTCCCTCGCTCCGTTCGCACCGCCGTCCAGGACCCGAATTGGTTTGCGGCCATGACGGAGGAGTTCGCGGCGCTCGTCGGCAACCGCACCTGGGAACTTGTTCCCCGGCCACCCCGCGCCAACATCATCACAGGGAAGTGGGTTTTCCGCCACAAAACACGCGCTGACGGCTCTCTTGAGAGGTACAAGGCCAGGTGGGTGGTGCGCGGCTTCACTCAGCGCCCTGGCGTCGACTACGGCGAGACCTTCTCTCCCGTCATCAAGCCGGCGACGATCCGCACCGTCCTCACGCTTGCTGCTTCGTGCGGATGGCCTGTCCATCAATTGGATGTCAAGAACGCATTCCTCCATGGTACGCTCGCTGAGGAAGTCTACTGCCTTCAGCCAGCCGGGTTCGTCGACGAGAGCAAGCCTGACCATGTCTGCAGGTTGAGCAAGTCTCTATATGGGCTGAAACAGGCGCCTCGCGCCTGGTTCCTCCGCTTCGCCGGCTTTCTCGCCACGATCGGCTTCACGGCCACGTGCTCGGACACGTCGCTATTCACCTACGCCCGTGGCGAGGACACAGCCTTCCTCCTCCTGTATGTGGACGACATCGTCCTGACAGCCTCAACCGCGGCCCTGCTTCATCATCTCATCGCACAGCTCGCCCGCGAATTCGCGATGAAGGATCTTGGCATTCTCCATTACTTCCTCGGCATTCGTGTTACGCGCACGGCGAACGGCTTCTTCCTGTCGCAGCAGCAGTACGCCGAGGAGATACTCGAGTGTGCGTCCATGGACAATTGCAAGGCTGCGCCCACACCCGTCGACACAAAGTCGAAGCTGCCGTCTGCCGACGGACCCAAGGTCGCGGACGCCTCTGCCTACCGCAGTCTCGCCGGGGCTCTACAGTACCTCACCATCACCCGTCCCGAGCTTGCGTACGCTGTGCAACAGCTGTGCCTTCACATGCACGATCCTCGTGTCTGTCATGAAGGCCTGCTGAAGCGTGCGCTCCGCTATGTGCGCGGCACCACCGACTTGGGGCTCTGGCTCCACCCTGCTGCCAAGATCGAGCTTCGGGCCTTCACTGACGCTGACTGGGCTGGATGCCCGGACACACGGCGTTCGACCTCGGGGTTTTGCGTCTACCTCGGTGACACTCTAGTCTCGTGGTCGTCTAAGCGCCAAGCTACGGTTTCGCGCTCCAGCGCCGAGGCCGAGTACAGGGGCATCGCCAACGCAGTCGCTGAGTGCGTTTGGCTCCGTCAGCTACTTGGTGAGCTCCTTCATCCGCTGCGCTCCGCCACCATCGTCTTCTGCGACAACATCTCGGCCGTCTACCTCTCCGTCAACCCCGTGCAACACCGGCGCACCAAGCATGTCGAGTTGGACATCCACTTCGTTCGAGAACGGGTGGCGCTCGATGACTTCCGCGTCCTGCATGTTCCCACTCGCCAGCAACTCGCTGATGTGATGACCAAGGGTCTACCGTCGAACATTTTCTCTGAGTTCCGGTCCAGCCTTTGCGTCTCCTCCGGCGACGTCACGACTGCGCGGGGGCGGGGGGGGGGGGGTGTTGAACTATAGAGCGCTGTGTGCCCCTGTGCCTAGTCAAAGCACACAGCGCCCACGATCACCCACGTACATGAGTAGTGGTGTAGTGGTGCAGTTAGCAACAGTAGTGGTGCTCGTCACCTGAGGTTCCCCCTGTACTTATACGGCCTAGACAGATCAATGCAAAGTGTGTTGTGTCTCATCTTCCTTCATTCTGAAAACACATTAATGCTTCGCGCGGGAGCACAATTGTGCTTCATCGTGAAGCACAACTTTAGTTTGTCACTTTCAAAAGATCTGTGATTCACGCGGAAGCACAAGTGTGCTTCACCGTAAAGCACATGTGCTTTTAACATGGTGTGCTTCACGCGAGAAAACCAAAAATAAGAAAAACAACTTTATTGAGAAACATAGGAAAAAACAAGCAAAACAAAAAGAAATAGGAAAAATGAAAAAACTATATACATCCAAAAACGCCTACACAAAATAAAGAAGCCATGCTCCCGCTAGTTCGTCCAACATGTGGCACGTGCCGATGCTGGGGTGCCCACATGACACACTGGGCCGCTCCCCACGCCGTCCGCTGGGAATCCCCCCTAGGGGTACCTGCCAGTTAGTTGCTCTCATGAAACAATGACACTAGTGACTGACACGTCGTCACACGGGCTAATTTCAAGCGCTTCTAGTCGATCTAGCAGAACAGCTTCACGCACTCGGGTCTCGTTCCGATGTGTCTATCAGCACCAGCATGGGCTGCAAGATGCTGATGGACATTTTTATAATACATGTTAAACATGTTCCAGACACATGTTAACATCCTTTCTGAATTTTATGAAAACTTCCTTTTATATCAGGTGAACATTTTATTTGCATTGTATAAACATTTTTATTTGAAACGTCACAAACATATTTTGGACATGTGAACATTTTTTAAATGTTACGTACATTATTTTGGACGGTGGAAAACATTTTTTACAATACATTAACATTTTGTAATACATGTGCCATTGATATTTTTGAAATGCTTGAATATTTTTAGAAATGTCATGACCACTTTTTTAATGGCATGAAACATTTTTAAAATTACGTGAACATTCATTTACTTGTGTAAACATCTTTATAAAATGCCGTATAGCTTTTGTGAGAACCGTTGAATATTAAGTGTCACAAACATTCTTTTCCAGTGCTATGAACATTTCTGAAAAGTTGTGTGAACATTGTGTTACACTGCACCGGTTGGTCTTGCTGCGAGCGAGACCAGCCGCTTCTGCACCCTTTGCTTTCTCTTCTTTATTAGTACATGCGTTTATATGCTTTTTTTTGGTTCGCATTTTCATTTTCTGTATTCTACTTCTTGGTTTATTTTCTTAGGGTTGTTTCTTTTTGTCCATTGTGTTTAATAATATTTCTAGAAATCTCTATTGTGTATCAAAAAAAAAATCTCACATCATCTTTAAAAATATTTACCCATATTTCAAAAATATTCAAATAATAATCATGTATAAAAAATAATTCATCTTGTATTTTTAGAAGGTTTATCACGTATTGTTCACAGCATATAAAAATATTCATTTTTACTCCAATTTTTTCATCATGTATTAAAAAAATAGTTTGCAATTTATCAGAAAAAATCATCCAGTATTTATAAAATGTTTATCACGTGTTTCAAATCTTTTCATTACATATTTTTATGAAGATGTACTTTTTTAATAAAACAAGTGATTTTTTTTATGTTTTAAAAACTAACATAGAAATTTTTATTTGAAAACATTTTTGTAACAGCATGGACATTTTCTGAAACAGTGTAAAAATTAATATGAAGTACACAAACATTTCTTTAGAACAAGGGGAACATTCTTACGTGAACATTTTACTTAAAGTACACATGCATTTTTTTAAATAACGTGAACATTTCCGAAGTCCACGAACAATTGTCTTAGGAAAGGACCTAGCGTGGCAACTAACATAGAAATTTTTATTTGAAAACATTTTTGTAACAGCATGGACATTTTCTGAAACAATGTAAAAAATTAATATGAAGTACACAAACATTTCTTTAGAACAAGGGGAACATTCTTACGTGAACATTTTACTTAAAGTACACATGCATTTTTTTTAAATAACGTGAACATTTCCGAAGTCCACGAACAGTTGTCTTAGGAAAGGACCTAGCGTGGCAACTAACATAGAAATTTTTATTTGAAAACATTTTTGTAACAGCATGGACATTTTCTGAAACAATGTAAAAAATTAATATGAAGTACACAAACATTTCTTTAGAACAAGGGGAACATTCTTACGTGAACATTTCACTTAAAGTACACATGCATTTTTTTAAATAACGTGAACACTTCCGAAGTCCACGAACAGTTGTCTTAGGAAAGGACCTAGCGTGGCAACTAACATAGAAATTTTTATTTGAAAACATTTTTGTAACAGCATGGACATTTTCTGAAACAATGTAAAAAATTAATATGAAGTACACAAACATTTCTTTAGAACAAGGGGAACATTCTTACGTGAACATTTTACTTAAAGTACACATGCATTTTTTTAAATAACGTGAACATTTCCGAAGTCCATGAACAATTGTCTTAGGAAAGGGCCTAGCGTGGCAGATCTGCTCATCCTGGCTTGGAATCCTAGTTCAGCCGCGACGGAAACCTTTGCACTGTATGTTGTGTCATAAACACTTTATTTAAAGTATGTGAATAACAACTTCTTTAAACAACGTAAATTTTTCATTAGAAGTACATGAACAAAGCACGGACATGGACACGTTTGGTGTGCTTTGACACATGTTTGTATAGGAATGACACATGTTTCGACAGTAAGTTCCATGTGATCGTTCAGCATTGATTTTCCAAGCTTCTCACTCGCCATGCATGATGTTGCTCTGGACTTTAGAAACAAGAGACACAAACAACAATGCAGGGGGGTACAATTGTATTTTGTTGGTCTAATCTGCCCGGAGGTTGCGATCTGTATGGATGTGCCATCATGTGCGACCCTGGGGCCCGTGGGGGTGTCCGTGTCTTTCCCTTTGTCGTCTTTCACGCACAACTTTTCTCGAAGCTCAAGTATGTTTTATCAGTCTCATTTCAGTATGAAATAAGGGGCTGTAAAAAAATCGGGGTCCAGTAGCTCCTAACGATTAAAGAAACAATACTTATTTGATTTTATGTTTTCTCTCTTTACAATGATGTTTTAATCGTTATGCCCCCCCCCCCCCCGGGGGGCCGGGCGACAATAAGATACTACTAAAAGTAGAATGGAACATGTATTGTAACACAAGGAGATCAACTCACGAAGCTAGCCTGAAACTACCATATTCATTTCATGGTTCATAGTTTAACTTGGTGCAGATTCAGTCCTCAACCTCTGGGCGGCGGCAAGGGAGGAGGGCAAAGGAGGGGGGATCGATGCAAATACAACCCAGAGTTGGAACTCCGCTTATTGCGTGCTACGAAGGTCAGAGGTTGAGGACTAGTTGTATAAACTCGATATATGACAATACAATAATAGGAGGACTAGGCCACTAGTCTAGCGGCCAGAGTTCAAATCCCGTTGGGAGCGAATTTTTGGTTCCTCATCTGGGTGAGATTGTTCTAAAAAAATATGTTCTGAATGCTAGTGTCTATGGATCTTATTTTTTTAGCAATACACTAATAGTACATTAATTATTGTTGCACTTACTTATACTGGAGCATGGGCAACTGTTATCCCTGTCCTTCTGTCTCACCTTTTATCCTGGATGCATGTAGAGTTGTAGACCATCATGCCGTTGTTGCAGAATCTGGCCAACCGAGCGAGAGAGAGGGAGGGAGCAAGATGGGATCGAGAGGAGAAGAACGAACGAGTCTAACAGAGAGTTTTGCGCTGCTTAACTGACTGTAGCTTTTCAGGTCTTTCTATTATTTATGCAAAGCTCAAACGAGTTGCCGAACGCAAAGGAAATCTCACCCACACACACATAGCCTACCGATCGTGCCATCCCACGACCCTAAGCTTGCGCGAGCCACTACGCCGCCGTCAAACCCGCTGAGTTTCCACGCCATCCCATGAAAGCGGTCTTGCCGGCGATTCTACAGCTAACTGCTGAAACTGAACTAAAAGAAAACAAAAGACTGAAACCGGACGTGGACATGTAAACGCTTCCGGCCAGTTATTCTGCTAAGCTAACTTAGTGTAAAACTAAAACTAGCAACTAGGATTATACTTCAAATCACCCCCTAATCCTGTTGCTCTCCTTTTACCTGAATGATCCCAAGCCTGCACCGGAGTTCTGTGAACTTTGCACGCCCGAGTGACTTTGTCAGTATATCAGCCAACTGATCTTCAGTTCGGACATGCTCAACCTCCACTTTCCTTTCTTCAACACACTCTCTGATGTAGTGATACATCAGATCAATGTGCTTACTCCTCTCATGGTGCACAGGATTTTTGCTCAGTTCAATTGCTGACTTGTTGTCAATCTTGAGCTGCACTTTCTGCTTCTCTGTTCCAAGCATTTCTAAAACTAGTCCTCTGAGTCAAACAGCCTGCGTCGCTGCTGCTATATATTCAGTCTCATAGGAAGACAAAGCCACGATCTTTTGCTTCTGAGAGCACCAAGTGATGACACTAGGCCCCATGAAGAACACCAGACCTGACGTGCTCTTTCTGTCAGTCAGATCGCCGGCATGGTCACTGTCGCTGAAACCCGTCAGAACAGTTCCCTCTCCTGCCTTGTAAATGCACCCGTAGTTCAGTGTGCCTCGAACATACCTCAAAATTTGTCTGATGATCGCCCAGTGTTGCTTCCCGGGTGCTTCCATGAACCTGCTGGCCACACCTACAGCGTATGCAATATCAGGGCATGTGTTCACCAAGTACCTCAGGATCCCAATGATGCTACGCTACTTGGTTGCATCGACTGCTTCTCCAGTGTTCTTGACAACCTTCAGGCGATGTTCCATGGGTGTCAGGCTCGAGTTGCAGTCACTCATCCCCACTTCTTCCAAGATCTTGGCTGCGTAGCCGGACTGACAAACAGTGATCATGCCACGCTCTTGCTTCACTTCGATGCCGAGATAGTAACTGAGCAACCCAAGATCTGTCATTTGAAAAAGTTCTTGCATCTGGGTCTTGAACCTCTCAATAGCGTCAGCAGTGGTGCCCGTTATGATCAGGTCGTCGACGTACACCCCCACCAGCAGGAAATCTGAGTCGTCCCCGCGCCTGTACAGAGCATGATCCAACTGACACCTTGTGAACCCAAGTGACTGCAGTGTGAGGTCCAACTTGGCGTTCCATGCCCGTGGAGCCTGTCGGAGCTCGTACAACGCTTTCCGGAGCTTGAGTACCTTGTGAGCATCGTCGTTGTCGATGAACCCTGCTGGTTGATGCACATACACGTCCTCCTCCAGCTCACCATTGAGGAAGGCCGAGCGCACATCCATGTGGTGCACGCTCCAGCTCCGGTGCGCGGCCACTGTAAGCAGGATGCGCATAGTCTCCAGCCAGGCAACAAGCGCGAAAACCTAATTGAAGTCAACCCCTTGCTTCTGTGCATAGCCCTTCGCCACCAGCCGCACTTTGTGCTTGATGATGTTGCCGGCTGGGTCTCGCTTCACTTTGTAAACCCATTTCAGCCCGATCGCCCGGTGGCCCGGCGGGAGCGTGGCAAGCTCCCAAGTGTTGTTGGCGCGTATCGACTCCATCTCTGCTTCCATCGCATTTCGCCACGCTGGCTCCTCCAGAGCGTCGTTGACGGACGCAGGTTCCTCTGCAGCAGAGAGACAGAGCCCGATGTACTCCAGTGTGCACTCCGGCGCATGATCGATCACATACTCCATCGACTTGAAGTGGACCGGCACCCCCTCGGCATCGTGCGACTCGCCGGTGGGCGGAGTTACCCACCCGTCAGCCGGGTCGTAGAACTTTGGTGTTGGCGTAGACGGACTGGCACTTGCTGATGCCGGCGTGCTCGACGCACCCGACGCGTCCACGCCCAACCCACCGGACACGGGCGTCCAAGGGGATTGTGGTGGGACTGGTGAGCTTGGTGTAGTTGGCGTTGCAGGTGCTCACGGTGATCCCACCACCACGGGCGACACGGTGTAGGTCGTGGTTACGGGCGCACCCGCATCGGAGTACACGATAGTGAACTCACGGATGTGCACCGAGTCGCCGGCGTCTTTGCTCCAGTCCCAGCGCCGGTCCTCCTCAAATCGCACATCACAAGAGATGTACAGACGCTTGCCAATCGGGTCGTACACCCGATAGCCTTTCGTCCTCGGCTCGTACCCCAGGAAGATGCCAGGGCGCGATCTGTCAGCCAGCTTGGTCACCCCTGGTCCGACGAGCTTGACATGCGCGACGCAGCCGAAGGTGCGGAAGTAGTCTACTGCTGGTTTCTTCTTGCGCCATGCCTCATATGGCGTGATTCCCTGCAGGCTTCTAGTCGGCGACCGATTGAGGATGTGGACGGCGGTGCGCACGGCACGCCCATCGCCTCCGTGAGGCTGTGCGCCATCTCCACGACGGTCTGGTTCCTCCGTTCGACCACTCCGTTTTGCTGAGGAGAGTACGGCGTCGTCGTGTTCCTCTGGATCCCCAGTTCTTCACAGTAGGTGGCGAATTCGTTCGAGGTGAACTCCCCACCTCTATCTGTGCGGAACGCCCGGAGCTTGGCGTTTCCTTGCATCTCCGCGTGTGCCTTGATCTTCTTGAAATACCGAAACGCCTCGTCCTTGCTCTTCAGTACTTCAAGCCACATGTATCTGCTGAAATCGTCAACTATCAACAGAAAATACTTGTTACCGCTGGCCGTTGCCGGAGTGATCGGACCGCACAAGTCGCCGTGGACGAGCTCGAGCGCGCTCTCCGCGCGGTACGAGGGCGCACGCGGGAAAGGCGTGCGGTGCATCTTGCCAATGGTGCAGGCCTCGCAGAACTGGTTGAGGTGCGCGATCGCGGGCATGCCGCGCACCATGCCCTTTGTGCCGAGGTCGTGCAGCGCGCGAAAGTGCAGATGTCCGAATCTAGCGTGCCACCTCCAAGCATCGTCTTGGACTCCGGCGAGGAGGCACACGGGAGCGGCCAAGTTCAGAGCCACGGCGTAAAGCCGGTTGCTCATCCGCCGCACCCGTGCGAGCAGCATCCTCTGCCTGTCATATAGACAAAGTTCCCCATTCTCGATCACGGCTTTGCAGCCATGCTCATCGAGCTGTCCAACACTGACGATGCTTGTACGTAGTTGCGGGATGTAGTAGACGTCGGCGACCGCGTGATGTTCACCGTTGCGGCACGTGAATAGCACGACGCCGCGCCCACAAATCTGCATGACGGAGCCGTCACCAAAGCGTACCGTACCTCGTACCGTCTCGTCGAGCTCCGAGAGCATGTCGCGGCGCCCCGTCATGTGATTGTTGGCACCTGTGTCCAGGTACCAGCGGCCGTCGTTCGTCACCACGGGTACGACCCGCGCTTTGTTGAGGAAGATCTCCGCGCCTGGTTTATGTGCGCCGCCGTTCGTGTTCTCCCCGCTCACCACCGCGCACGTGGCCAACATCAATCCTGGCTGCTCGACGTCGACCTGGGTGACGTTTGCCTGCTGGTCCGGTTGCTCGCACTGGTTCCTTTCCTTCTTGCGGCACTCCTTGGCCCAGTGGCCTGGGATGCCACAGTAGCGGCAATTCCCCTTTCGCTTGGGCGTCGCCGTACCGCCGTTGCCGCGGCCACCGCTCTGGCCACGGCCACCCCCGCCTTGGAGGTTCTTTGGCTTGCCGTTCCCGCGCCCACGCCCCGCTCCAGAGCCTGAGGACGCGCCACCTTGGTCCAGTGACTTCTCGTGCGCCCGCCACTGGTCGATGGTGTACAGCAGCTGCGCGCCGGGCGCCGGTGTCTCCTCGCTCTCTCGCTCCTCGACGACAAGGAGCCGGCCACAGAGTTCCTCGAGGGAAAGCTGCTTAGTGTGGACGAGCGACTCGATCGCCACGGCCATCTCGTGGTACGGGCGCCGCACAGTGCGGAGCACCTTGAGGACGGCCTTGTGCTCGTCCACGGGATCACCGAGCGCCTGCAGCTCGTCAATTATCGTCCTGAGCCGCATCATGTACGACTCGATTCCCTCGCCGTCCTTGTACCGGAGCGCCTCGTACTCTGAGCGGCGAGTTTGCGCCTTGGCCTCGCGCACACGCTCGACGCCGACCCGTAGGGTCTTCAGAGTGTCCCATGCCTGCTTGGCAGTGGCCTTGGCGCCCAGGATCCGCATGAGCTCCGGCGGCACCCCCTTGAGGAGGGCGATCATGGCGCGCCGATCCTCGCGGTCCGTCCCTTGGCCTGTTTCCACCACGTGCCACAGCTCGTCGGCCTGTAACTGAAGCTTAGTGATCGAAGCCCAATCAGAGTAGTTAGTGCGCGTGAGCATCATCGGAGGCGCGCCGCCGCCGCCGTGCACGATGCGCTCGACGACACGGACCCCCGACCCCTCCTCTGTGGAGAGCCGGGCCAGGGACTTTCCCAGCGCCGATGCCTCTTCATCTTCTTGCTTCTTCTTCGCCTTCTCGTCGGCGCTGCCGGCCATCTCTCCGACGGATCAAACACCGCCGGCGCCCTGGATGGATCGAACACCACCGAGGCTCTGATGCCACTTGTTGCAGAATCAGGCCAACCGAGCGAGAGAGAGAGAGAGGGAGGGAGCAAGATGGGATCGAGAGGAAAAGAACGAACGAGTCTGACATAGAGTTTTGCGCTGCTTAACTGACTGCAGCTTTTCAGGTCTTTCTGTTATTTATGCAGAGCTCAAACGAGTTGCCGAACGCAAAGGAAATCTCACCCACGCACACATAGCCTACTGATCGTGCCATCCCACGACGCTAAGCTTGCGCAAGCCACTACGCCGCCGTCAAACCCGCTGAGTTTCCATGTCATCCCATGGAAGCGGTCTTGCCGGCGATTCTAGAGCTAACTGCTGGAACTGAACTAACTGAAGAAAACAAAAGACTGAAACCGGACGTGGACATGTACACGCTTCCGGCCAGTTATTCTGCTAAGCTAACTTAGTGTAAAACTGAAACTAGCAAGTAGGATTATACTTCACATGCTTCATGCACTAGATGAAGTTGTGAGAAACACAAGTCGCCGGAGCTTTTGTTGTCGACAAGGAGAACCTTATGTTGGTCTTGTTATTCCTAATAGCATGGCCCAAAGATAACCCATATCTTGTCTTGTTGGATGCTCTTCTCCCCTGCCCAACGTGTAAGCAACTAGTAGCACGTGTCATGCCATTTGGGACACTCGAAGCTTTCATGGCCATCCCATAACCAAACACATCCATATACGGCCGAGCAGGCACGCCTAGAATAGGCAAGCAGCATGGGTCCTTCTTCTTACCACCGCATGCATGCAGCTCGTGCAGCTCCGGCAGCAGAGCGGCCGGCAATGGCAAGGCCGTGCGCTCGTTGATGAACTGCACTATGCTCTCCATGAGAACCTTGCTCGTCGCGCGCAGTGGGTTGTACAGGTGGAAGCCATGGTCTTCGCCCTCCGACTCCAACAATGTCACCGCCTTCTCATCACCATCGTCGGCCCACGCGCAGCAGTCGCGTATGCGAGCCGCCAGCCGACGCCCGCGGTGGCGCAGGCCGTCCTTCTCAGCGACGGCGACCAGCACACGCTGGCATGTCAGTGAGGCGATCTCTTCATCCAGAGGGTTGATCCGGCGGTCGTCCTTGCCGAGACGGCCCGCCGTAACGAACGGCCAGAGCCTGTTGATGCCCTCGGGCGTAAACATGGCGACGCCGTCCCAGACTAGCTCGGAGCTGGACAGCCGGTCCACGCCCCAGAAGTATGGGTGCACGATGACCAGCCCCTCGATGTGGATGTGGTTTCCAGTGCCACCACCGCTGGCCGCACGCACCGCCGTGTTGTACACGATGTTGCCGCCGGCGCTGTCGCCGGCGAGGAACGTGCACGCGATGTCGGCGTGGTTGGACAGCCAGGGGTCAGAGAGGGACGCCACCCACTGGAGTGACGCCCATGCATCGTCGTAGGCCGCAGGCACGGGATGCTCCGGCGCGAGACGGTACTCCACGGACACGACGAGCGCCCCGGCGCGCGCGGCCAGGGACCTGGCGTAGTTGTGGTACGTGCGGCAGAAGGCGCTCTCCGTGCAGAAGGATCCGCCGTGGACGTACATGATGACGGGCAGCCTCCCGCCGGTTGCGGCGGCAGCGGCGGGAAGAAACAGGCGTGCGGACACGCCGGTGCTCTCGTCGACGACCACGTCCCTCGTGGCCACGCCACGGTTGGCAGCCGCGTCCGCCGACGCTTCCACGAATGGGCTGCGCAGAAAGCGCTCGACACGGCCGCCCTTGTATTCGCGTATGAATGGATACAGGTCGACGGTGATGTCCTCCTCGCCGCCGGCATCCTTCTTGCTGCTTAGTACAGGAGAACTCTTGTTTGCATTCATCTTGCTAACTCTATCTTGTGGTGTGGAGGCAGTCTAATCTAGTGCCGAATATGCAGCTCTATCTTGCAGTGTCTGGCAATTAAGCTGCTCGTTGCATTTTATAGCTGTAATTTGATCCCTTCCAACGTGCCCATGTGTCTCCGATTGAATAAAATTCAGTCATACTCACTTAAGCTTCTGGAGCGTGTTAAAGAAACAGTACATCGTTTTGCTCATCTCATATGGTGGGTTATCTTTGTGGCTTTTAACCTTCTACCGCCATGTAACATATATGCATCTATCTATATATATTTATCGCTACTATAAAAGGACTAGCAAGATGCCCGTGCTACGCTACGGGATCACACAAGATTAGGTAGATTTATGTTATAATCCCTCTATAAATAAATATAAGAGCATTAATATAACTAAAGTAGTGATCTAAACAAATAGAAAATCCATCCACATGGATGTGGCAACTTGCAAATAATACTGACTTCATCCTTCGGGGCTCAACATGTTAGCATATACTCTGATCTACCACCCACCCATGTCCCGCATGTCATATCTCCATGTATGTGAGCATTATATGATACAACATGCCACCCATGGGGAAAATATAATGATAAATGACATCTCAAATAAATTGATATTGTAACATTCGAAACCACTTTGCAATATTTAAAGAAAAAATGATCATTTCACATTTTTGGCTTCCTCAATGGCAAGGCTTGTGAGCGTCGGGGCGAACTCTGAATTGTGAACTGTATGGCAGTTGCGCTCACGCGATATCTCCTAAATTGCCAACACAAACTTAGAACAACTATTGCGACAAAACTAACCCTTTCCCTAGAACAACTGTAAAAAACAAACAAGCTATTTTGTTACCTTTCCTCCAATGATTCAACATTGCTCATTTCGTGTATTAGACACACCAGACTTAAATGTGAAAATAAATTACATCTTTAATCTGAAGTACTCCTGCACTTTGAAGTATCACCAAACCAAATGTTACAGCATGCTACGCTACAGAATACTTGCATGTTTCTGAACTTTAACAATCAATAGTTTAAATAACACTTGGACAAAAAACACAATGTTACACTCCACGATCCATGACCTGAGTAGTAACCATAATCCACAACTCATGGCCATCAAAATAGGCTTTATGTAGCTAGAGTTCTACACACAAGTAATTGAATAAATCATATGTACTCCCTCCGTTCCTAAATATAAGTCTTTATATATATTTCACTATAGACCACATACGGATGTATGTAGGTGCACTTTAGTGTGTAGATTCATTCATTTTGCTCCGTATGTGGTCCATAGTGAAATCTGTCCGAAGACCTATATTTAGGAACGGAGGGAGTATTTCCTATCAGCGAGTAAAGCATGTGCAAATCCAAATTCTGAACTGTATGATTGTTAAATTAACTAACGGGCACTTCCATACATAAAAAGTACAACCAGGTCGACTCAAGATGTCTGCTATGGAAGAACCAGAGACAAATATCAGATCTAGACTAAAAATATGTTGTTTTTTGAGGCGTAATAAACTGCAAATTGCACATTATCCATTGTTTTTTGTAGTTGTTCCTCTGTGCACACATAATTTAGAGAACATAACTACTCTCTGTAGTTTCTTCTCAATATACACATATTCAAAGAGAAACCATGAACTGCACTATCTCATCTCAGCAAGGACTCACTAATTTAATTGCCTAAAGATAATACCAAAAGGGCACTTGGCAAATCCGGCCACATGAATGACCCCTAATCAGAACTGTGGTAGTGGCATGAACGTAAGCTCAGGCAACGGCGCGACGAGCTGGAAGCTAGGATTGGGGCCAGATCCACGATCTATGCATCATCGTACACAGCGGCCAGGCTATGCGCCGAGAACATCGTGTGCAGTGGAGATGGCGGCCTGTGGACATTCTTGGGGGAAACCTCCACTAGATCTGGTAGCTTGCAGACTCGTACACGCAGGGCAGAAAAATTGAGCATCTCCTGTAGTTGTAGTGTATTCCTGTGGACGAGCTCCGGATGGCGGTGTAGGCTTTGGATGGTGCGGGCAAGGGGTGGAGGCGGAGAAGAATAGGGGCATGTATGCAGATTGGCGACCGATGGAGGGGATCGACACTCAGGTGGCTGGTGGTAGGGGGAAGCGGCGGGGAAGGTTGTAGGTATCTCTGGAGATGGTGTCGTAGGCCTAGAAGGCTGTAGGTGGGTGGCTGGGTAAGGGATGAAGGAGCTATGTGAAATTTAGGCAGAGTGGCGGGCGTTGTTTTGCAAAACTGCCACAACTTTTTTTTGCATCTGTTATATGAAGATCCGACGATCCGAAATGATAGATGGCAGGCACACCATCATCACCAACTCAGCTTTTTATAGGAGTAGAGATAGTTGGTGGTTGTACGTCCATATGTGAAGCCAGCCTCCTCTCTCATACGTTCTGCATTAGAGCAACTCTAGCAGACCCATCTGACCGGCCCACAAAATGCGTTTGCAGGTCGTGGAAAAACTGCTTTGCGGGCCGGCGCGGACGGCCGCAGATGCAGACCCCGCATAACGGACCCGTAAAAAAGGATATTCACGGAATATGCTCTTTTACGGGCCGGCTTTACGTGGTCTGATCTGGTGCAGCTACTCCCGGCCCGGAAAAATCTAAATTTGCACCTTAATTTGATGCAACATAATGCATTTCTTTGCTTTTTCAACAACATTGGATACATAAGACGTCACCAAATCTCTGCTAAAATAGCAAGACCGAAGAAAACAAGAACTGCTAAAATAGCAAGACCAAAGAAAACAAGAACCACAAGTATGCATTTTAGAAGATTTCCAACTTTCATAACTCCTCCCACTAGTTGATGCAATATCTTCTCTATGCACTCATTGTTGATCTGCGGATTCTTGATCTTGCATTCTTCATTCTTCATCTTTGGTTCAAAAGAAGTAGACGTTGCTTCCCCTCTATTTGCAAATGCAGCCACCTCATTGCCTTCGGTTCTACCAAGGAGTGCACGGACGTCTATTACGTTTCTTTCTATCAATAAATCAATGTATTCGCCTTCCCAAAACCAAAATGAGTATCCATCTTCCTACAAACATGATGATGTTCGACATGAGCTACCGCAATCGAAACAAAGAATGAACTATCAAAATGAGCCGAACGAAAACAGCACGTACCCCATAGTTTTCGCATTTGAAGAACACCCATCTGGGGTGCTTCGGCGTGCCCGAAGTTAGCCGTAGCACTGTCCGCGTACAGTCGTTGCACTGTATGAGCGGCATCGGCGAGCCACAGAGCCGCTGCGCGAGCGCCGAGCCCGGTGGACGGCAGGACGAATCCATGGCCGCAAACCGTCGGCGGTGGCGGGAGGACGAACCCATACCTGCATGCGGCAATGCGACCTTACCCGGGCTGCTGGAGATGCACCCTGACCATTCCATAGCTTGGCGCAGCCACCGGCGGCCAAAAAAACCAAATCCGGCTGTGGCCCGCGATGAAGGGCCGCATATCCGCAACTTTCCGGCCCGCCGACGCGGGAGGTGGGGGAGAGGGGAGGCCTCGTGCGTGTGGTGGCCTTTTCGCCGTGCTCCCGCCGGCTGCTTTCGCTGGAATCTTGGGTGGTGGCCCGGCGATGGGGCGAGGGGGAGAGGGGAGGTGGTTGGTGGGGAAAGCGCAGGCTGAAATTCCTGATCCGTCTTTAATAGTGAACGACCCAAAGCGGAAGAAATATTTCTTCGTAACCATTAGGCCAGCCCGAAAGTGTGAATCCCCAGGCTTCCAATATACTTGGGACACTGCTTTTGAGCCCACACATTTTCTCCTTAGGAGCGTTTGCCATACACCATTTTCGGTCAATAGCCTAAACAACCATTTGCCAAGGAGGGCGGTATTTTTAACCTCAAGATCATGAATACCCAACCCTCCTTGGTCTTTGGGATGGCAAACCACACTTCATTTAGCCAGTCGATATTTATTTTTCTCACTATCACCTTGCCAAAAGAATCTTGATCGAAAATAATCCAATCTATGCAAGACTCCTTTAGGTAATTGAAAGAAAGAAATCATATATAGTACCATATTACTTAACACTAAATTTATTAGGACCAATCTACCACCCAGAGATAGCAGTTTTCCTTTCCAACTACTAAGTCTTTTTTGTAGTCTTTCCTCGACGTGTTTCCATTCAGCGTTTGTGAGTCTTCGATAATGTATCGGTATCCCCAAATAACTGATAGGGAACTGGCCTAAAATGCAGCCAAACAATTCAGCGTATAGGTGTGCCTCGTCTTGGGCCTCGCCAAAACAAAATAATTCACTTTTATGAAAGTTTATCTTAAGGCCAGAAAGACGCTCGAATGCTGACAAAATTAATTTAAGATTCCTCGCTTTCTCTAGGTCATGATCCATAAAGAGAATTGTATCGTCGACATATTGAAGGATAGAAAGTCCACCATCCAAAAGATGATTAACTACCCCATCAATTTGACCATCAACCTTTGCTCGCTCAATCATGACAGCTAACATATTAGCCACTATGTTAAATAGCATGGGCGATAATGAGTCACCCTGTCTAAATCCTTTCTTCATTTGAAAGTAGCGACAAACGTCATCATTGACTTTAACGGCCACACACCTCCAGAAACGAAACTATGGATTAGAGCGCGCCACTCCGCAGAGAAGCCTTTCATTCTGAGAGTGTGTTGTAGAAAAAACCATTTGACTTTATCATAAGCTTTCTCAAAATCAATTTTGAGAACCACCCCATTCAACTTCTTCCGATGTAGTTCGTGGACCATTTCATGAAGGATTACCACCCCATCTAGGATGTTTCTACCTTGCATGAAAGCAGTTTGGGAAGGACGAACTACATGGTCAGCCACTGAGTTTAACCTAATCATCGCAACCTTCGTGAAGATTTTAAAACTAACATTAAGGAGACATATAGGTCTATATTGTTGTATCCTTACTGCCTCATTAACCTTAGGTAATAAAATTATCTCCCCAAAGTTTAGACGAAACAATTCCAGTTGTCCAACATGATGGTGACCAAATAAATCTAGATGTTATGGTTTGATAACCTCCCAGAAGTTCTGATAGAACTCAGCTGGAAAACCATCTGGACCCGGGGACTTGTTGTGTTCCATTAGGAAAAGAACCTTTTTTTATCTCCTCCTCAGAGTAAGGAGCTGTTAGAAGGTTGTTTTCCTCAACAGTAACTTGGGGAATGTCGTCTATTCGGGACTCGTCCATTGTGAAGTTACCTTCTTCTGGAGCTCCAAACAGATTTTTATAATAATTAGTTATGTACGATTTAAGTTGCTCATGACCTTCAATCGTACCCTCCTCTTGTATAAGAGAATGAATAAGTGTCTTCAGTTGGTGGTTGTACGTCCATCTGTGAAGCCAGCCTCCTCTCTCACATGTTCTGCATTACTCATTCAAATCAAATCATATCTTCGCCAGCAACCCGACCTATTGATGGGTGTAAGGTAATTGCATTAACTCAATCAAATCAAATCATTCTAGTTATATATCGGGACAATCATCAAGTCAAGTCTTTTGCATCAACTCAATCAAATTAAACCAAATCACTTCCAACATGAATATGGTGGGTGTAAAGTATTTGCCGGGCACAATTGATGTTGAACTACTAAAATATGCATGGCCTCGTTCCAACGCGTGGACAATCAGTTATCTGTACGTGCTAATCAAGGAAGAACTGTTTCTTCCCATCCATTGAACTTTTTACCCGCACTCTAGATTTAAGTCGGATTAAAAAATGTTTGCTTTTGCAAGAACCCCTATTGTTTCCGGTAATCAACCCATGCTCCAGTTTTAAGTGAAATAACGATTTTTTTTCACTTTTTTTTTCAAGAAACCCCCTTATATTTCTGTTAATCAACCTATAGTCCATATAATATCCTTTTTGAAAATATCTATATCTTTTGAACCCTAACTCCAAATTTAATATGTCATATATGAAATTTGATTAGAAAAATATTTAGAATTCGGATATGATGTCATTTTTACCTGATAACCATTTTAAAGATGTTATTTAGGGTGAAACGTGAATCAATAGCGCACGATTCATCTTTTTTCATGTACTAGTGATGATCTGAATTGAACATGAACACCTCGGAAAATCAGATTGGAGACAAAATAAACCATCTACCACACATACATGCCTCGCCAAAACATTGCAGGAAAAAAAAAGAAGATTTCTCATCTAATGCCGAAAGAGAGAGACGCCTTAGGATTGACCACATTCATTGGTGTTATGATTGTGTGAGCACTGAGGTCTTTGTTGGCAAGGGTGGGAAAGAGGATAAGCGGCTATACAGATGGGATGTCGTGTCTTGAAATAATGGTTGGGGGACCTATTAGGGTCTTGAGTCATGGTTATTGGGTTAGGGGCGTGTGGTATTTTTCTTCTCCCGTTACAACGGACGAGCTCTTTTGCTAGTATGTACTAAAAGCACAATAGAGAAGATAAAATAGATATTTGCTAGAAATCCCATACTAATAAAAAATATCTAGCCATTGATATGTTGTACTTCTACAAAATCAACCATTGGATCTTGACAATCCAATAAAGGTGGAAAATATTTTTGTGAATTAACATATTTATCTATATTCTGATAAATGGTCGGTGCCCGAGATCATATCCCACTTTACCTTGGGCCGCGCCCTTACATCTCATATCCCACCCACGCCGCCTCCTCACCAGATCTAACATTGCCTCCAATCCTTCTCTTCTGTTCCCCTATCTTCAACATTGGAAACAATAGCTCTGGCTGTAGCTAGCCTCGTTGAATCCCCCGTAGGAGCTTCTCACGCGATCTTGCTTTCAGTAGGATCATGGAGACTAAGACTGTATCCTATAACAATCTCATCAGCTTACTTAGTTTACTGCAGAAAGCAAGAATGACTTATTCCAACCGTAGTCCACATCCCATCCAAGTCTAAGCTCCGGTTGCAGCTAATGAGCACATCCTAATATCCTCCTCACTAGGTTGCAGCACCTCCCGTGTCACAACTCATGAAAGCGACAAAAAAATTGCTAGGCGACCTTGCCGCTTCTTCTCCTGTTGGTAGCGACTTCGTCTTTATCACTAATACATTTCTTTCCACACTCACACTTTAGATTCATACAATCATTTGTCCATTGATTCATCAATTGTTCTATTTTCAAAGATAGTTGCCATCATATATGAGAGCTTAATATATCTCTTGCAGTTCGAACATAATTAAATTTGTTCTTTTGTGGCTGCAACCTAAATTGATCAATGGATACATAATTTGAATTGAAAATGAACACCTCGGAAAATCAGATTGGAGACAAAAGAAACCATATATAACCACAGATACATGCCTCCCCAAAACCTTGCAGAAAAAGCAGATTTCTTATCTAATGCCGAAAGAGAGAGACGCCTTAGGATTGACCACATTCAAAAGTGTTGTGATTCTGTGAGCACTGAGGTCTTTGTTGGCAAGGGTGGGAAAGAGGATAAGCGGCTATACAGATGGGATGTCGTGTATTGAAATAAAGGTTGGGGACATATTAGGGTCTTGAGTCATGGTTATTGGATTAGGGGCATCTGGTATTTTTCTTCTCCCATTACAACGCGCAAGCTCTGTTGCTAGTATATACTAAAAGCACAATAGAGAAGATAAAATATATATTTGCTAGAAATCCCACAATAATCAAAAACATCTAGCCATTGACATGTTGTACTGCTATAAAATCAACCGTTGGATCTTGACAATCCAATAAAGGTGGAAAATATTTTTGTGAATTAACATATTTTCTACTGTCGGATAAATGGTCGGCGCCCGATATCACATCCCTTTTTACATTGGGTCGCTCCCTCACATCTCATCTCCTACCCGCGCTGCCTCCTCACTAGATTTAACATTGCCTCCCTCCCTTCTCTTCTATTCCCATGTCTTCAACATCGGCAACAGCAGCTCTGGTTGTAGCTAGCATCGTTAAATCCTATGTATGAGCTTCTCGCACGATCTTGCTTTCTGTATGATCATGGAGACTAACGTTGTATCGTATAACAATCTCATCGGCTTACTCAATTTACTGCATAAAGCAAGAATAACTTATGCCAACCGTACTCCATATCCCATCCAAACCTAAGATCTGGTTGCAGCTAATGGGTTGCAGGGCCTCCCGTGTCACAACTCATGAAAGCGACACGAAAAATTGCCAGGCGACCTTGCTGCTTCTGCTCCTGTTGGTACCGACGTCATCTTTATCCCTAATACATTTCTTTCTACAATCACTCTTTAGATTCATGCGACCATTTGTCCATTGATTCATCAATTGTTTTATTTTCAAAGATAGTTGCCAACATATGTGAGAGCTTAATATATCTCTTGCACTTCGAACATAATTAAATTTGTTCTTTTGTGGCTGCAAGCTGAATTGGTCAATGGATACATAATTTGATGGTGACACCATGCATTAGTATGTGGTGAAAAGTAGGGAGGTCGATATCTTGAATGAGAGAATTACATGCTCAGTGTTGTTCGTAGTTGTACCTTGTAGTTTCCAAGCAATGGATACCGAGATGAGGGGTGACGAGTGATCCTGGTGTTGCCGTCGTTTAAGCCGTGGCGACTCCCTGGTCTTGATCTGGATGCCTGGCGTTGCCGGCAATGGTCTTCCCTTCGGGTTGGTTTGGTGATCATGGTACTTCGTGTGGCACGGGTGAGGAACCAAGCGAAAGTATGATACATCTCCAATAGATCTATAGTTTATAAGTATTCATGCTATATTTACACCAATTATTTATGTTTTGGTGCACCTTTATCTTAGGTTTATGGACTAACTAATTAATTTAGTGCTCGGTGCCAGTTTCACAGAAAATCCATATCTAGGAAGGTCCAAACATGATGAAATTCATGGTGAATTTTGATGGAAAATAAGAAACCCTGGAAGCTTCGGGAGAGGACCGGAAGAAGGATGTGGGGCCCATAAGCCGAGGGGGCAGGACCTACTCCCCTTGCTGGATCATCCAGGCTTGTGGGGCTCCTGCATCCTAATTTCTGGCCCATAAATTCACATATATCCCAAAACCCTCGGAGCAAGTTCCAGAACAAATTTATCACCGCCGCAAGCCTCTGTTTCGATGTGATCCAATCTCGAGGCCTCTTCCGGTACTCCACAGGAGGGGGAAGGCATCCACGGAGGCCTCTTCATCAACCTTGCTGCCTCCATGGTGATGTGTGAGTAATTCATCCTCGGGGTTGAGGGTTTGTACTAGTAGCTATGTGTTTGATCTCTCTATCTCTCTCTCTCTCTCGCTCTCTCTCTCCCATGTTCTTGATGGATTCCGATCTTGATTGTATCATGAACTTTATTAATAAAGTTGGATCATACGGTGTTCACCTCCCCCTCTTATTTTCAAGGTGAATTGAGTCTTGCTCTTTGAAGTTTCTATGTGTTGGATTGAATACTTTTGATTTGAGATAACTTGGTGCATATCTAGTAACTAACTTGAGCTCGTGGTAACATTGGGGTACTGTTAGCATATGGTGTTGTCGTAGTATGATCTCTATGACTATTCATGACACTTTTGGGGGTGGTTCAATAGCTTAGTTGGAAACAAAACTTTGAGGTGGTTTGGTACCTAAGCAATTTCATCCTACTTTCTCTAATAGAAATAGAAACTTTGAAATGATTCTTTGCTGCACTTTGAGGGATTACCATGTGGTTCATTTATGTTAATGATGTTGAGAGATTGCTCTAGTTAATGTATGAACCCTAGGCCTTATTTACAAGCACTGAGACACATTTTAATCTACTTTTGGTACTTGCTATATTGCTGTTTTTTGTTCAGATTATAAAAAACCCATATTTAATTTACCATCTATACTACACTTCTATCACCATCTCTTCGTCGAACTAGTGCACCCATACAATTGACGACTATATTGGCCAATGTTTTCATGGCGTAACACATTTTGTGGTGACGGACGCCCTTCATAACATTATAACACTTATGGCGTATGGCGTGGCGACATCATAGACACAACCTTATGGCGTGGCAACATCATAGACACAACCTCTCTTTACCTCTGGAACCTGGAGAGCTCTTTCCTTCCCGCCGCTACCTGATGCTTCCCCCGCGCGCACCAATTTCTCCCGCCGCCGGCTGCTATTCCCGCGCGCACGAGCTCACCGAGTCGAAGCTGTCCGATTTCTGGTATGGCAATGAAAACGCGTCATATAGACGACCTACGGACGCCACAGACCTATGGCGGACGCCATAGGCCAAACATATCGTGGTCCTGGACGGCCCAGGCTACGACCGCGCCACACCGCTATATCATCGATATAGCGATGATATATGGACGCCATGAAAACAATGATATTGGGTGCGTCAGGGACACAAGATATTTCTTGTATTTGATTGCAGGGTTGTTTAAGAGAACCATCTCCATCCTATAATTCCCACAGCTTGATAAACCTTAGGTCTTCCACTTGAGGGAAATTTCCTACTGTCCTACAAAACTCTGCGCTTGAAGGCCCAACAAAGTCTACAAGAAGTAAGTTGCATAGTAGACATCAAAGTACCGTGCTTCGATGCCGCTGAGCGTGATGCTTGTGGGTGTCCCTTCCCTCATGTGGGAGTCATCTTGGCTTCCCTCTCCATATTGGGCTCCAGATGCAAACTCTAGTCCGTCTTTTTAGACTCGGCGACTCGTTGTGTCACCACTCTCTTTAGGGCCCCATCACAGAGCTCATATACCCTTTGGTTGTAGTGCATCGACACATTCGGGCATGCTGTAATCCCGATGAGAATCTTCTTCGACTCTGATGTTGGGTGGCTTCGTTGGTCTCCTATATTTATAGGTGTCCTTGATGTCACCTCTGTTGGTCCTCGATGTCCTCCTACAGGATCAATGGTCATCCCAGAGCGAGAGGGAAAGTGGCCCTCTCTGGTGATAGCTTGAGTGTGCGTTATAGAAGTGTCCAATGGTTCCCTAAGGAGGCGCGGTTTTGTTCATGTTATGTAGTCTCAGTTGCCTATTGTTGGGTGTGGCTACCCCTGTTCTCTTGTTTGGCATTGAAATGGTGGCATTCACGCTATTCTCCCGGGTGTTATTTTTATTTAACCTCCTATGTATGAGGATTTTCTCACTAGAGTGTATTGGTTTGGCCGTTAGGGCTTTATTATATAATGTTGGGCGAAAGACTGTTGTGAGAGGGATATTTATATGGTGTCTAAGTGGATTTGCACTTGGTCCTGCATGTGAAGATGTGGGATCCCCTGTCCATTATGTTCCAGTTTAGAGATGGTCACATTGGAAGCCAGTTTCGATGGCGTGTCAGTTATATGTGATATGTATCGGGTAGTCCTTTGAAATTTGGTTGATAAAAAGTATATATTTGTAGTAATAGTGAATGAGCTGATAGATGAATGTATGCATCACTCAATCCAGAGGCCAAGGCTTATGACACCTCCATTTAGGGAAAAAGAATTATTGTGAATCTAGATCCATGTTCGCTTGTTTGATACTTCTGACTCAGTTCCATATCCATATAACCAACAAGCATATACTCCTTCCAAAAAAATAATTCGTTCAACATTATTATAAACTCAAACTTCCTTAAGTTTGAGGATGTTATACAAAAATATCAACATCTCCAATACTAAACGAGTATTAATAGATCTGTTACTAATATGTACTCATATTATATTTATTTGTTTAGTACATATTTTTTTGTCATAAACCTAGTCAACTTAAAAAAAAAGACTTATTTTTTTGGAAGGAGGGAGAATAATTGAATATCTCTTCGGTAGTAGCTTTTGAAAGGAATTGAGCATGAAAATATATAAACCAACTAATATTTTCTAGTGCAACTAGAGTACTTGGTCACTAATTACTTCCATTAGCGTTTGTCCACAATGTATCTCCCCAAAAAAAAATCGAACACTATGGAATAAAATTGTATGATCGTATCACTAAAAAATAAGGGAAGCTATTTACAAACAAAATAATATTGTCAAGTACTCTAGTTGATGTCTGTGACGATATAATTAATGTCAAAAACTGTGCAGTTGTCATGTACCTGTGTTGAGGTGTCGATGTATTCACGTATATAAAGCTGTTAATGTATTCTAGTTGATGTCTGTGACGATATAATATTGTCAAGTACTCTAGTTGATGTCTGTAACAATAATAAAGGATTAATGTCAACTTGAGTTGTCGATGTATTCACGTATATAAAGCTGTTAAGAAACGGGTTGAGAGTGAGAATGGCTTGTGTGAATGAAGTCATTGCAAAGTTATCCAATCATAATATAATAGCTTGCCAAAATGGCGTAAGGTGAAGTGATGACCTGGTTGTGTACCGCATATGGTCCCAAAGACTAATTGTGGTGACATACTAGTGTGAACAACACATCATACTTAACATATGTGACTGACTGGCTAAGTTCTCATCAAACCAATATGTGCCGTTGTTGCATGTTAGATTTTAGATTGCTAAATTCTCATGCCGGTTAATGAAAATGAGCAGTTGGATATTTTTTAGGTGTGAATATTTTGGTGAAGATTCCTTTCAGACTTCCGTTTCCAAGGGACAGTACTTCCCAAAGACTAGTGCGAAATACATAATACTGTTATTATATATGTGATTGACTGACTGACTAAGTTGTTGTTGCTAGAATAAAATAATGATTAGTTGTACCTCATCCTTGCTTAAGATTCTTGCTCCACACTTTTGTATGTGTATTTATCTCTACATGAGAACAACGACACTTGACTCAGTGAGTGAATAGCAGTTCCCAAAGGTTAGAGTTGTGGCGATGTACTCCAGTACTAGTGTGAATAAGTGAATAACAACACGTCCATCATATGTGACTGATTGGCTAAGTCATCGTCAAACAAAATTGAGCAGTTTCTACAACTTGCTGAAGATTCTTGGTCTAGACTTCCGTATATGTTTATGTGTCTACATGAACACAAGCATGACTTTGCCGGTAAATGAATCTATGGTACTTCCCAATTTACAAAATTGACTGCTTAATTCCGAAGGGCGATCCAGCTCGCTAATATATTCTTAGTAGTATTACCAAATGAAATTGAAAGTGTCAACTGTCAAGTGGATATATTATGGATGTATGGTTTTTTATGAGATTGTCAACTTGTCAAGTATTTTGTCTGAAAGTAGTATTCTTCTTTGGTTGGAATCAAATTTTGAGATTGTGTGACACTAGTGTTGAAGCATCCAAAACCAACTTTCTATCGAAAAGGATTTGCCAAAACCATTTAGAATAGACCACGTCTTAAACAGTTAATGAGGGCAATGGTTTGGTATGCATTAAATAATTCAATTAGTTGTTCTTGATTATGTCATATCTTGGTTCATGTTGTTCAAAAGAGGGAGAACCATGAAATTGGCTCTATAGACAAAATCCCAATTGGATGGCCACTTCGAGTAGGACAAATATCTCAGATCAAAATAGATCAATATTAATATGTATGGATATTGAGTTTTGAGTCCGTGGTGAACTGGTAATGACTTACCGTGATCGGCGTATAATATTTAGCTATGAAGCATGTATTTTCCTATTTTGACATATCACTTTAGATTTCATGATCATCTGGAAGGTAATTATGATCGTCGGATTTGCTCCTTCAGATTTCCTAGTATGAACGCAAATATTCTAAACGGCCGATCGAGCAAAGTTGTGTTGTTGTGATCATTAGAAAAAAAAAGACCTTTAGGTGTTGTATGAACGCAAATATTTTTTCCGTTAATATTTGAACGGCCGATCGAGCAGCCTAGTATTTTTTGGTAGTATGGACAGAGAAAATTGAGATTGTCAAGTGATATATTGTGAAAGACGTATGGTGCAGTTGAGATTGTGAACTTGTCTAGTGCCTTCATACAACGCCTAAAGGTCTTTTTTTTTTCTAATGATAACAACAACACAACTTTGCTTGCCCACAGCGGCTAGGGTGAACTCGTCCCTTCCAGATTTAATCGGCGAGCCCGTGGATTCACTTTCTCTCTACCCGCTGCTCTGGTGGCTGGAGGCTGGTGACGGATAGGGGAATCCGGGTGCCTAGCTCGGCTCGGGCTAGTAGTTTAGGTTATCGTTTTTTAATCCTCACAGGTGCAGCGCTCGGACGGATGGCGAAGCTTCTGTGAGTTGGTCTTCCGGGCTCCAATCCTGCTCGACTTCATTTGGCTGGGCAGAATAGATGAAGGTCCAGCATAGATTCTTGTAATCTCCTTCGGGCGCCGTGGTCATCGTGCATCCACAATGGCGAGATTTGGTGTTATGTGTTTTGGATCAATATAAGGGCACCGGTCCTTCGTGGCACTTGAACAAATACTTCTCGGCTGCCATCGACAAGGTCGTGCTGTCTCCAGTGGAGGAGTGGCGAGAACGAAGCATCGACGGCTCGTTTTGATGACAATAATGGTCGTTCGGTGGTCCAAAATAACTTGCTACACCTTAAAATTTCTCTTTTGAGAATTGTAACACTCATACTGAAGCTACTCTTTAATTCGAACAGTTTGGTGAAACCGTTTAGAATAGGCACATTGTAAACAGTCCCACCAAGACGACCACTCATTGTGCGTTAACTGAATATTTAATCTGTATGCGATGATGGATCAGTTCATGCTTTTTCGAAAATGAGAGGAGCATGCAATGTGATATATCCTTGAAAAAAAAGACATGTTTCATATATAATACGTTTGCATCGATGACACCATTACTATCTATTAAACAGGAGGTGGTCGCACCGATTGTTCATTGGCACATCTACATGTGTTGTCCACCCTAAAAAGCCTCTAGAAAAAAAAATACAAAACTAATCAACGCAAACAGAATAAAGCTCGTCTAGGATAAACTAATTTAACAGAATAAAGCTCGTCTAGGATAAACTAATTTAACATCTTTCCTATAAAATCCTTCACTGTAAGATGATCTCCGGCGGATATTTATGGATATTTTAAGTCATTGGTGAAACATACTACAATCAGCTATCTATATTTGTTAGTTGAAAAGCGCAGATTAAAATTTCCAAACATTTGGCAATATAATTTGGATGCAACCCTTACAAGAATTTACGATGCATGTTGCATTAAATTGCTGAACTGCATTTCTTTCTTTCTTCCTTTCTTTGAAAAGCAGGGTTTACCCCTGGCTTGACATTCATAATTAGTTCAAATAATCTCTACATTCCTTCACAAAAGGGGTAGCTTAGAATTTTCACATGAACGTGTGGGGTATCATCTATTGCAAAAGGACATGCTGAACCATGGACATGTTTATCCTTTGTGAATCCCGAACTGTATTTTATTGTTGTCAGTGATGAGGTAGGGTATGGGGCAGCAATGCTACATCAACAGAGTCTTACAGGCGTTTTACAGGGTGAATTTGAGTTGGCAAAGTGTGATTGGACAAAGGGAGAGGGCGGGCCCCACCACCATTGAAATTAGGAGGGGGGTGGGGGGGGGGGGCAAAGTTTAGTTGAAAGGAAGGGTCCCTAAAAGCCCCATATTAAGCTCATGGATGTAGCATTTTTGGGGTGTGGGGTATCATATATTGCAAAAAGACTTGGGGATCCAGTCGCTGTGGACTACCCAGTCTCATCAAAATATTACCCGCTTGCCAAACTGGTGTACGGTGAAGTAATAATTATGGTTGTAGTGATGTAGTAGTATGAATGCCAGCACGTTCATCATATGAGACCGACTGACTAGGTGGTTGTTGAACTAAAATAAGGAGTTGTTACCTCATCCAGTGAAGATTCTTTGTTCACACTCTCGTAGCCGTTTTTGTCTCTGTGTGAAGACCAGCACACGGTTGTGTGAGTCAATAAAAAGTACTCCTCAAACTTAGAAACAAGGTTGTCAGAATCGCGATTCTGTTATACGATTCTACGACTTTACGATCCAAACTAACCCCTATGATTCTACGATTTTAGTTCTTAGAATCTACGTTTCTATGATCCTGATAGTGAAGATTCTACGATTTGCGATCCTACCATCAAAGCTCCGATCCGATTCAAAATCGTGATTCTGACAACCTTGCTTAGAAAACTGACTGCTTAATATTGAAGGGGCCAATCGAGCTATGTAGTAATATGTTAGACCATCTACAGCCGGACTAGGCAAATCCGGTCCTCAAACACCCGCGGGCGCGTTGATCGGTCACTCCTCAAATCATGCCATCCATATCCGTGTATCTTATATCCGATCCCTTATATCCATACTACACCATGCAACATCGATCAAAGTATGTAGATTATCAAACAGACATAGAAACAGACATAGAAAAACACAATACGTTAACCAAAAGATCACCAAAGTTCACATAAACGATGGACAACTTTAAACTACATCTAAATACTTGAAATTGAATTGAAGAAAACGGATCTTCATGACTTCCTTGCCAATCATTTCCCCTTCCGGTTGCCGGTGCATCTGTGGGTGTCGGTGGCTGGTGGAGGATCATCCGAGTCGTCGGACGAGGCATTGTGGTCGTTGCCGTCATCGTCGGAGGAGGAGGAGGAGACAACGATGAGCCCATTGAGCCGCCGAACGACCCGGTCTTGCTGCCGCTTGAGCTTCGCCAGCCAGGCCGCTTTCGTCGCTTTCTCCTTAGCCTTGCGTACAGATTGCTCGACGGCAAGCCGGAGAGCCTTCGCATTACTTAGTCCATTGTGATTCAAATGTATAGCTAAAGCAATTATATCATTATTTTCATTACTTTATGAAGGATGAATGTGATGACTGATGGTAATGTGCTGCTATGTGTATATAGATGAGCATTTGATGTGTAGGAAATGCTGTGCTTGTGGCGGTTTTGAGAAATCAATGGGGAAAACAGGTCCTTGCGGCGGTTTTGAGAAATGGACCCATTCAAATGAACTAACCGGCTTGTAAAATATGCACTTGAGTCAGGTTTTTAGTTGCAACTGACTCTGATAGTATCTCCAGTCTGGTTCCATACATGGGCATCTTTGTCTTGCTCCACTCCAGTCCTTATAAATAAGGACCTTCTTGTTACATCTTCTTCATCTCGTAGAGCAAACAATTTTGAAGCAGTGTTCTCCTTCTCTCCATCTCACTGAGTGCTCGCTCCCTACATAGGTACGTATTTCCTCCTTTGTTGATCTTGCCTACATTGCTTTTATCTTTCTCTTCGTCTTTCTCAACCAAGCCTAGTCAACTTATAGTTGATTTTATGAAAAGAAATTGTCCAATTGATGTTGTCGTATATACATAGCCTTTACTCATGTACGCTCTCACACAATTCTGTTTCTAGGCTCTTAGACCATGGGCAGCAACACCCTGCCGTCGGTGCGCGAGATCCGGCGCTTGCAGCGTGCGGAAGGGCCTGCGGCCGTTCTCGCCATTGGCACCGCGAACCCGCCTAACTGCGTGTCTCAGGAGGAGTACCCGGACTACTACTTCAGAATCACCAAGAGCCAACACCTCACTGACCTCAAAAAACAACTCAAGACCTTCTGTAAGCAGAAAGCATGCAAATATAGTACTAGTGGTACATATAATTTACACAGTACCTACCCATGACGGTTTTGTGGTCCAAACTTGTTTTGTATAGGTGAGATGACATCAACGGAGAAGCGCTACTTCCACCACACGGAGGAGCTGCTGGACGCCCACCCCGAACTCCTCTGCCGCGACAAGCCATCTCTGGACGCCCGGCTATCCATCGCCGCTGCTGCTGCACCGAAGCTGGCGGCGTCAGCCGCAGCCAAGGCCATAGCCGAGTGGGGCCGTCCGGCCGCCGACATCACCCACCTCATCGTCAGCACCAACTCCGGCGCGCACGCCCCGGGCGTTGATCTCCGCCTGGCCTCTCTCCTCGGCCTCCGCGAGTCCGTATGCCGGACTATGCTTAACCTCAATGGCTGCTCCGCCGGTGCCGCCTCGCTGCGCCTCGCCAAGGATCTGGCGGAGAACAACCGCGGTGCACGCGTCCTGGTGGCATGCGTCGAGCTCACCGTTGTCGCCTTCCGTGGCCCCGAGGAGGACTACCCAAACAGGCTCATCAGCCAGGCAGTCTTCGGCGACGGTGCAGGCGCAGTCATCGTCGGCGCTGATGCCGTGCAAGCCGAGCGCCCGCTCTTTGAGATGGTGTCAGCCTCGCAGACCGTCATACCAGGAACGGACGAGGTGCTCACCATGCAGCTCACGGAAAATGGCCTCGACGGCCACATCTCCACAAAGGAGCTTCTTCCCTTGGCGGCGCAGCACATCGAGCAGTGTCTCAAGGACGCGTTCCAGCCGCTTGGAATAATGAGCGGCGGCATGGAATGGAACGATCTGTTCTTTGTGGTGCACCCTGGCACCCGTGGAATAATGGACCACATCGACGGTGCTCTCCAGCTGGATCACGGGAAGCTGGCGGCAAGCCGGACCGTGCTGAGAGAGTACGGGAACATGCTTGGTGCCACATTGATCTTCGTGCTCGACGAGCAACGGCGGCGGATGGAGGAGGATGGAGAGGCGGGCGAGTGGGGTGTGATGATGGGATTTGGACCCGGGTTCACGATTGAGACCATGGTGCTACATGCCGTGGCTAGCAACAGGCACAACAAAAATTGACCTTCGGTCGGTTCATAAGATACTTCTGTTATATATATGTTTCAACTAAAATAAACTAGTTCAATTACATGCGCTTCAGATTGTACAACTTGCTGGCGAGGCCATCATAATACACTACTCCCTCGATTCACAAATATAAAATGTTCAATTTTTTTGTGAATATAATGTATATAGACATGTTTTAGTATATTTGTTCACTCATTTCGGCTGTATATAGTTCATATATGAAATATTCAACATGCGTATGCAGGATATGAAGTCGTGTCCTAGATAGTAGGACACTTGTATATACACGCTTCGGTCGGTTCATAAACGCGCGTGACTAGGGCTTAGGTCCGTACTTTGTTACCTTTCTCTCTTGCGAATAGAAACTACTTCCTCCGTTCCAAAATATTTGTCTTTCTAGTGATTTCAACAAATGACTACATACGAAGCAAAATGAATGAATCTACACTCTAAAATATGTCTACATACATCCGTATGTTGTAGCCATTTGAAATGTCTACAAAGACAAATACTCCCTCCATTCCCTTATACAAGGCCAAAAACTCAAATAACAGGTACCAAGGTAAAATTTAATGACGGCTTTGGAAGTCCATTTTTCTTTTCGTTAACCGGAATCATTAATACGTTCACATGCATGCAAAGAAGGAATTAGAAGGAAGTAGCATAGTGCCATTATGACTACATGCATGCAAGTATTAAGACGGTTGATAGTATGAGAAAACATCATTAATTTTTGCCTCGATTACAATTAGTGGCCTTGTATAGATGCAAATTGTATTTTTCATAGTGGCCTTGTATAAGGGAATGGAGGGAGTATTTAGAAACGGAGGGAGTACGACGCTTCAGTAACAGTTAAAAAAAACATTTGAAAACTTTGAATCATACCGTGTGTAGATATAAAGTCTTGTCCTAGATAGTAGGACACTTGTATCCGAGACGGACACGGACGTTTAGTCTATGAGTGTATATACACCCTATCCAGAAAAAATAGTAATCAATTAAAAAGTCAAGTAAATCTGAAAATATTTTTGAGATAAACTTACCCTTCATTGTACTCGTAAAAAAAATCCACAAAAGAAAAACAACGTTGATTTCAGGGCAAAAAACGCCAAAAACTGTAAATAGTGACTGTATATAGCAATAAATTAGTTTTCTTTTACCCTGCCTGAAATCAACGAAGATTTTTTATTCATGAAAATTGATATACCAGTGCAAAAGAATGTTAAGTTTATTCCCAAAAATTCTTCTGATTTTTTTTGAAGTATTAATTTTTTCCTCATATTTGGTGTATATACATCCATGAACCAAAGGGCATTTCTCTATCTCTGACCTCGTATAATGGGGTAGAACAATGTAACATATATCAACATAATAGCACAATCACGCAGAAGGTCTGGTGACATGTGTCGGTCTCCTATACAAAGATTGGTCATTCATATCTTCTCATCTGCCAAGAACCACTAATCTAGCATGCTAAAACATAGCTGTTGACATCAGGGAGTTAATTACGAGAACAACTGACAATTAGTTCGCATCATGGAATATAATGTTTAAGGTGCGACACATGTCATGATTTTGGAGTGGGAACCAACCGGTTGTGCCCTGTTTTAATCCTTCTCTGTAACATGTGGGAGAAATCAGAGATTCTAGTCATGAGGCTTTGAATCTTGATGGTGAGATTCTACATCCAATTATCGACCCAATTAACTTACGCTCAATTTCTAGTGATGCGCCGGTGATGTTTTTTCTTTTGTGACAGATGCACCAATCATGTTACATAAATAAAAAAATAACCGTGAAAAGTAGAGGTAACTTGAATAAACTTGTAATGAAATGTTGCATTTTGGAAACGTTGGCATACATAGATGATCAACTGATATACTTTTAATGATAAAGTCATCCTTTATTAACTCATAATGAAGCATCAAGGGGATACAAATACTATGAGTGCACATGCAGTCTCTGCATTATTACGATACATAGATTCAACACCAACACACACACACGTGCACAAATTATCACACCTGCATAGAGTAAAGTCATACAAGATCAAAGTTACGAGGATTAATATTACTAGTATTTTTATTCCTACGCCTAGGCGTAACTTTTTATCGTTTTTGTCGTTTATTTGATTGAACTAAAGAGGTTTAGAGGGTACTCTTCGGGTCACCAATTTTCATCGCTAGTTTCGAGCCAAATTTGTTTTGTGTTCTTTGTGTTTGTTACTATGCACTCTGGAGCTTCATCATTTCAGTAGAAGGAAATGAACAAGTATTGAAAAAGAGTTGTGCTCTTTAATTCTCAGCTGACTAAGCTGGAAATGCTTTAAATTGTGTCCTCGTACAGATCTGAAGACCAGCTTCAGCTCGATGCTCACTAGATGCTCTGCTTAGGGACCTCTAACTGTGCCTTCTAATTCTTGGATAAGAAACCCACATCCACCCTAGTATGAAGAGTAGCGGAAAGCCTTCTGCACATTAAGTTTCAACTGGTCGTGGACCGGTCTCGTCCAGCGCACCACCGAATTCTTTTCACGCGCATATACTAGCACATTGGTCACACTTCATTCAAGTATGTCTCCAAAAGACCATCCAAAGTGGCTAGAAGGTTGCGCTTGAACCGATTCCACAAAGATACACCTTCATGTTGGAAGCACGACTACATATCTCCAACGTCTAGGATATCAAATTCCCAGTACCCCCCATGCTCATTCCAACATTTTGCATTGCCCAAAAACTTCGTATGGCAAGCATAGTGCTACTTCGTTGGCATTTACATCATGTAGTTAGAAGCATGTATTTGACTGTGATATGAAGCACCAGAAGGGAGAAGGCATGCATAAGGTACTTATACATGTTTCACCGAGAATCGATTTAAGTAACCATATGATGGTAGTTGGTGCTATAGTTGTATTGCTTATTGATGGGAACATGGGAGCCTGTACATATGTTTGAATTAACCACGATATGTGGGCTGTGTATGGATCGTATACACGGAACAATTCTGACTAGGACTTGTAGTAGGCTAGTGAGCTGCTATAAAATCCCAGGTTCCCCTACTTTGTTAACAATTCTGATTCAAAACGGAATAAACACAGGAGCGACACACCACTGTTGTCATCAATAGTTGTGCCATATAATAGTTGTGTACGTGCATCTCACTGTATATTCTCGACTGTCCGAAAAGTAATCAGCAGTGCACATCGCTCAGAAGTACTCAACGCCTATGTGGTCAAGGTCGGGCATGTGCCAACAACATATACATGGAAGTGATTAAGAACCACGAAAAGAAAGCATGTCAAAAAGGCGGGTGGGTTAGTATTATTACTAGAGTTGCGCGGCGCAATTAGTGTAATCCTAGCAGGAACCACTTATTTAGTAAGAACCTCTACAAAGATTGGCCATTCATCTGCCAAGAGCCACTCATCTAGCATGTTGACATCAGGAAGTTAAGAACAAATGAAAAGAAGTTCACATAAAGGAATATAATGTTGAAGGTGCGGCTTAGGTCACATTTTTGGAGTTGAACCAACCGGTTGTGCACTGTTTTCATCCTTCTCTATAACATGTAGGAGCAATTACAAAATTCTAGTTGTGGGGTGATGATACAGTATACCGGAGGTGGCCCATCGGCCAGGAAGCCCGACGCTGGGCCAAGCTAAGGGCCCGAGAGGCCTAGCTTCATCTTGGCCTGCAAGCCAAAGGGCCCTCATCACGAGGTAGGTTAGGATCTTAGTAAACCATAGCTCTTGCCTCCTTTATAAGAAGAGGCAAGAGCTAGTTCGTGTCATTTGTTCCATTACCCATACCTCGTCAGCGTCCATCATCTACAATCTGTAACCCCCTTGCATGAGGTTTTCCCCACATTAATCCAAAACAAGACTGGAGTAGGCTAATACCTCAACCACGAGGGCCCGAACATGGGTAAAAAACTTGTGTGAACTCCCATCTGAATACTTTCGGCTACGCTCTCCTCCCTACAAAGGGCACTAAAGAGATTCTGCATTGTGAGTTGGTGTGCCGGTCAGGGGCTGGGTTGGCCAATGACCGACTTAAGATAGATCTTCCATCATGTCTGCGACTTCACACCCGCCAGAGCTTCACTTTCGGCTCCCTCACCTTCGTCGCGGATGGGATAGGACGGCTCAACATTGGCCCGCCGCTGAATCCCGCACCAACTTCTTCAGAACGTTTGTGTTTGTCATCGATCCCTACGATATCTTCTGGCTATGTGTTCCACCACCTCATCAAGCAGCAAGTGCGGCTTCCAAAGAACCTACAGTAGCAGCACCAGCCTCCGACTCAAAAGACGACCACACTCTAGTGACATTCCTCCCAACCGAGGCCTGGATCAAGGCCACAAGGCTGGATCGAAGCGCCGACTCGACATCAACCCATCAGCTTGCGCTCACGTGTCATCTGGTCATGATGGTCTGCTTCAACTGCATCGATGACCACGACCGCACATAAGAATATAATGATCATGCATGTTAATAACAGTGTGTTCAAATTTCCCAGCAAATCCACTAGATATAAAATAAGATAGGTACCTAAGTGCAGGATGCTGAATTGCAGACAACTTTCCTTCAGTGAGTGGCAATATAACCATACATCCTAAGGGCCTGTTCTGGATCGTTCCCGCTCCAAACATCTAAAAATCCGATAGAGGAGCCGGCCTGGACGGTTTCGCTTCAGGAAGCTAAAATCACGGAGTGATCCTTGGCCGTAGTGCAATTTGGGGAAGCAAAGGTTTCCCAGCTCCTGGTTTTCTTGAATCTGAAGTTCCTAGTATTTACGAGCAGAATGCCACTGCAAAAGATAACGCTTCAGCCGCCCTTCTCTTCACGATGCAAATGAAGGTTTTCTTGTATGACACCTGATACTATCTGCAGTGTGAGACGAGATTTTTGGTATGATATTAATTACAAGCTAAATATGTTGAGCGCTCATCATTGGAGAAATCTAGATCGTTGGATGAACCTGGTTTGATGGCCAAGATTACTTGTATTTGTTCCCTTAGTGTCTTTTTATGTAGACGCCGATAAGTCTAGAACGTTTGGGGTTTCCCCAAGGAAAATTGAACATTTTTTTTTGGCAATTTATAACACGGGGAATGGCAATTTTAGTTGGTAAGCATGACAATTTCGCCCTCATCGTTTCTTGCCAGGAAATTGCCGTGTTATCAACTAAAGTTATCATCCTCGCGTCAACTAAAATTGCCATAAAAAACATTCGATTTGCCATGGCAAATCCCGAACGTTCGGGATTTATCATTTCCGTTCTATATTTGGTATAGATTTGGTCCAAAATATCACGAGAAACGATGATTCAGCAAGACAAATTGCAATACATAGGTAGATGATACAAAGCTATGAATACAAAATAAGGTCATGTGGAGGTAGATAAGCAACAGAAGGTTGTAAGCTTTTCTTGATGACTCGCTTTTATTTAAACCGAGGCATAAGATTTGCATGGTCTATTGATTAAGAAGAGAACATAGTTTACATGCTTGTGTTACAACACACCCCTGCATACAAAAGGTGCTTCTCTCGCGTCATGATTGCACCCAACTTTTTTACGCTCGCGGCCACCCAAAGTGCCACCTCACTTTTGATGTTTTGAAGAATGATCATAGGAGGAGTGCTTTTGTGCCGAAAGGCCCGTGTATTTATTTCATTCCAAGTTATATTTACTAAAAGAAAATACTTGAGGGAAAAATTGGGCTGGCTAATTCCCTTGCCAAATTTGGTCGGGGCACAGGCTGGAACCAAACAACCCCAAGATGATATTTTGGAATTACCTATTTGACACGCACTGCGGCAAATTGTCGCATCTTCGCACATGAGATCGATGAGCGACTGTGATATGGGCCGACCCATTTCATTTTAAGCTATTGTACATTCAACATAATCCCGGTTTTGGGAAGAGAAGTTCCCGAATCAGGATTTGTTTGTTCTTTACTGGTTTATTCTTGTTTTGTGTTGGTCTTTCCCAAAAATTTCCTTTGCTTCTTCCTTTATAAAGCTCGCAAATTTCAAAAAATATTCACAAAGCATTTTCAGAAAAAATGTTTGCAAATTTGGGGGAAACTCTGGATTTCAGAAATGTTCGCAAATTTTAAAAATGCCATATTTCGAAAAGATGTTTGCAAATTCGAAAAATATGTGAATCTTTGGGAAAAAATTGAAATTTCCGCATTTTGAAAACTCATCACAATTTTGAAATAATATTTAAAAAAATGAGATTTTTTTGCATTTTTAATAAAAAATTGAAAAATATCTAATAATTAAAAAAATGTGTGTGCGCTTTCGAAAAATATTCTCTATTTTTTACTTGCTCCGTCCCAAAATTTTTGTCTTAGATTTATCTACACTATAAGAAATATGTCAACTTATGACCTTCTGTTAGTGACCCTGGAAGAATTGGTCATAGATCTATGACCATTTCAGACCAATTGGTCAAAAGGTGTTCGGGGGGCTCCAAACCCTAAACTATAACGACCATTTTGGTCAGAAAGGTCATAATTGCCTTACACGAAATGGTCATAAAGCAGATAGCACTGGTTCGCTGCCTTATTTCTAGCTGATCATGACCAATATAGATGGTCATAACCTTGTAAATTGTGGTGGGTTGCTACGACTAGGCGCCACCTCATCAGTTTTGCCTATGTGTCATGTCCATGTGGCAGTTTTTGCCCTAGGTTGTGAAGCAACCTATATTTCTGTCATTCCCAAAATTCCCCAAAAAATCTCATAAATTCTTTGGGTCATATCTTCATCAAATATGTAAAAAATCTTCCTTGCCTAGTTCAAAAATAATTCAAAAATATTCATTTTCCTATTTTGTTCAAAAAAACATTTTGTGAAGGAAGTACCACTTTGGCATGTCCAAATGGTATCCATTTTCTACAGTGCTTTCCTATGCCCAAATAACTATCCTCCACCAAATGCCAGCTCAATCCATTCATTATTCTGAGCCCAACTTCAACATTCGTATTTATGTCCAGTGTGGTACTTAGCAAAGCAAGTACCACCTAGACTCCTCCTTTTGAGCTGAAAATTTGTGAAGACGGTCTTCTTAGTAACTGATCATCCTCAACCAAAACTCAAGCCCATTATCCATGTGCATTTTCCCATACCGCTAATCAAACACTTGGCTGCTAATTCATGTTTGAGCATCGATCGGTCTCCTCGTGAGAATCTTATGTTGTAATTTTCTTCCTAGCACCTACCTGGGGAGTGACCAACCCACTAGACATGCCTAGGCCTCCCATAACACATGGCAATGCCACAGTCACATGGTGACAACGCGGCGGGCATGCGAGTTTACGCGCTCTAGAGTTGGGGCCCTCGACCACCGCCCAAACCTCGACGAATCGCCACCAAACCATGTATTTATGATTAAATAGGTACTTATGTAACTAGAAATGATTTTTGGAAAAAATAAATAACAAACTATGAGGGAGCTGCAGTTCAAATTTGACCCGCTTCCAACTGAATCGGCGGAAATTTGTCTTTTTCACGAGAGGTGGATCAAAACTTTTTACACCCAACCATTTTGTCAATTGTGCATTAAATATGTCCTAGTATTTTAGAAAATTGATTTGGTCCAATTTTGCAACAATTATTTGGGAGGTCCTTCACAAAAAAACCTCATTTTTGGCACTCGAAAAATGGAAAATGATTTTTTCGTCCAAAGAAAATGAAAACTTCCTTAGGCAATATTGTTTGCCTGCACCCTTGTGCACAATATGAGATCATTTGAACAAACTATGCCATGAATGTGGCCATAGGATTGATCATTTGGCTTAAAAGCCATGCATCTTCACGCATGATAGCTCATTTCTGAGAACACTTTTTTAAAAGAATTGTTGTATTACAAGTTTATTATTTTTCCTGGTAACTTGGTCATATATAATGACACAATGCGAAGGTTTTCCAATTTTTTGATTTTTTTGAATTTTTATGCCCGTTTCAAAATGCGGTCAAAACGACGGGAATGACCGTTCCTAGCTAGTGGTTGAATCTTGGATTTTTTTTGTGTTTCTCTGATTAAATAGATACTTATGTACCTAGAAATGATTTTTATAAAAAATAAAGAGCAAACTACAAGGCAGCTACAGTTCAAATTTGACCCACTTCCATCTGAATCGGCAGAAATTTGTCTTTTTCACGAGAGGTGGATCAAAACTTTTTACACCCAACCATTTGGTCAATTGTGCATTAAATATGGCCTAGTATTTTAGAAAAATGATTTGGTCCAATTTTGCAACAATTATTTGGGAGGTCCTTCACAAAAAAACCTCCTTTTGGGCACTCGAAAAATGGAAAATGAATTTTTCGTCCAAAGAAAGTGAAAACTCCCTTAGGCAATATTGTTTGCCATTCCAAGATGCACACTTGTGCACAATATGAGATCATTTGAACAAACTATGCCATGAATGTGGCCATAGGATTGATCATTTGGCTTGAAAGCCATGAATCTTCACGCATGATAGCTCATTTCTGAGAACATTTTTTAAAAGAATTGCCGTATTACAAGTTTATTATTTTTCCTGGTAACTTGGTCATATATAATGTCACAATGCGAAGGTTTTCCAATTTTTTATTTTTTTTTAAATTTTTTATGCCCGTTTCAAAATGCGGTCAAAACGGCGGGAATGACCGTTCCTAGCTAGTGGTTGAATCTTGGAAATTTTTTGGTGTTTCTCTGATTAAATAGGTACTTATGTAACTAGAAATGATTTTTGGAAAAAATAAAGAGCAAACTACGAGGTAGCTACAGTTCAAATTCGACCCGCTTCCAACTGAATCGACCGAAATTTGTCTTTTTCACGAGAGGTGGATCAAAACTTTTTACACCCAACCATTTGGTCAATTATGCATTGAATATGTCCTAGTATTTTAGAAAATTTATTTGGTACAATTTTGTAACAAATATATTTTAGGTCCTTCACAAAAAAACTCATTTTGGGCACTCGAAAAATGGAAAATGAATTTTTCATCCAAAGAAAATGAAAACTCCCTTAGGCAACATTGATTGGAATTCCAAGATGCACCCTTTTGCACAATATGAGATCATTTGAACAAACTATGCCATGAATGTGGCCATAAGATTGATCATTTGGCTCGAAAGCCATGAATCTTCACGCATGATAGCTCATTTCTGAGAACACTTTTTTAAAAGAATTGTCGTATTACAAGTTTATTATTTTTCCTGGTAACTTGGTCATATAGAATGACACAATGCGAAGATTTTCCAATTTTTTGATTTTTTTGAATTTTTTATGCCCGTTTCAAAATGTGGTCAAAACGATGGGAATGACCGTTCCTAGCTAGTGGTTGAATCTTGAAATTTTTTTGGTGTTTCTCTGATTAAATATATACTTATGTACCTACAAATTATTTTTGGAAAAAATAAAGAGCAAATTACGAGGTAGCTACAGTTCAAATTTGACCCGCTTCCAACTAAATCGGCCGAAATTTGTCTTTTTCACGAGAGGTGGATCAAAACTGTTGACACCCAACCATTTGGTCAATTATGCATTAAATATGTCCTAGTGTTTTAGAAAATTGATTTGGTACAATTTTTCAACAAATATATTATAGGTCCTTCACAAAAAAACTCATTTTGGGCACTCGGAAAATGGAAAATTGATCACGACCATTTTAGATGGTCATAACGGCATCAAAGGCTGCACTTCGTTCTGATTGGTCTATGGGCATGTCACGCAGATCAAGCATTAGAGACCGTCGGATGCTGCCTGATCCAACGGCCCACACCCCTCATCCTCTCCCCACCCACACCCACCCGAAAGCATCTCCCCTCACCTACACCACATGTCGTTGAGGACACTGACATGTGGGCCTAATTCCTCGCGGGCCCGCCTGTTAGTGGCCGAATGCCACCACTCACCCACCGCACACCACTCCTCCCCCCTCT
>LR738715.1:862767293-862811752 GCA_902687465.1 Secale cereale | reverse complement strand
CCCGCTCCCCCGCACACCACTCCTTCCCCCGCACACCACTCTCCACCCGCAGCCCAAACCCTAACCCCTCTCCTCTCTCCCTCCATTGGACCGCCGCCGCCATCTACGGCGGCCAATCCCGCCGCGACCTCCCCTCCCCGCACGACAACCCTTCCTCCCATCCACCTCTACGACCTCTGGCCGGCCGAGCATGGCGGGGGCTCCTCCCCCAATGCCAACTCCATCCCCGAGCGCGAGCGCCGGTTCCGGGCCTTCTGGGACAACCTCCACTTCGTCGACGCCCACAACGCGCGCGCCGCGGCCGGCGAGGAGGGCTTCCGCCTCGGCATGAACCGCTTCGCCGATCTCACCAACGCCCAGTTCCGCGCCGCATACCTCGGGGTCAAGGGCGCCGCCGAGAGGAGCAGGGCCGGCCGCGTCGTCGGCGAGATGTACCGCCACGATGGGGCCGAGAAGCTGCCCGAGGCCGTCGACTGGAGGGAAAAGGGCGCCGTCGCCCCCGTCAAGAACTAGGGCCAATGCGATGAGAAATCCCCCTCCTCCTCTCCTCTTACTAAGGCAACTTTTCTTGCCAGATAGTTAGATGCAATCCCCTCTTCTGCCCAGTTATTCTCGATCCCAAAATCGATCTATGATGGAGCAAGTGGTGCAGCCGTTGTTCTAGGGAAAATATATTCCTGTTTTGGGGCTTAATTAGTTACAAATTCGTTGACGTACAGGTAGGTTATAGTTTGCAAAAAAGTTCATCCTTTTCTTAGGACGAAAGCAACGGCCTTTGACTTCAGCAGGAGTTAATGGATGTTGTTACATTACATCTAAAAAAGTTAGCCTCAACTAACTGTGCAATGTAGAATGTACAAATTCGGATATTAAGTTCTCAAATTGGACCGCCTTTGGTACTTATATATACACAAATTGGATGCATTACTGTCTTAGTGGTACAATGCTATCGATTTCAGAATATTTCTGCACCGGGCTATGATTTAGATGACATTTACTGGACCTGAACCTATGCATTTGCTGGCATGCTATTGATATCTCCTTCCAATTCCGTGCAGAATGATATCTTTACTCAAGTGATGAACCCACTCGTTGAGGAGTTCCTGGGAGGAAAGAGCGGCCTTCTCGTTGCGATGGGTCCGACGGGGTCCGGCAAGACGCATACCGTCTTTGGCACGGCGAGAAATCCCGGCCTGTTGCCGCTCACGCTACAGAAGATCTTCGCCGCGGCATATGAATCCGAAGGCGGCGACCAATCGCCAAGGTACACCTGTTCTGGCCTTTATGCTACCAGCTTGGTACACTCTACTACGGTATGATCTGCATATCTAGTACTGGGTCTGCGCTAGGATTGATGCTAAATGCCGCAAATATAGCAAATGTTCAGAAGATTATTGCATCGTGCAAGTCTGTAAATTTCTGAAACTAAAAAAAGTTTTATAGTTTTGGATTCTTTTGCGAGCAGCTTATAACTTAACATGATCTACAAGTGCGAGTTCTTTGTTAGCAGGTTTTCTAGCTATGGCGGAAGCAATTAAATCACAAATGCTCTCTTAATGAGTTCCATGTCATACTTGCAGATCATTCTACTTGTCAATGTTCGAGATTCTCTGTGAAGGAAAAGGAGAACGGATTCTCGATCTTCTGTCTGATGCAGCAGAATTGGTCCTCCAGCAGTCAGCAACAATCAAAGGCCTTAAAGAGGTATCTACCATCTCAGTTGGCCTGCTTTCCTTAAAATTATGCCCCTTGGAACAACACTTTGAATATGCCTGATAGGGTCATATAGTAGTCTTACTCTGATGTCAGTTTAAATGTCATGGCCACGACTTTGTGACAACTTAAATTTCACGATCAGAATGAAGATGAATGAGATGTTTCTGTTTCGAGTACTTTTAAGGAATTTGCACTTCTAAGCTGTAATCAACCTTGGCTTCCAACCTGAAAGATGGGGCCTTGGAATGGCACATTCCATTTCCAGTTGATATGCACTGCGTTGATATGTATAGTTTATGATTGTTTACCTTACTGTAGAGTGAAAAATTCTCTCCAAAATAGAGTGCAAAGAAAATGAAAATGAACTGTAAGAAGACGTCCATAACCCACACAAAGGTTGAAAAAGAACTGTAGAGTGAAAAATCCAATCCATCCATGTATATTTATTTATGTACCACCCAACTATGTTCATAACCCACACAAAGGCTGAAAGACGCATAAAATGAAATTTTCTTCTGTGTAATCTTAATACAGTCTCATATATCTTTTCATTTCAGCCTTTAAAGTCCAATGCACACACCCTAGCTATATCTTGAGGTGATGCATTACTGTCTTAGTGTTATGAGGCTTGTTTATTTCTGCACTGAACTGAAGCTTGTGTTTATAAGTGTAGCTTGTGTTATACTCTTTACTGAATGCTCTGTGCCACGATCCCATGAGTAACAAGTTTGATTCTTAATCCTCTTTGTAATTATACTTTGACTGTACTGAAGCTTGTGTCTGATTGTAGGCATATGGTACTGAACTATAGTACTGAACTACACTATAGTAACAAGAGTAGCTTGTTTTAATGCTTGTTGCTGCTGCAAAACTACCCTTCAAGATGAAATTAGTTTGCTGGTGTTTACTCTCTACTAAAGAGATATTAGTAAAGTTGTCGTTGGTGGTTCAATTCTGAATATATACCGACATATGAATTCTAAATATTACTCTGTTCTAAAGAGATGTGTACTGAACTGCTCGTTCTTCTCCTTGCATCCGAGAAAATTGGCGCTTAATCTGCTATTGATTACAGTCTTTGTTCGTTAATACCAAGTCTAATTGTTCCTTTCATTTTTTCATGTTACTCACGCTAGCAGTATGACCGGATGCGAGGACCTGCTCACTGACCAAGACAATCTATGAGCTCCCAGCGCCGCTGATACAAGGTGCGTTAGGGCCAAACCTCTTCCGGAAGAAGGCCACACTCGTAGCCCCTCTGGATCAAATTGGTATCCCTTCCTGCCTCTCCTTTTGGATTCACATGATTTTGCCTCATGAATTGATGGATGTGTCTGTAATTGTAAAGTCTGGTCCTCGTTTACTTTCTATAATTTATTGCATGCTTGGTGAGGCTATGTCAAGTGTCTAAATTTTGAATGCATGCGCTAAGGCATTTTTGAGCACTTCGCGTTGATTGGGAATTTAGCTCCTGTAATATTCTTGAAGTTCATTGTTATATACTTCTTATTGTAGGATGGCAAATTGTCGCAGCTGGAGCAAGTCTCACAAGAGAGAGCATTGAAGTCCATTGTACTCTCATGTTATATACTTCTTGTTGTAGGATGGCAAGTTGTAGGATGTGCCATAATTGTCTTATTGCATATTCCCTCTGTTCCTTCTATATTCCTGTGTAAGGAAATGTATTCCTGAGATGATTTGTTATGTAAACCTGATGTGATGCGATGGATGATTTGAATTTCATATGGAGTTTTCTTGATTTGAATATGAAATAATGTTGGATGTATGTGTGTGTAACTGGGCTAGAGGCTGGTCCAAAAGGCCGAGATCTAATACCGGACAAATAATTGGGTTGAAGAAGGCCAAAGCCCAACAAGCACTGGGTCGTTTAAAAAATGAAACAAAATAAAATCTCAGAAAATAAAAAAGGAAATAGATTGCAAAAAGGATGAGGACCAAAAAAATGGCAGAAGCTCATGAAAGATGAATTGTTGGGTCAGGCCCATGTAGCTAATAAAAGCACAGGGAAAAACATTAAAAAGGCTTAATTGTTGGGCTAGGCCCATGTAGAAAATTGAATTGGACCGGGCTGATTCTTGTGCCACATCAGATTGCCACGTCGGATGCCTACGTGGCCTGGGGAGGCTGCTAGTGACCAAAACACGACCGTAGGCATATTTTGGTCATAAACGTCCATGACCTTCTCACAGAGAAGGTCGCTAATGTCAGTTTATGACGGCTAGCTTTTGACCTTATGTTTTTTGTCACAAAAAGGTCACAAATGGAAAACTATGACCTTTCAGTGACCAATAGTGGTAGTCACAAGTTGACATATTTCTTGTAGTGCTAGATAGGGAAGTATGTAACACTAAAATGTGACTAGATACATCCGTATTTAGACAAATCGAAGACAAGAATTTTTGGGACGGAGGGAGTACAAGAAAACGTTCGCTGCAGTATGCTCGGTCGCTTTGCTACAGTGATCCATTGTTCCATACTTCCGTTAACTTGCCTCGTGCGCCAATTGAACTGGGGCAGTCGGCCAGTGCGTTTCCACGACAGTCTGCCACAATAATCAGTGGAACTTGGGCCATGTATGTATGGGCCAACGCTACAAGTTGCGGACTCGATTTGGAACAAGAGGAAGAGTGAGTTGGAGGCCGGCCGAAAGAAGCTTGTAATAAGCCCGTGGGCTCATCGGCCTTCTGCTTGTAAACGAGGCAAGAAGAAGAAGCAGAGGACGCAAATCCGACACCGTCTACGCGCCGCCTCGTGCCCTGTTTTTCCCCTACGGCGCCGCCTAGGGTTTCGACGTACTCTGGCGCCGCTGCCGGTTTTTACCTCTCCTCCCCTGTAGATCTTTGCTGGTGTACCTCTCTGACTCGGGCTGATCAAGGAAGGTTCCTTGCAACCTTACCCGGCCTTGGTTTCGTGGGGTTCTTCTGGCAGATCGACTTAGGGTTTGTCGTGGTAATAGCAAGATCGGATTGCCCATGGCGGCTGGATCAAGTTCACAGGGAAGGCATGGCAAGGAGACAATGGAGGAACTACTTGCCCGCTTAAATCTCCAAGAGGAAGAGGACGATGATTTTGTGTGGGAGGATGATACGTCCAAACGTATCTATAATTTCTGCTTGCTCCATGCCTCTTTTGTGTGATATTGCTATGATATTTATGCACTTCCATACACTTTTGATCATATTTGGACTAACCTATTAACTCAGTGCACCCCAGTGCCAGTTTCTGTTCTCTGCTGTTTTTGTATTCCAGGTTTTCCCATTACTTAAATTGCCAGAAAAATTCTGGGAAAAATATATAAAAAATCAGCGCTCCAGAAGCTTCCACGCGCCAGAAGTGGGGCCAGAGGGGAGCCAGGGGCAGCCCAGACGGCCTGCCCACGCGGGCCCCCTCCTAGCCGCGTCGGGGGGCGCCTGGGCCCCCCTCTCCGCTTCTGGTGACCCCCTTTGGCATATATTTAGCACGCGTCCCGAAACCCTCGAGGACGGAACCCTTTTTCGCGATCTCATCTCTGTTCCGCCGCCGCCGCGCTTCCAAGATCGGGAGCACCAGGAGAACTCTTCCCGGCACCCTGCCGGAGGGGAGGATCACCACCGGGAGCTTCTCCACCACCATGGACGCCTCCCGGATGAGTTGTGAGTAGTCCCCCTTGGATGATGGGTCCATGACCAGTAGCTATGTGATGTTCTCCTCCCCTCTTTGTTCTTCATGGATTAGACCTCGTGAGCTGCCCTACATGATCGAGGCACATATGTAATCTTTATGCTGTTGCTATGTTGAGTTTGCTGGGATCCGATGGATTATGAGATTATGTTCAGATTGTGTGTGAGTAATATATTTGATTCACCTCTTTTATATTTATGTTCTTGAGTAATTCTTGCATGTTCTCCGTTGCTATTTATTGCTTTGGCCGAGTAGTAGGTAGTAACTCCAAGAGGGAACGTTATGCTTGATTGTGGGTTCATGCCCCTCGATGACTAGCTTGAGTGACAGAAACATGAGTCTAGGGGATGTGCTGTTGCCACAAGGGGGAAAACAACGGTGCTTGTACTTGCGGGTGCAAGGATTGTTTACTTTACGCAAAGTTCTTTTAATGCAGTTGTCTGTTGCTTTGAGTTTACACTTTGGGTGTGATACGTCCAAAATGCATCACTATTTGTATCATAATTTATCCTTATACAATGATATATTTCACGTTACGGTGATGTTCTTATGTTGTTTTGGTCTATTTTACACTATTTGCAAACTTTCCGATGCCGAAGCAGCAGACACAGGATTCAGTAGTAAAAAGTGGACGCTGAGTTGCTGAAGAAGAATACCTCCAAATTACCTGAAAATTGACGGGAGATATTTTTCAGACGGATCACGAAGGCACGCAAAAGGGCAACCAGAGGGGGGCCACAGGGTGCCAAGGCGCCCTGGGGGCGCGCCCCCCTGGCCGCGCTGAGGGGGCGGCTGGAGCCCCTGGCCCACCTCTGGTCGCCCCCTTTTGCATATATGCTCTCCGTTATCCAAAAACCCTAGGGACGGGGATTTTTACGGAGTTCCCCCGCCGCTCCGTGGCGGAAACCTACAGAGAAGAAAAAGCCATCTCCGGCGGGCAGATTCCGCAAGGGAGATCCCCTCCCGGAAGGGGAGATCGTCGCCATCGTCATCACCATCGTCACGGTCATCATCGAGATCATCATCAACATCATCCCCAACACCTGCACCATCTCCATCTTCATCCAAATCTCATCTTACAATCGCAACTTGTGTTGTAACTCGTACTACCTATCCTCTCTACTCCATCGGTGTTGATTACTACTTTGTGGTGAATGCTATTGAGTTTTGTTGGAGAAATATTATTATGTCCAGATTGTTTATCACCTATTTATCCCCACTGATCATGATCTCCTTTATGTCTCGTGAGTAGTTACCTTAGTTCTTGAGGACATGGGGAAGGTCTTGTTGCTAGTAGTCATATGCTGTTGAAGTAATATGTGTTGTTTGATACTTAAGTTGCGTTGTCATTCTACTAGTGGTGTTGTGTGAGTCAAACACCCAACACTTCGCCTTATTAAGGACCTAGGAGAATACATTGTGTATAAAGAATGCTTATGGTGGGTTGCCGGAGTGACAGAAACTTGAACCCCAGTTCGCACGCTTTTGCATAAGGGAATAATGGATCCTCGATCCTATTGCTATGGTTAGGCTTTTTCCTTAAATTCTATCTTGTATTTGCGGATGCTTGCAAGGTGTTTAATCATAAGAGTGCACTCATCTTAGTCTAGAGAGTGTACTAGCATAGATCCACCCACTCAACACTTATCAACACATAACATAGTATCGATACGGAATATGGTGAAAGCACATGACTACCTCTCCCGTGTGTCCTCAGGAACGCTTTAGTCTTTATAAGTTCAGCTGCTAGGCCTCTCCTTTGCTAAGAAAGGGTTGGGCCACTTGTTACTCTCAGTACCTTTTACATAACTTGCTTTTACTTTCCTGTTGCTTATACCGAGAAAACCCCTAAAAGTTATCTTTCAGTGCTTGAAGTGATTTCTTGCTCAGAATCGCTTATCAATACCTTCTGCTCCTCGTTGGGTTCGACACTCTTACTTATCGAAAACACTGCAATAGATCCTTTACGGTTGAGGGTCATCAAGTACCGTTTTATGGCGCCGTTGCCGGGGAGCGTAGCGCTATTGGTAAAGTGAAACTGGTAAGGAAGTTTTTACAATTCTGTTTTTGTTTTTGCTATTGCTGCTCTTTGTCCTTATGGATAGCCCTGTTATTGGAGCGTTGCTTGCGGGAAGACGCCCCACACCTGTGGTGGTTGATCCTCCCCCTACTAAAATTGTGCCTTATAAAATACCAGCTGGCATTATCGATTATGTTTTGGCTAATCATTATGCAGGAGACAGACATCCCGGTGAACACTTGCTATATCTATCACAGCTAAGTTCATTATTTAAGCTTGCAGGTGTATCGAGGGAGTTTGTCATGAGAAAATTGTTTGCCGTATCACTTATAGATAAAGCTTCGGATTGGTATAGGCTTCTCGATAACTCACACTTGCTTGACTGGCAGGAGCTTATGTCTCTCTTTTATACTAAGTTTTATCCTCTTCATGAAATTCATCGAGACAGGAACTATATCTATAACTTTAGGTCTCGTGACGGAGAAAGCATTGCTCAAGCTTGGGGGAGGTTGAAGGCCCTAATGCTCAAATGCCCTATTCATAAGCTTTCCAAGGAAATTATACTTACAAATTTTTATGCCAGGCTTTCTCGTCAGGATAAGGAGGTGCTAGATGCCTCCTCTAGTGGGGTATTTCAGAAGAAGAGTGTTGAAGAAAGGTGGGATCTCATTGAAAGGATCCAGAGGAATACCGAAGATTGGGAAATTGATAAAGGTATTGAACCCGCTATAAATTATGAACATGATTATATTGAGAGCTATGTGAAAACTGAATACTTCAATACTTTTTGCTCTAAGATTGGTCTTGATTCCCATCTAGTGATTGATTTCTGTAAGAATTTTTCCTCTCACGTTGATTCTTTTAAAAAGAAGAGAGACGAGCACCATGAACCTTTTAAAGAGCCACCTATTGATATTTATGTTGCTGACCCTATTTTGCCTGCAGTTATATATGAAAAGCCTCCTTTTCCCGCAAGGATAAAGGAGCACTCTTTTGTAACAGGCATAATAAATAAAAGTGAGAGAAGAGTTGATGAGCCTGAGGACCAGATCAAAGTCGATCCTCAAGTTGCATTGATTAAAGACCTTGCTACTAATGATGTTTTGGATTCCAATATAAATTTTTGTGCTGTTTCCACTAACCTTGTCACAGCCAAGAATAAAGGCCCAATTTCAGGTACTCCAGTGATATCTGTTAAAATAGGAGATCACAATTATTATGGGCTATGTGATTTGGGATCGAGTGCAAGCGCTATCCCTTATTCACTTTATGAAGAAATCATCGGTGAGATTTCCCCTTGTGAACTTGAAGAAGTTGATGTTACCATTCATCCTGCAAACAGAACAACTATCTCTCCTATCGGGATTGTGAGGGACGTTGAAGTCCTATGTGGAAAGGTAAAATACCCTACCGACTTTCTAGTACTTGGTTCAGAGAGGGACAATTTTTGTCCAATTATTTTTGGTAGACCTTTTCTTAGAACTTGTGGAGCTATAATAGATTGCAAGAAAGGTAAAGTTTCTGTTGAATTCGGTGGTGAGCCATATGAATTTAATTTTTCTAAGTTCTATAAGCAACCTCGTGGTACTGATTTACCTAGTGATGATAAAATTATTGAAAGTATTGCCTCTATTGCTATTCCCCCTAATGATCCTTTGCAGCAATACATGGAGGACCAGTAGAATGATTTGCATATGCAGGAAAGAAATGAACTAGATGAAATATTTTTGAGGCAGCCTGCTATCCTGAAGCACAACCTTCCGGTTGAACCTTTGGGAATTTTATCAAAACCGAAGGAAGACCCGGTGTTCGATCTTAAACCTCTTCCCGATACGCTCAAGTATTCTTATTTAGATGAAAAGAAAGTATATCCTGTTATTATCAATTCTAACCTTTCAGGATATGAAGAAGAGCGATTATTGGAAGTACTTCGTAAACACCGAGGCGCAATTGGCTATACCCTTGATGACCTTAAGGGGATTAGTCCATCTATCTGTCAACATACTATCAACCTTGAGCCTGATGCTAAACCAGTTGTTGATCATCAACGACGGTTGAACCCGAAGATGATGGATGTTGTGAGAACTGAGATTCTCAAGCTTCTGGTCGCAGGTATTATCTACCCTATAGCTGATAGTAAGTGGGTAAGTCTGGTACATTGTGTTCCTAAGAAAGGAGGTACAACTGTGGTTCCTAATGATAAAAATGAATTAATACCTCAGAGAATTATTATTGGATATAGAATGTGTATTGATTACAGGAATTTGAACAAGGCAACCAGGAAGGATCACTACCCGTTGCCGTTCATCGACCAATTGCTTGAAAGGTTATCCAAAAATACCCACTTTTGTTATCTCGATGGTTATTCTGGCTTCTCTCAAATTCATGTTAACACTGCCGATCAAGAGAAGACCACTTTTACTTGTCCCTTTGGTACTTATGCTTATAGGCGTATGCCTTTTGGTTTATGTAATGCCCCTGCTACTTTTCAGAGGTGTATGTCTGCTATCTTTCATGGTTTCTGCGGGGATATTATGGAAGTCTTCATGGACGATTTCTCCGTCTATGGAACTTCTTTTGACCATTGTCTTCACAACCTTAATAAAGTTTTGCAGAGATGCGAGGAGACAAATTTGGTACTCAACTGGGAAAAGTGCAACTTCATGGTTAATGAAGGAATTGTTCTTGGTCACAAGATTTTCGAAAGGGGAATTGAAGTGGACAAAGCCAAGATCGAAGCTATTGAGAGGATGCCCTATCCAAGGGACATCAAAGGTATTCGCAGTTTCCTCGGTCACGCAGGTTTTTATAGAAGATTTATTAAAGACTTTTCTAAAACCTCAAGACCCCTCACTAATCTTCTCCAGAAGGACGTTCCTTTTGTATTTGATGAAAATTGTAAGGAAGCTTTTGAAGTCCTTAAGAAAGCTTTAATAACCGCTCCTATAGCACAACCACCTGAATGGAATTTACCTTTTGAGATTATGTGTGATGCAAGTGATTTTGCTGTTGGTGCTGTTTTAGGACAAAGAGTTGATAAGAAATTGAATGTTATACATTATGCTAGCAAAACTCTTGATAGTGCTCAAAGGAATTATGCTACTACTGAGAAGGAATTCTTAGCTATAGTTTTTGCTTGTGATAAATTTAGACAGTATATTGTTGATTCCAAAGTTATTATTCATACTGATCATGCTGCCATTAAGTACCTTATGACAAATAAGGATGCCAAGCCAAGGCTCATCAGATGGGTACTCCTTCTTCAAGAATTTGATTTGCAGATTGTTGATAGGAAAGGAGAAGACAATCCGGTAGCGGACAATCTTTCAAGGATGGAAGATATACCGCATGATCCCATCCCAGTCAACGATAGTTTTCCAGACGAGCAACTTGCCGTTGTAAAAGTACAATCTCTTTCCGACCCTTGGTATGCAGATTATGCTAATTTTATTGTTGCAAAGTATTTGCCTCCAGGTTTGACACTTCAGCAAAGGAAGAAGTTCTTTCATGATTTGAGGCACTACTTCTGGGATGACCCACATCTTTTCAAAGAAGGCCCCGACGGGATCGTGAGAAGATGCATTCCGGAACATGAGCAGAAGGACATTCTCAGACGGTGTCATGATAGTCCCTATGGAGGACATCATGCCGGTGAGAGGACTGCACATAAGGTTCTTCAATCAGGTTTTTATTGGCCTACTCTCTTTAAAGATGCTAGAAATTATGTTTTAGCCTGTGATAAATGTCAGAGAGTTGGCAACATTAGTAGAAGGAATGAGATGCCTATGAATTACTCACTAGTGATTGAAACTTTTGATTGTTGGGGTTTTGATTTTATGGGTCCTTTTCCTTCTTCGCACAAGTACACTCACATTTTAGTAGCTGTTGATTATGTGACCAAGTGGGTTGAAGAAATCCCCACTGAAAGTGCGGATCACAAGACATCTTTGAAAATGCTTAAAGATGTAATTTTTCCTAGGTTTGGTGTACCAAGGTATCTCATGACTGATGGGGGATCACACTTCACGCACGGAGCTTTTAGAAAAGCTTTGGCTAAATACGATGTTAATCATAGAATTGCTTCACCATATCATCCTCAAACTAGTGGGCAAGTTGAGCTCACCAATAGAGAGATTAAGTTGATCTTGCAGAAGACAGTAAACAGAAATAGAAAGGACTGGTCAAATAAGTTAGGAGATGCTTTGTGGGCATATAGAACTGCTTACAAAAACCCCATGGGCATGTCCCCCTATAAGATGGTGTATGGCAAGGCTTGCCATTTGCCATTAGAGTTAGAACACAAAGGTTTCTGGGCTGTTAGAGAGCTTAACGCTGACCCAAAATTAGCGGGTGAGAAGCATCTCATGAACTTGACTTCTCTAGATGAATGGAGAAGTGAAGCTTACGAGAGCGCTAAAATGTTCAAGGAAAAGGTAAAAAAGTGGCATGATAGGAAGATTCTGAAATGTGAATTTAATGTTGGTGAAAAAGTTTTGTTGTTTAGATCCTGTTTCAGGTTTTCTCCAGGTAAACTACTTTCCAGGTGGGAAGGACCATTTCATATTGAAGAACTTTATCGGTCTGGTGTAATTAAGATTAATAATTTTGAAGGCACCAAACCTCAAGTTGTGAATGGGCAAAGACTTAAACATTACATAGCAGGAGACCCTGTCAATGTTGATGTGAATATAATATACACAACAACCCACGAAGAACATGTTGGAGCCCTGTTTCAGACACCAGCAGAAGCAGAATAAAGAAAAGGTAAGTAGTACGGTAAGGAAACATCGCGAACCGCCATAAAAGTTCCGTATTACGAGTTTCTGCCAAATTAGTAAAATTCCGAGCCTAAGTGGAGCCGGAGACGACCTCCAGGGAGTCCAGGCGCCCCCCTGGCGCCCCCCCCCTGGGCCGCGCCGGGAGGCCGCCTGGACACCCGAGAGTCCGTCTCTGACCCCGCTTTGGTCAGTTACCTTCCTTTCTGTGCATAAATTTTTCCTATATATTTGCCCGGATTGTTCCGGCAACGTATCTTGCGATTTCGCGTGTTTTCTCTTCGATCTGTTTCTGCTAGGGAATCTTTCAGCTGAATTTAGGTGCCATGGCTTCTCCAAGTTCCCCCAAGGACAAGTTTGTCGTCAACGTCATCAACCCTTACCTCGCTGAGGTGAAGAAGCACCCTTAGGTTGTTCGGATGGAGGACGGTGTCCTTCATTAAGAAGATCTGAAGGGACCTATCAAGGAGGGGAGCGTCCATGCCAGGCTGGAAGAAGCGGAGCAAGAAGTCTTCGAGTACAAGAAGATGATCGAGCGTGGTGTTGAAGCTAACTTTAACATCACCAACGAGCTGAAGAACTCCTTCCTGAAGGAGATGAAGGAGATGTGGAAAAGCACCACCGCGTCTGAAGAAAGAATTATAGAGCTCCAAGGGCAAATTAATGATCTAGATAACCAGAACTGTGAGTATGAACTAAGGTTTATGCGCATGAGTTTGGGTGCTGAATGCAGGATTCAGGAGACGAGCTTCTCATACGAGACTTTAGCTAGATATCCATGGAAGCGTTTCGCCAAGGACTACGTGATCAACGCCAACAAGCATGATGAGTGAAATCTCCTAGGGTAATGGCATTCCCTTGGCTTGTTCCAAGCTTGGGGGAGTGCCGGGTATCATTATCTTTACCTTTTGTCTTTTAGAGTCAAGTGGAGTCGTATCATGTCTAGGTAGGTTATTATATGAGATAGGTGTGTGCATTGAGGTCTATCACTCCTTCGGTGAAGAATTGTATCCGTGAGTGTGGAGTCGTCCATGATGGAATATTAATGAGAAGTTTATTGGTTCCTTTTGCTGCACTCGGTATTCTCTTCACGCAATCGACCTTATATGATGATTCTTATGGGGAGTATTGACCTTGTGTCAGGTATGGCTGTGAAAACTTTATTTAATCTTGGCAAACATAGCTTTGGTCATAACAACAAGCATGATTTTCTTAAAGTATCAACATAGCCAAAACCTTTATGTTATTATGTTTGACGTGTTATGCTGACAAGGAAGACAACTTGATGTGTTATGCTTATTCCAATGTTCATGCTTTATATTGCTTTGCATCTTAGTCATCATCAATTGTCTGTTCTTTCAAAACTTTTGCTAGCCTAACTCTATACTAAGCGGAATTCTGCTTGTGCATCCATACCCTTAAGCCAATACCTTCCATATGAGTCCACCATACCTTCCTACTCGTGGTATTCCACTACCACCTCCTAAAGTACATAATTTATGTGCTATCCTCAAATGTTCAAAATCTTTTATTTTGTGCCTCTGTTTTAGCTCATGAGGAAGTAATAGCTAATCCATGATCTTTTTGAGTTGGACAAGCTTCACCCCGGGATTGCATGTATAATGTGCAAACCCATAATACGAGAAGGAACTGGCATTGAGTGCGCCCGGCTCAAAAAGATAATATAACAAACAAACCGTCCTTCATGCTTTGTTCATGAGAAATCAGAAAACTTTGGCCGTGATTAACAAAGGAGAATAAGAGGATGTGATCGTCCTCGTGCGGGAGCCGTTCCTCGAAACTTGTCCAGCTCAAGAAGTAGTTGAGTTATCTATTAGCATTCGTTGACAAACCATGCACCTCTCAAAACTTGTTTTCATTCTGTTTGATTTGAGGATAGCACATAAGTTTTCCCTACTACCCTAGAGCAGGGCCCATCTTTTAATTTTAAGTTGAGTCAGTTATTCCTACTCCCTTCTATTCTTAAAGAGAACAGACATTTGATGTTGATAAGGATTCATTCATATAAAGCTGCATTAAGATTTGTCATATCATATCCTTGTTGACATTATCATTCGATAAATAAGTTGTTTGTCATGCCCAGCTAAGGCAAATATCTTCCTTTGTGTTAACACTTTCACTTCTTGCCTATTAACATGTTATTTCAAAAAGCTTCAATTGATCTCATCAAAATATAAGAACAAAAGTTAAGTCTATTTGTTGTTCTTTGACCAAAGGACATGTTTGCCATGATATAATGAGTTTCCTTAGCCCTACTTTCGAATATAAGTGTTATCACTCTTTTATAAGGGCTTTATGAATTGAAGATTGTTGTTGAGGATATTTGAGTTGGTCAAGAAACTATGATGCTTCTTGTCCGTATTTTATTTATCGACACTTCACTCTCTAAACTTGTGGACAGGTTCACCGAGTTCATATTCGCTTGGGGACAAGCGAGGTCTAAGCTTGGGGGTGTTGATATGTCCAAAATGCATCACTATTTTGTATCATAATTTAACCTTATACATTGATATATTTCACGTTACGGTGATGTTCTTATGTTGTTTTGGTCTATTTTACACAGTTTGCAAACTTTCCGATGCCGAAGCAGCAGACGCAGGATTCGGCAGTAAAAAGTGGACGCTGAGTTGCTGAAGAAGAATACCTCCAAATTACCTGAAAATTGACAGGAGATATTTTTCAGACGGATCACGAAGGCACGCAAAAGGGCAACCAGAGGGGGGCCACAGGGTGCCCAGGCGTCCTGGGGGCGCGCCCCCCCTGGCCGCGCCGGGGGGCGCCTGGAGCCCCTGGCCCACCTCTGGTCGCCCCCTTTTGCATATATGCTCTCCGTTATCCAAAAACCCTAGGGACGGGGATTTTTACGGAGTTTCGCTGCTGCTCCGTGGCGGAAACCTACAGAGAAGAAGAAGCCATCTCCGGCGGGCAGATTCCGCCGGGGAGATCACCTCCCGGAAGGGGAGATCGTCGCCATCGTCATCACCATCGTCACGGGCATCATCGAGATCATCATCAACATCATCCCCAACACCAGCACCATCTCCATCTTCATCCAAATCTCATCTTACAATCGCAACTTGTGTTGTAACTCGTACTACCTATCCTCTCTACTCCATCGGTGTTGATTACTACTTTGTGTTGAATGCTATTGAGTTTTGTTGGAGAAATATTATTATGTCCAGATTGTTTATCACCTATTTATCCCCACTGATCATGATCTCCTTTATGTCTCATGAGTAGTTACCTTAGTTCTTGAGGACATTGGGAAGGTCTTGTTGCTAGTAGTCATATGCTGTTGAAGTAATATGTGTTGTTTGATACTTAAGTTGCGTTGTCATTCTAATAGTGGTGTTGTGTGAGTCGAACACCCAACACTTCGCCTTATTAAGGACCTAGGAGAATACATTGTGTATAAAGAATGCTTATGGTGGGTTGCCGGAGTGACAGAAACCTGAACCCCAGTTCGCACGCTTTTGCATAAGGGAATAATGGATCCTCGATCGTATTGCTATGGTTAGGCTTTTGCCTTAAATTCTATCTTGTATTTGCGGATGCTTGCAAGGTGTTTAATCATAAGAGTGCACTCATCTTAGTCTAGAGAGTGTACTAGCATAGATCCACCCACTCAACACTTATCAACACATAACATAGTATCAATACGGAATATGGTGAAAGCACATGACTACCTCTCCCCTGTGTCCTCAGGAACGCTTTAGTCTTTATAAGTTCAGCTGCTAGGCCTCTCCTTTGCTAAGAAAGGATTGGGCCACTTGTTACTCTCAGTACCTGTTACATAACTTGCTTTTACTTTTCTGTTGCTTATACCGAGAAAACCCCTAAAAGTTATCTTTCAGTGCTTGCAGTGATTTCTTGCTCAGAATCGCTTATCAATACCTTCTGCTCCTCGTTGGGTTCGACACTCTTATTTACCGAAAACGCTGCAATAGATCCCTTACGGTTGAGGGTCATCAGGGTGGGACTCGCAACTTAATACCAGCGAGATGTTCTGGATAGATATCTCAAGGTGGATGATTAGTAGTAGATGCAGATGGATTTCGGTCTACTTGCCTTGGCGTACCGCCCATGCTTTTGAGCCTCTACCTTTCTTTACAGCATAGTTAGCATTGGTTTGCGCACATAATCCTGTCAATCGCCCAGCTGTAATTTGTTTACCTCGCTTAGCTGTTTTATCGTCTTTTGGGAGAGAGACATCACTAGTGAACATCATGGGAACCCAGTCCATATTACCATCACTGATCACACCCGCTATTTACTTCATGTTCTTATTTCCTAGTTGCAGTCATACCTATCACTATTATCTCTTGCGTTTGATCCTTTGTAAACGACAAGGCCGGAGGGATTGACAACCTCTCTATACTCGTTGGGAGCAAAGTTATTTGTATCTGTGTGCAGGTCCAGTCAAGCAGAAGTTTCTGAAGCTATTGACACCATCTTGTCGACCCTCGGAGTCTCACGGGATTCGATCCTTGGTATCTTTGCCAAGGGAAATTTGCCGCTACGCTACATCTCAAACCTTCCACTTGGGGTAACCAACTAGGGGCGAGAAGCCATCAGAGGAGGAGCTGCCGGACCTTGGTGAGCCGGCGAAGTGGCTTGCTATAGTCAGGGTGCACACCTCTAGGACCTTTAGCCCTAATGTTTTATATGGGGACATGCGTGTGGCATGGAATCCAGCGAAAACGGTGGTTTGGAGGAAGATCAAGGACAACCTATTCACAGCTCAATTCAGATGCCTTGGTGATTGGAATAAGGCCATGGTTGAGGGGCCTTGGCTTTTCACGGATCAGGCTGTGATCATGGAGGAGCACGATGGCTTCAAAAACCCTGATAACATCAAGCTGGACAAATTAGCAGTTTGGGCTCAAATCCATCGGCTACCTGACAACTTCTTAATTGAACCTGCAGTCAGGGGGATGGCTTCTCGCATTGGCGAGGTGGAGGAAGTTCAGCTTAAGCTACCAGCAGGCTTCTTCGGAGAGTTTGTTAGCGTAAGGGTGAAAATAGACATCAATGCAAAGATTAAGAGGTTTGTAACTGGTAAGAAGGGAGATGAAAGAGTTAGATACCAAGTAAAGTATGAGAAATTGCCAGTTTTTTGCTTTAATTGTGGTGAATGCGGGCATTGGCATGAGGAGTGCGGTAATGGCGTTCATGATGAAACCAAGTTTGAATGGGGAGAATTTGTTTTGGCTGGCAATGTACGCTTCGGGTAATCGGGAAGAAGTGGTTTTGGTAATCAGAGGGGAAGAGGAGGCCCAAGGAATGCCGGAGGGAGAGGCAGGGGCAGAGAGCAATTCAATCCCAATCAGAGCTGGCGTTTCAACGCTCACCATAACGAACCTCGCAATGAAGTAGGACAGCAAGTTGTAAGTGCAGAAACGACACAGTCTCCCGGTGCGTCAGGGCCAGGTGAGCCGCATGGTAAGATGGGCGTGCCGTCTGCTATGGCTTTGGAGGCAGCAGTGGTAAGCAATAAGAGACAGTCGTTGGAAAACCAACATTCAGGGACAGCTCAGTCCCTCGACGGGAAAGAAGATGTTGTGGATCCAGGGATTTCTACAGCTCTTGTACCATCTGAAAAGCCTGTTGGGGTTCCCCCGCTTCCGCCTGTCTATGTCTCTCCAAGGTAAGAGGTGAAACGGACCAAGAAGAATGATGCACTATCGGCGGCCTCCCCGACGGAAGACCGCCGGGCGCAATGAATCTGTTATGCTGGAATTGTCGAGGGATAGGCCACACCCCGACAATTCAAGAGCTGTCCGAATTGGCGCGAAAGTTTGCCCCTAAAATACTCTGCATAGTTGAAACCCAAATTTCTAGGGTTAGGGATGAAAACTTAGTAAGGACTTTAGGTTTTGATAACGCTTTTGCTTTTGATTCCTCCGGAAGAAGTGGAGATTTGCCTATGTTTTGGAATAATGAAATAAAGATTGAAAATTTGGGTTATTTGAGGTATCACATTGATAGAGCTCTGGGGACGGTAGATTAGTGCCAAAACTTCCCCCAGGCAGAGGTGCAACATATTACATCAGCTACGTCCAATCACAATGCCATATTGCTGAACCTAGCACCGACACAAGGGAGGAAGGGAGCGAAGATTTTCCGGTATGAGGCCATGTGGGACACGCATGCAGAATTAAGGCCTACCGTTCGACCTGCATGGGAGCTCGATGGTCATAATCCATCGGTGGAGGGTGTGCGCAGGAAACTGGCGGATCTTGCACAGAACCTAGGGGAGTGGTCCAGAACGACGTTTGGCAGTGTTCGAGGTGAGATAAAGAAGTTAAGAAAGGAGCTTGACCGATTGCGGAGCCAACCACAGAGGACGGGGCCGTCGCACGTTGAAATAAAAATTAATGACAAACTTATCGAGCTCTACATGAGAGAAGAAATAATGTGGCGACAGAGGTCGAGAGTACAATGGCTATCAGAAGGGGATAGAAATACACATTTCTTCCACGTGAGGGCTTCGATGCGGATGAGAAAGAACTTGATAAAATCACTTCAAAAACCAAATGGTCAGCTTACTGAAGAACCCACGGAGATGCAACAATTAGCGCTTGATTTCTATAAGAATCTCTACACGTCAGAAGGTATCCAAGCCATGTAGGATGTGCTCGATCATGTTCCAGTGAAAGTAACGGCAGCTATGAACGCGAGTCTGTTGGCTCCTTATGATGAGAAAGAGGTTAAAACTGCACTGTTTCAAATGTTCCCAACAAAGGCTCCAGCCCCAGATGGATTTCCGGCGCATTTTTTCCAGAGACACTGGGATGTGTGTGGAGAGGCTGTTACCAGGGCTGTTCTTGGTATTGTCAGGGGAGAGGAAAGCCCCGAGGGGATTAATGATACTTTGTTAGTGATGATCCCAAAGGTAACAAATCTCGTCATGCTCTCACAGTTTCGTCTCATTAGCCTGTGCAATGTCTTTTATAAGATTGCTTCAAAGGTGTTAGCAAACCGTTTGAAGGCGGTGCTTCCTGACATAATTTCTGAAGAGCAATATGCTTTTGTGCCTGGAAGGCTAATCACGGGGAACATAATTTCAGCCTATGAATGCCTTCACTTTATGAAGAGGAACAGATCAAAAGCTAATAGCTATTGCGCGTTAAAATTAGATATGATGAAGGCTTATGACAGGGTGGAGTGGACTTACCTGCGTGCTATTATGGAGAAACTGGGTTTTGCTCCTCAATGGGTCACGATTATCATGAGCATGATAAGTTCAGTATCTTTTTCTGTGATGTTTAATGGGGTTAAGTCAGAAGTGCTTAAACCTACACGTGGTATTCGACAGGGAGATCCGATCTCACCGTATCTTTTCTTGTTGGCAGCAGAGGGCCTTTCGTGCCTACTAAAATCTCAGAACGAGTCATCCCAGCTCAGCGGCATTAAGGTGGCACCATTGGCTCCGCCGGTGAACCACCTTTTATTCGCGGATGACAGCCTGCTGTTTTTCAAGGCAAGTATCAACGGAGCGGAGTCGGTTTCAAACCTATTGGATAAATATTGTATGGCATCGGGACAGAGAATTAACAGGGACAAGTCAACAATCTTTTTCAGTAGAGGATGTCCAGAAATAGTTCGAAATGTTGTGAAGGGCTTCTTGCAAGTTCCCAATTAATCACTTAATGACAAATATCTGGGTATGCCGTCGGATGTGGGGCATTTCAAAAAGGGGACTTTCAAATATTTGAGTGATCGGGTTTGGAATAAGGTGAAGGGTTGGATGAGCAAGTGCATGTCGGCAGGAGGAAAGGAGGTACTCATAAAATCAGTAGCCCAAGCTATTCCGGTATTTTCAATGTCTTGTTTCAAATTGCCAAGAGGCCTATGTGATCATATAAAAACTATCATTGGAAAGTTTTGGTGGGGCTGCAAACAAGGCAAACGCAAACCAGCATGGGTATCATGGGATGTTATGACCAGACCAAAATACTTGGGAGGTTTAGGTTTCAGAGATCTTGAACTGTTCAATCTGGCACTTCTCGCTAGGCAAGCGTGGAGAGCCCTTCAGGAACCAGAAACTTTAAGTGCAATTTTTTTGAAAGCATCTTATTTCCCAAGCTCGACAATCCTTGAGGCGGAGCTGGGGTCTCGGCCATCACAGATCTGGCGTGCTATCCTTGAGGGCCGGGATGTGTTGTAGCAAGGAATTATCAAAAGGATTGGGAACAGGCAATCCACTAGTATTTGGGAGGAAAATTGGATACCCAAAGAAACAGCACCGAGGCCAATTGCATCACTGGTCCAGTCACCGCCGGAGAGAGTATCTGACCTACTGCACCCAGCTACGGCGTCATGGAATGAACCCTTGGTACGTTTAGTTTTCCTACCCTTTGATGCAGATGCTATCCTACAGATACCGGTGTGCACTCGCAACACTGAGGATTTCTGGGCTTGGAATCCTGACAGGAAGGGCAAGTTCACGGTAAGCTCAGCGTACAAATTACTTGTCACAACAAAATTACAGAGAGAAGCTTGGTTAGAAGGAAGAGGAGGTGCTTCATCTACCTCCAGAGAAGAGAATGCCTGGAGCGATATATGGAAACTGAAAGTGCCATCGAAGGTGAGAATATTTCTGTGGCGTCTAGCACACCATTCTATACCAACTACGGACGTTCTTCAGAGAAGGAATATGGCAACTCAAAGTGCTTGCCCTCTGTGTGGCTGCCAAGACTCATGGAGACATGCGCTCCTGTCTTGCACGATGTCGAGATGTGTTTGGGCATTAACAGATGAAAACATTGTGTCCAAGATGACGGCAAATATGGAGCCAAGCGCGAAGAATTGGCTTTTTGAGCTGTATGAGGAACTAGACCACGCGAGCTTCTCGAGGATGAGTGTCACATTATGGGCCGTGTGGTATGCAAGGCGCAAGGCGATCTATGAATCTCTTTTCCAAAACCCACACCAGACTGTTTCCTTTGTAGACTCTTATCTTCAAGAGCTACATCAAGCTATTGCATGTGAGCCTAGGGCGCAAGTTCAGGTGGCACGGGAGCAGCAGCGGCGATGGATTCCGCCTCCGTCTGGCTTAAAAAAGATCAATGTTGATGGGGCACTAGCAAGAAACAGGCGAGTGGGAGTTGCTGCCGCAGTCTGCCGTGACACAAATGGCAGATATCTTGGAGCGTCGGCGGTGGTATATGGGGGCGTACGTGACCCGATAATTTTGGAGACTTACGTGTGTCGGGAGACTCTAGCATTGGCTGAAGATCTCCATGAGCAGAATATCAGAGTGGCATCAGATTGCCAAGGTGTGGTGCAGGACATTAATGAAGGGACAGCTGGTCCCAATGCGGCTGTTATACATGAAATAACGAACCGCAAAGATAGTTTTACATCTTGTTCTTTTGGGTTTGAGCGTAGGAACTTTAATTTCGAGGCTCATAATCTCGCTAAATTTGCTTGTAATCTAGATATAGGTAGACATATTTGGTTGGGCATTCCTCATGACCCAAGCCGTGTACCTATGAACATTATCATGAATCAATAAAGACAGCGAGATTCCTCAAAAAAAAAAAAAGCAGAGGACGCGAAATCAGGCCAACCAAACCCTAGCTAGATTCCGCCGCCGCCGCTGGCTCTAATAACCTGATGGCGCTGCGCTCTCTTGTTAGGAAGATGCCGGCCCTGGGTCTCAGGCCGCCGCTGGGTCCCGTCCCGGCGCTGTCGCCGGCGGCGGTTTCTCGGCTCATGTCCTATGGATCTCCGGTGAGCACATCACCTTGCTTCCTAATTCGATTCCATCTGATCTGCTACAAACCAACTTGCCTCGTTACATCTAAATTAAATCTGATCTGTCAAATCAATCTCCGTTGTATCTTTAGTGGCTGTCTCGATGGTGGCATTATTTTCGTAAGATTGATTTGATTGTTAGAGAAGTTACTACTAGGAATTATACAGGCGATTTATTCAGAGTTGACATAGTACAAATTTTGGGAGCTATTGGGTCTTCATCCTGAGCCTAACGCGTTAGGGTGCGTGATTTACTCACTCCTTGGCAGTTTATGAGACTCTATCATTTTCCTTAATTTGTAGGCAATCGATCGCTTGCGCGCGGAGATTTATTCTGAAGAGAAGATGGCCAGGGTTCGGGAGGAAATAAACCGCCTGCGCGCGGAGACTGACCAGATGCGCATAGAGTTAGAAAAGCAGGACGCTGTGGGGTGGAAGATGATTGAGATGACCCAACAAGCCATGGACGCAGCTGAAGCTTCTTATAATGAAGCCTCGAGGTAAATGCTACAATGTTTGGAGCAAAGTTTTACTACCAATAACACAACATTCCTCTTTTCATTACAAAGTTGTTTTGTCAACTGTACAATGTTAGGACCAAAGTTTTGCCTTACCAGTCTTTTCACTGCAATGTTGATGCTATCTACCATGGTGCTCAAAATTATTTTCCGTTTGTCGAGACCAAACATAGAGCGCTTTTTTCTTGAAAAAAGATGTGCATCATCATCCATTAATTGAAGAGAGCTGCCCAATTGATGAACGGAAAACAGGATTAAAACTATCACAATCCATGCTTTTAACTTACGTACGCCAATGTCTTTTCTTTTAGAATGGATGGTTGACTGTTGATCGTTAATAAAATAAAAATTCTTTCAGAACTGAAGGTTCAAGCAGAACCATATGTTACTGAAAATTCAGTCTGTTTTGTGGCATATGGTCAACCAAAATCACTTGCCCCTTGAGTATATCTGATTGAAAATTTAGGTTTTTTTTTGTTTGCATATTGACAACCCAGATACCTTGTGGTGAGCTCTTAGCTTATTTGAGCGTACACCAGCAAAAAAAAAGAAGCTTATTTGTTTAGCTATGAGTATGTAGCCTTATATTTACATGATATTCTTATTCTCATCTATTTTTGAAAGGGAAAAAATAATTATTGTAAGGCTTATCTAATATTTCATGCATGTGCAGGCATAATACTGAAGCCATTCAAAGAATAATGGAAGATTTTTGGAAAATAGACAAGGCATGTGACGTTATTTTTCGTTAGCTGCCCGCTGCTGATTATCCTTACGGCCATGGCTATGTAGCTACTTCAGCATGCATATGCTGCTTGATTTTATTTATGGTCTGCATGTTTGGCTGTTGGCAATTGGAAGAGACCTGTTTGTTTAGCACCTGCCTGTATAGTTGATATGTGTCTATATATATATGTATTAATCTGCTCTTATTATATATTAATCTGCTCTTGTCCGTTGTCACGGCTAGCTCTGAAAACTTTCACCTATCCTTAGAATCAAGCATCAAAACCGTGGGATCGGTGGTGGAAGAATATTGATCATTGAGCTAATTCTGCATATCGATGCACCTGTATGAATGAGGTTGCATTCATCTGCGAAAAGCTGCATCAAGAGTGGAAGTAAGATGATAACCGTGAGCCGTTCCAACAAGATAACAAGCTTTGGAACCACAAACCCCTCAGGTTACAGTTTCTTACTCAAGAAGCATAATGGTAGTTCTTCAATGTGCATGCTTTTGAGAGCATGAGAGCGGAGTACCACCCAAAGCTCCCATCAATGGCTGAATGGCCATGGACATGGCCAGGCTGATGAATGGGTGCTTCATGGGTGTAATCATGTTCAGTGAAATTGTGTTAGATACATCTATTTATTTTTGTTTTTTTATAAAAATAATCACTTAATTTGGACATATAAATGAAAAGTTATTGATATTTAAATGATGCAGAGATCACTAGCACCGTGTACATATGTGGGCACACTACTTGTAACATGGTCACTAGCAGAGTGAGCATACTTGTACACACTGCTAGTAACATGATTATTAGATGTGTGCATGCTGCTTGTGAGTTTTACGTTTTTTTTGTTTTTATTTTATTTTAAGTGGAACGATCCAGTTACTAGCAGCATGGGCATATGTGTGCAAGCTGCTAGTAATAATATCTGCCAGGACCATTTTTGTAACACCCCAAAAATTTTAACCATGAATTATTTATTAAAATTTTGCCAGGAAATTAAATTTTTCCTTTTCTGGACTTTCTTTTGATTTTAGAACCACTCTTTTCTTCTGAATTGTGGAGTTTTCCCTCCAAGGGGAACTTTTCAAAAATAAATATTGTTGGACTTGTATTCCCTCTCAAGATCATTTCTTTTATCAGTGGAATTATTTCTATAAATATTTCCCAGAAGCTTTATTGCTTTTAACTGGTTTCTCATAAGTTTTGGAGTCCCTTTTGCACTGCAACCCTTTGATAAATTCTTCTAAAAATTTCACCAAAATTTGGAGATGTTGGTAGAAGTATATAATTCATTTCTATGCAAAAACCCATTGGTGTTCTTTGGAAAAATTGAGCAGAACATCCTCTTTTGCTCTCTGGTCCAGTTTGCCATTTTCTACTGCAACCCCATTTTATCTTGCCCTATTACCCATGGTTTTTCTCCTGCTTATAGTTCACCCTACCAAACTCTTAAGTCCAGGAGATTGGACCTATTGGAATACTTTTGGTCCATGCAATAATAGCTTTTCTCTTCTGTCCAGTTTTGGTTTTCTCAAAAACTTGCACTAGGAAGTTTTTGCTTTTGACAAACTAACCTTGCCACCCTCTTTATCATCTAAAGAGACTCTACTCTGGAGTTTGTGGCCACCAGAAGAGATGCCTAGAAGCCCGTGGCATTCTGTCGAGCACCTTGTGTTCATAGACAGAGTTGGCATAGTTTTCAAATTGCACTGTGATTTTGCCCCTCTGGGCAAACAAACATGTCCACTAGTCTTCCCTCTACCCCTAAACCAGTCCTGTTGAGTCTTGTTTGCAACCGAGCCCTCTAGGCCACCCAGACACTTGGTCGAGCATGTAACGTGCGTGCTCTGGGCGCACCCAGAGCGCACGTTTTGCACGCGCGCGCGCAGCCGAACCGCCTCCGCATGCCAGCTCATCTCAGGAACAGCTCGACCTCATCCAAACGCTCGTCCGCTAGCCCGCAGTCCGCGCTGACCCCGCTGTTTCGCCCTGGCTCATGCAGAGGTCGGCCGCAAGCCGCCACTGCCGCCGCCTGAAACTGCCGTGGTCGGCACCGCCCGAGCCACTCCAGCACGCCAGCTCGCCCCTGGAACAGCTCGAGCCCATCCTCGAGCCCGTCCCCTAGTGCCCGTCGCCGCCACGTCGCCCTGCCAGCAACAGAACGGCGGTTCGCCGGCGTTCTTATCCGCAGCCACGGGAACCGACCTCCCCCGCCTATAAAAGGAGCCCCGAGCTCGTCTGAGACCCCAAGCAACCTCCAGTCCACCATAGCTAGCTCCCCTCGTAGTGGTTCGACCGGAAGAAGTCGTCTTCTCCATCCCCGACAACCACGGCCGTCGCTATGCGCCGGCACCATTCGCCGTGACCAGGCCTTCCCCCACCCATCCAGTGCCGCCTTTGGTTTCCCCTTGACACCACGAAGCTTCCCAACCACTCAACCAAGCTCCAGCACCACCGTAGCCATTTTCCCCTTTTCTCCCGAAGCTGTCGCCGCCGCGAAGCTCGTCGCCGGCGATCCTCAGCACCACCTCGGCCGTTTCGACCACCGAAAGGTTTGCCGTGGACCAGCGGACCCTTTCCGCCCCTCCGTTCCCCGCATGGAGCCGCCGTTCGCCGCCGGCAATCACCGGAGCTCCGTCCAGTGCGGGCAAAGAAGGGAGGAGGGAGAAGGACCAGCCAAACCCGACAGGTGGGACCACGGGGCCCCCTGTCAGTGACCCCGAGCCGGCCCTCGCTGGCTTAAGTGAAAGCGCCCCCCCCACCGAGTACGTTTTCTCTGTTTGAAAGCGCATTTCATTCAAAACCGTTCCCTTTTCTGTTTTAATTTAAAACAGAACTTTGACCAAACTTTGACTGGGCATATCTTTTTAAATAAAACTCCAAATGAGTTGATTCTTTTTCCTACCACTCTCAAATTTCACCTAGTTTATTTTAAGATTTATTTCAAAAATAATTGGGACAACTTTTTGTACTGTTTTTAAAGTTTGTGTTAATTTGAATATTTTCAAAAAATAGGAATTTGGAAGGAAGATCAAAACTTTCAAAAGTTTTTGGAGTGCCCTCACCTCTCTGCACCTTGAAGGCAAGCATCTTGAACACAGATATGATATTTTGTTGAATGCCTGCTAGGAGTAGTAAGCTATGTTTATGTCACATGAAATAATGAGTTTTGCATATAATGTCAAGCCATGCATAGATGCATTTGATGAGAAGTTGATTTGCTGTGATTATGTTATATACATGTGAAGTGGTTACTGCCTCATGCCACGCAAGCCTGAGCTGGTCCGGACAGACTTCGGGGAGAAGTTTTGTCATGGATAAAGTATGACCATGAAGATGGTACCTCATGGTGATGAGAGAGATCAGTAAGGGCATGTCGAGGCATGATGAGTGGTGATTCTTTCTGTTGGTGTGAAATATGTTTGCTATACCAATCACGTAGGTGATGCTTTAACCTCCTGAGTCGACCATAGATCGGGTCTTGTTCCGGTAACCCCCATACTTGTTTCGTACTACCTCGTGTCCCTGCCGCAAGTAGGGTACAGTCCAGTAAGTTGTCAACCCCTTTCTTGGCACACACCGTACAGAGAGGCCATGGTGGAAGATACCGGCTGCATCCGGTAGGCATGCCACCTGGTCCGGGGGCATGGGTGTTTCCGGTTGGAGCCGAGGGGGTAGCTCCCCTAGTTTGCGCGCATTATAAATTCTGTGATCCCATGCTACTCGAGGTTGTAGCCTCCCCACTTAGAGTTTTACTTAACAGGTGGCGTGGGTGATTCCAGTCACCGGTAAGTTAAGCTGGTGTGTGCAGGTCAGGTGTGTTTTCAACTAAAAGACCGTAATTGGAATTAGTCCCGATGGACTAGAGGAATCCGTTACTCGTGGGTAAAGAGTACACCCTCTGCAGAGGTTACATCTATTCGAATAGCCGTGTCCGCGGTCAAGGATTACAGTCTGGGATGGGTCAAGTGTCGGTCTTAGTGTCGGTCTTCGGAGGAATAACTGCTAAGCCAGAACCTTGATCTTAACTTGTGACATATGATTACGATTATTATTATCATGGACTAACCATTTGTATTAATTGAATTATCGAGTATCCCTGGGATGGTTCTACCTCCTGGATATTCCCTATGATTATTCCCCATAAGCCCTTTATGTGGCGTCGCTCAGACGCCCGACTGTGGCATGCTTATTATTATTTATTCATATAAGCCCTTTATGTGGCGTCGCTCAGACGCCCGACTGTGGCATGCTTATTATTATTTATTCTTATAAGCCCTTTATGTGACGTCGCTCAGACGTCCGACTGAGGCATGCTTTATTTTATTATCCTTTCGAGGCGTCGCTTCAGACACCCGATCGGTGCATTTTATTTTTATTCTCTGATTGCTTATTTATGTTTTATAATAATAACCTGCTTGCGTGCATCATGGATTTTATTTCGTGACTAACAAAGTGATCATGGATTGTCTCAGTGCATGGTTATCATTTGATATATTGTACCTGTATTCATAATGTTTGCGAGTACATTCAAAGTACTCACTGGCTTGTCCCTGGCTATTGTCTTGGCCAGATTTCTTGCTTGGAGAGGAGCGCTGCGATGACAGCCCCGGAACCTAGGCAATGGAGATAGCAGCCTCGCGAAGATAGGAGTTATCCAGGTCAGCTGTTCCTGTGGGAAGTGGAGTCCCATAGACGCTGATGATCCGCAAACCGCTTCCGCCGTCAACCATTAGAGACCTTTTGTTGTACTCATGGACCAGAATGGTCTTGTACTACATATTTTATATTTTGCTTGGAATTTCTGTATCAAGTTTGTGTCTCATCAGCTAACAGTAATCCTGGGGCTGGTGAGCACAAGGGCCATTTACTGGGAAATTAATATCCCGGAAAACCGGTCCTGACAATTTTTGGGATTCGCTTACTAATTACAATTCCGAGAGATAGAGGTACACTTTCGAAATATCTGTCAAGTTAGCGACTAGATTTATATTCTCCATACTCGTGCTTCTGTATATTTCTGGGATATTGTGGGAAAGCACATAAAAAGCATGCATAACTTAAGGACATAAATTGATTATGAAATAATGTAATACTTCTGCTTGCTTACATAGGGTAAATCCATTGATACAAATTCTTGTAAATATAAATAACGAAATTGGAAACAAAAATCATAATTTTCGCCACATAATAGAAGTTGAGTTTAGGAAAAAAAATTACGATAAAAATGTGTGTTTATTCATAAACATTATTTAATTGTTAAATTTTCTTTTTGTCATACAAAAAAACCCCCAAAATTAATAACAAAATGTATTGATATAACAACGAGATTTATGAGGAAGTAAAATAGTTTATTATAAATATAGAACGGTTAATTTTAATTCCATAATGTACCGGCCGCATCGCCACCAAAACCCTAGGCCCTAGGCCCTTGCCACCGCATCTGCCTCCTTCCTCTGCTATGTTGCTGTTGGGCCAACGTTTTATGTTACTATAACCCGTTTATTTGATTGGTTTTAGTATACAGACCATTGTATGTTTTACGTGTACAAGTAGCCTCTTCAATTTTAGATATGGGGTAAGCACCTTATTTGGGATTGACATGTGTTGGTGATATGGTGTAGACTTACTGGGTAGGTCTTGGTGGGTTACCATCAAAGATAGATGTGTATGCCTTTCTGCAATTGGGGTAAGATAATATTACCCTCAACAAGCCAAGCATGATTTCGTATTTTTGAGGAAATGTATTCAGAATCCTTGTTCCTGTAATCTTATAGTCCTATGCTTCTAGTCCTGGTAATCTGCGAACTGGCTAGGTTCGTGCCGCTACTGGTTTTGCCTTCCCTGGCTAGTTCCTGATTTGATGCAGCACGAGTGCATATTTCCATTTTGATGTCTCATCTCCTAGTAGTAGCATGTATCTGAATAAAGTATTGTCTCCCAGCCAGTAGAGTTTTGGTTTTGTACTACCATAGAGGTGACCGTGATTTGTTCTGTATGTACAAGCGATGCTCCATGTTATTACATTGCGCCGTGCGGTTTTCTGACTATTGCTTGTTCACGTTTCAGCTAGCTGCCAACGCCCAATCAACAGTTGCTGCGAGTGTGTGCTCCAGATTGGGTGGTTTTTCAAGAACTTTCAGATGTATGAAATTTGGTGTGCATGTGTAAAAGTAATTCTTTTTTGTGTCCTTTTGTTCCTCAGTGCAAAGGCAACTGGAAATGATGTTACTCGAACTTGGTGTGGTCTAAGGATGGTGTCAGCTTCGGTTTCTTAGTGCTCTAAGGATGCTTTAAGTTAAGCCCTCATGCTTGTAAGTTTGCGAGACTCACGTTGTTTTGGCTCTTTGTAATCTCAGTAGACCTACGTAATTGCCATGCTAAGCACCTGCTGCACACCTAATTTATGGGCATATACGTGACTATCAGGTTTGTGCCAACATATGACAGACTATGAGTAGACCTTCGTTTGTTGAATACATCAGCTGTGATGCAGTGGGCATATACGTGAGCTATCCGAGCAAAATGGTTACAACACTGGCCACTGGATGCATGCAACCTGGAAATACAAATGGAGTCAAAGACTGTTAGTCTGTCATATGTTGGCACCAGAATGCAAAACAGACCCTGAGAAGAGGGATGTGGCGTTGGCCTTGAGCGGCTCGACGAACGCGACCAGCGGCGACTTGATATGCTTCCGTCTGCTGTCATATCGCGGTACTTCACAGCGCATGCCTCAGGCTACTTCTACGGCTAGTGCAACAACACTACACTAGTTACATCAGAAGGTAGGTTCAGGATTACGGGGTGAGGAGGGAGTTTCTTCTTCAGGGTTTGCTCATTGCGTCCTGAGAGCTTGGGGTTCGGTCCAAGAGCCTGCAACGGGAATGAGTTTTATCACTTCTAAGATGAAGAGATAACTGCTTTGGAAGAAAATCTCCAATCATGAGTACAATATTAAGACCAGGACAAAACTGAAAATATATACTATCATCCAGAAAGAATAGTAGAATTCACATAACAATTCCTCTGTGTAATACATTCATCTGTAACAACCAAAAGTTAACGACATTTACTTCCTAGCTATGGAAATTCACCAAGAATCTATCAAAAAGGCCCTACTCTTCTAGCTAAGTTTGACAACTTGAAAAAAAGCCCAGCGTCGCCTCACCCATGGTGAGTTGGGAGCGTCCCCAACTCTAGCGCCGCCATCCCATCCATCCCCTCCCCTCTCGCCTACGCCGCCGCCAGAGGACTTTTTTATATGTCGATATTACTGTATTGGACAACTGATTAGACAGAAAACAAAGAGTAACAAGCACAAACTGCATCGTTGCTTTTAAACAAATAGCATGTGCTTTCAATTTGACTAATAGTATATGTCATCGTGTATCTTTGAATATGTTGGGAATTAGCGCACATTCAACGGTGATCTGAAACACTGCAGCGAGAGTAAAATTACCTCTATGCAACTAACTCACGGATCATTGCTCATACAGGGAAGCCAAAATTTAGGACGATATGAAGTAAGTTCTGCCATCCATAACTTAATACTTCCTATAAGTTTCGCTAGTGCGGCACTACACCTCATACATCCATCTCAAAATGTTTAGTCCCAGGCAAAAATACACAGAACAATAGCAAAATATCCACAGAGATGAACCCTAATACTATATTTTTACATGCAAAACCCTTAAGTTGAGGGAGAAACCATGGGTTAAAGCCACCCAAATCTTCTTCCACTATAACCAAATGGTGAAGTACAAGTTCTTCTCTAGATTGCACTAGAGGCTCTCATACATCAAGATTTAACAATCTTGGATTGCAACACCAAGATTTTGGGCTTGAGAGCTAAGGATTGGGGTAATCTCACCAAAGATGGTGGAATCACAACTTGAAGAGGACAAAATAGTGGATATGGACTATCACAAGCTTAGGGACGAACTCCCTTTGCTTGCTTGCAAGATCTTCCTTTAATCTTCCTCTCCAATGGAGGATATACTGATATATGATGGCTGATTGTCACATGATGCTAAACAGTAGACTCCCAAGCAAATATTTCGATGGCCAGCATTAGATAGCATTAACCAGACATCGTCTTCAGATTTAGGTAATTCCTCCTACTTGGATAATCGAAATTCATCTGAATATCGTATTCAGGTAAAGATAGCATTTTAATAAACCAGTTCTGGAGTTTATTTTCCTAGATGTCGCTCCAGAATAAGTAATCCGTTTAACTTGAGAAAGATAAATGGCAAACGAGCAAATACACAGCCCGTGTCGTTTGGATTATTCATGCTTGCACAGACATTTACTGTTTTTCTTTGGTGGGGACATTTACTGTTTAGCTAGTAGAATGCCTTGTTCAGTACTTAGATTAGTACTGTTTAGCTAGTAGAATGCCTCGTGAGCAGCATAGTATTTTATCACTAGTGCAAAAAGGGCCATTTGTCCCGGTTCGTCAGGGCCATTTGTCCCGGTTGGGGAACCGGGACTAAACGATCGATACAAATGCCCTAGACCATTAGTCTCGGTTCTTATACCAACCGGGACAAATGGCCCTCCACGTGGCAGTTGCGGCTTGCGCTGGCAGGGGGCCTTTTGTCCCGGTTGGTAGCACCAACCAGGATAAATAAGCTTCCACGCGTCAGCACTTCAGGGGTTAGGGTTTTTGTTTTTTTCTAAGGGGGGGGGGGTTGTGGGTTTTGTATGGTTAATTTAGGGGTTTTAAATATTGTGTTAGCTAGCTAATAGAGAGAAGTGTCCTCTCTTATCTTCGTGCATGCTCATATAACAATGCATCATCATATTTAATAATAAATCATCATCGTCATTGTCATAATAAAAAAGTCGTACCCAGTATCATCGTCATATCACAACTTTTACTCGTTCTCATAATAACAAGTCCTGCTCATCATCATCATCATAGTCATCTAACAACTTCTTAGCACATGATCATAAGTAGCCATACTTAATTAAGTACACCCTCTCTAAGGTGAAATAGCATAAAATAAGATAGGCCCTGACTCTCCATTATGGAGAATGCAGATTATCATGTCTCCAATTCTTGGCTTTCGCACAATGTCACTTTCATGTAGCTCCCTACGAGTGACCATACATTTCTTCCAATCATTGATTGTCAAGTCTTCATTGGATTTAGAAATCCTGTATGGACAGTTATGTGTAGGATGATGACCTGATGAGTACGGTAATAATCTCATAACATTGAGGTGACCTTTCCGAAACATCAGATGAGGCACACAATCCATAGGGATTTTCTGTTGAAAAACATAGTAATAACTTCGTAGTTAGTAATGTAGTTAATTTAGTTTTAGAAGAATTTATGCAAATTAAAGATGATCGGCCACAAATCTTACAATGACATCTCCATGGATGTTACCGTAGCTCAACACGTGCACTAGTGGCACGTATTGACCATAATGTGCAGGAGTTTTAGCATAGGTATTGTAACGCTCAAAATAAGAAAGTAACGAGACAAGATGATCTTTCTTATGACAAGTTAATTCCGCACTATCAGTGTAGTGTGTTCTGTCAACCATCTTCCGTACATTTCTTGAAGAATGGAAATAAGCTGTTAATGCAAATAAGCTATCAATTATTTTGAAAGATACAACATAAATTACTTAATAAATATGTTTGAGAAACTCACATAGAGGTAGAACTGGACGCGTATCAACAAGGACCCACATGCCATCGTCATCATCACCAAGGTCAAAGGTGACATACATACCCTCCTGAAAATCATATGCCTTGCACAGTGCTATCCAGTTCGAGCAACCAAAATGAGTTACGCTCTCCGAATTGTATAGCTTTACAAGAAAATCATAATCATGATGGGGCCTGAGATGAATTTGCTTTGTTTCCATACTTTCATGATCTTCGAAATCCAGATGCTCCAAGACATAGCGTCTTGCATGGCATGGGATAAGCTAGTCGAATTGTAAAAGACGAAAATTACACATTGAAAAGAAGGCATAAGTCATGCTTAATTACCAAACAAGACTTGTCGTGTTGCATACCATCTCAAAATCGAAGGCCTCATCGAGCTTAACACTGAAGCATCGATCATCTACCAGGTGTGGCCTATCGCACTGACCCCGGTCGTCGCCACACCAGTCGCACGCTGGGATCCTATCGTCATCGTCACACGACGACATTTCCTACATATTATAGCACAAGTCATGCCAAAATTCAATGGTTGATATAAACAAAAACATTTCAAAATATCTTAATTATAGGACTCGTCAGACGACGACATTTCCTACATATTATAGCACAAGTCATGCCAAAATTCAATGGTTGATATAAACAAAAACATTTCAAAATATCTTAATTATAGGACTCATATATATTGACATGGAGATTTGGTTGGACTCCAGTTTGAGCATTCAATAAGCAAAACTAAATCATCTCTTGCGTCCATACATCGTCGAATATTATCACTAATATAATACATCTCGAATAGTATCATAGATATAGCATCACTAATTAATTAATACAGCTAAAACCCTAGCGAACGACGGGTATCGGCGCGGGCGGTGGACACCCAAAGAGAAGGAACCATCACAGGATCATAGCTCCATTGAGATCCCTGAAGAACCTGCCATGTATTGTCGAACCTGCCCTCCAACGCAACCATGTAGCGACGGACATATTCGTCCTCGCTGACACGGTGACGTACAACCTTTGCGGGATCCTCAAGCCTCCGCACCGTCACTGGCCCACGCGCCCGCCACCAAAGAAGGTTAGGGTCAACAACGGGTTGGCTCCTCATCAAGTTGCGCCCACCGGAAGGAAGCACCTCCCAATACCAGCCCGGCGGAGCCCACTCCCGAACATGACGCCTCTGATCAAGCAGGCCTCCGTTGAGTCGACGATGAGGATGCGGGATAGGCATCGTCGACGTCCATGCGGGAATAATTGCTTGAACTAAAAGAATAAAGTAGTTCTATTAATTCAACTAGTTCAACTAATAAACACTTACTATAAATAAAAATGAACTAGTTCTACTAAAATTAAACTAGTTTTACTAAGAATAAAAACTAGTTCTATTAATTCAACTAGTTCAACTAATAAGCACTTACTATAAATAAACTCAACTAGTTCTTACTAAAAATAAACTAGTTTTACTAAAATTAAACTAGTTCTATTAATTCAACTAGTTCAACTAATAAGCACTTAATATAAAAAATGAACTAGTTCTTACTAAAAAAAACTACATTCTATCACTAAAACTATAAAAACAAAAAATTCATCTAACATTTGTGTATATAACTAAGTAACATTTTTAAAATTCATCTAACATTTGTATAACTAAAACTAAAATTACAAATATATATACATCATATGACAGAGAGGAGGGGATCGAGGGCCGGCGGCGCTCATAGGTCGACGGTGTCGGGGCACGGGCGGCGCGGGGACAGCCGCGGGGGCAGACGGCGGCGAGACGACAGGTGCGGGGACGTCGGCGTAGGCAGACGGTGCGGCGACGATGGGCGCGAGAACGGCGACGACGAGGCAGCATGGTGACGGCGGCGGGGACGATGACGACGAGGCAGGGCGACGGCGGGGTCCGGCAGAGGCGCGAGGTCGGGGCAGAGGCGCGACGGCGAGCTCGATCGGTGGGCAGCCTGGCGGCGTCGGGGGGGGGGGGCAACTGAAAATGGCAATCTGAAAATCTCCCAAGTGCTGCTTATATAGCAGAAGTATTGGTCCCGGTTCGTGGCACCAACCAGGACCAATCCCACCTTTAGTCCCAGATCGTGCCACCAACCGGGATAAAAGGCCAGTGTTCAGCAGCCGAAAGGGCGGGAAAAAGAGGCCATTGGCCCCGGTTGGTGGCACCAACCGGGACTAAAGGGGGGCATTTGTCTTTAGTCCCGGTTGGTGCCATCAACCGGGACAAACGTCCTAGTGCTGCCCGCGTCGTGGCCAAAAGTTTAGTCCCACCTCGCTAGTTGAGAGAGCTCGAGAGTTGTTTATAAGCGCTGCTGCGCACACCCTCTCGAGCTCCTCTCAACTGCAGGCTTTCGGGCCTAATTGTGACTGTGTGCCTGTGGGCCTACTGGCCTAATGCGGGCCTAAATCCTGGACCATTGTTGGGTTTCTAGTCGTATTCAGATCGTGGCGGCCCTGTAGGAGGCATATTTTTATATTTTTACCATTTTTTTCTTTGTTGCTTTATTTTTTAATTTTGTTTCTACTTTCAACAAAATACTTACTGTTGCTATTTTTATTTATTTTATTAAAGTTTATTTATTTTACTTTATTAAAGTTTATTTTGTTCCCACTTATTTATTTTATTTTTATTCTACTTATTTATTTTATTTTATTTTTGCTTTTTGGTTGATTCCTTTAGCTATTAGAGTTTCATTAAAGTTTTCTAGTTCATTCTTTTAGTTTATTATTTTTGCTATTAGAGTTTCATAAAAGTTTTCTAGTTCATTCTTTTTTATATTAGTTCATTCTTTGAGCTAAATGACCCTAAAATTAAAAAGCATTTCAAATGAACTCTGAAAAGGTTGAAAGTTGGCATGGTATCATCCTTTCACCCACATAGCATGTGCAAAAAAGTAGAGAGGGTTACGGCAAAAACTGGATGCACTTCGTGTACAAAACGGATAATCTCTTTCGAGGTATCAGGATTTCACACGAGAACTCGTCTGTTACAAAGGGATTTCATTTTTTGAACTTAATTGAAGTACAGACTTTTTCTGTGTTCGTGGATGCACCATTCAAAGCAACATCATCAATTTTCAACCATTTCTGACTTCATTTGCTATTTTTCATGCATTTACTGATTTTTTTAGCTAAATGACCCTGAAATTGAAAAGCATTTCAAATGAACTCTGAAAAGGTTGAAAGTTGGCATGGTATCATCCTTTCACCCACTTAGCACATGTGCAAAAAAGTAGAGAGGGTTACGGAAAAAACTGGATGCACTTCATGTGCAAAACGGACAATCTCTTTCGAGGTATCAAGATTTCAGACGAGAACTCGTCTGTTACAAAGGGATTTCATTTTTTTGAACTTATTTGAACTACAGACTTTTTCTGTGTTCGTGGATGCACCATTCAAAGTAACATAATCAATTTTCAACCATTTCTGACTTCATTTGCTATTTTTCATGCATTTGCTGAATTTTTTGAGCTAAATGACCCTGAAATTGAAAAGCATTTCGAATGAACTCTTAAAAGGTTGAAAGTTGCCATGGTATCATCATTTCACCCACATAGCATGTACACAAAAGTAGAGAGGGGTTACGGCAAAAACTGGATGCACTTCGTGTACAAAACCATTACAGAACATCATGGATAGATAAATGATGAAATTAACATAAGTTCATCATCACATGCCATTCAAAGTACATGCATATCTCTAGAGCATCTAATTAAACCATACATTGAAACTATGTAGAACATTTCAACGCAACAACAAATGCGATCATAATCGCAACCAAGTTAACAATTGATCCAACGGCATAATGATACCAAGCCTCGGTATGAATGGCATATTTTCTAATCTTTCTAATCTTCAAGCGCATGGCATCCATCTTGATCTTGTGATCATCAACAAAATCCGCAACATGCAACTCCAATATCATCTTCTCGTCCTCAATTTTTTTTAGTTTTCCCTTCAAGTACTTGTTTTCTTCTTCAACTAAATTTAACCTCTTGACAATAGGGTCCATCTTGATCTTGTGATCATCAACGACTTCCGCAACATGCAAATCCATTTCCATCTTCTCCTCCTCCGTTTTTTTCCAATTTTTTCTTCAAGGAAATGTTTTCCTCTTCGACTAAATTTAACCTCTCCACAAGCGGGTCGATTGGAATTTCCGGTTCAACTACCTCCTAGACATATAAAAACATCTATGTCTGGTTCGTCGGCATAATTGTCATAAACACTAAAAAAATAGTTATAAATTAAAGATAATATACCACATCCGAATCGTAGACAGGACGAGGGCCGGCGTGGGCGGATATCAAAACCATCGCACTATATAATAACAAGCAATAATAAACGTAAGAAAATTAGGCAAATATCTATCTAAAGCAATAATAATAAGCAACAATAAATGTAAGAAAAACATGGACAGAACAAGAGGCTCACCACGGTGGTGCCGGTGACGAGATCGGCGGTGAAGACGGGGACAGGACGTGACGGATCGCTAAACCTAGACAAATCTCGGAGAAAATGGAGCTTGGAGTTCGAGCTTCGAGAGGAGAAAAGCTTAACTAGTGTGACTCAGGCATTTCATCGAACACCTCATGTACATAGGAGGTGAGCTAGCTAGAGCACCACAGCTCCCCCCGGACGGCCAGAAAAAACAGAGCAGAGTAAGTGGTGGGCGAGGGGTTATATATAGGAAACTCATTGGTCCCGGTTCGTTTCAGGAACCGGGTCTAAAGTTCACCCATTTGTCCCGGTTCTACACACGAACTGGGACTAATGGGTCTGGGACAGGAGCGAGGCCCATTGTTCCCGGTTCGTACCTCGAACCGGGACAAATGGTCCCAGACCAACCGGGACAGATGCCCAACGAGGCCCGGCCGGCCCCATGGCCGCACGAACCGGGACGTATGCACCCATGGATCCCGGTTCGTGGATGAACCGGGACTAATGGGCTCGCCAGGTCCAAACCAAAGCCCTATTTTCTACTAGTGTATTAGCAACTTTGGATCCCAAATGTTTCACTGATCCAAGAGAGATCCTAGTTAGGATGTCAAGCATGGGATCCAGCCGGCAAGGCAAGCTAGATTAATTCTCGCCACTATATTCAACATAACCTCCCATTAACAAATGATGACTCACTGGTCTCTGGATTTGTGCTACCAATATATACTTGCAGAGCTCGTACAGGTCCATTAATGTTTAATTCTGTTAATTACATCGCTCTCCTAAGATCGAGAACAGTACTCACAAAATCATACTACTGTATAAAACTCTGTATCTCTAGTGTGTGTCCGCCATAGTTCACTGAATTTGATCTTTCTTGCGTTTTTAAGTGACATAAATATTAATGTTTGTTTCTAGAATTTAAGATTGACAAAAAAAGAGCTTTGCACCTGGTCTTGATCTAATTTCTCTATGTTTATACTGGAATTCTGATTCACTCCTTTGTAGCATTGCTATGTGTATCTAGTTAGTTCAGTTTTTGTGGCGCAATCTTCTGAACAACAAGAACAAAGTAGCTATTGTTAAATAAACTAGATGACACCCCGCGCGTTGCTGCGGGAATACATGCTAAAACTAAAAATAGCCATAACCATAATTGAACGTTTCTTCAAATAGATGTTCAAATAACAAAACATTCTTCAGGGAACTTATGTTTCGGGAGACCCTCAAGCATGAAGAACAAATATTTATATGCCTAAATCATGGTTAGTAGTAAAGCACTGGTATGACAATACAAAAAGTAAACTGCCATGGATATCACAATCCGTTACACTATGTATTAAATACATGGATAAAACATTCATTAGCTAGAAAAAAAATATGGTATCAAACATGTCTCCACAAACTTCGATTAATATTAACACCACCTTAGTAACACAAAGAAGTGTTCAAATGTTACACAAATACAATAGTCAACATGTATGGGAAAAGCGCGATTTCTTTTTTGTATGAGCACACACATGAAAATCTGGAAGGAATATGATTCTCGTTGGCCCTCTTAATCACCATGTCTCTTAAGTACATATAGAAGCATGCTTTATCTTACTAAGATAGGTGCTGGATGCAAACAACAGCAAGAAATGTGTATCTTTCTTAAACTGTCAGCAAAAATCATCTTAGAATAACAATCTTTTATTCTTGATTCCTATTTTCCCCTGCATTATCAGACAAAAGGAAAGAAGAAATACACGGTAAGACATATTTAATAGTAGCAAACGCGGACATACCAATGAATTACAAATCATTGTTTCTTGATCCTTTACGTAGAATTATTTCTTCAATCGTCGATTCAGTTTGTATCGGACGAAAGAAAATTTCTTGAATCGCCGATTCAGTTTGTACCGGACGAAAGGAAATCTACATAGAAGTACACATGCCATAAGAATATATATCATATTCTGGTAATAGGCTAATAGCATGGAAATTGGAAGGAAAATGTAACAAAACTATACATGTAAATCATCAAATAATTGTATTAGTGTGGCAGGGAGAAGGATCCAATATAAATATGTAGGGAGAACAAATAACAATATGGTGGATAGCAAGCAACAGTAGGGGAAATCAATGGACAATTGCTTGTGAATTTGATAACCACGGATTGAAGTAGAGGAAAAATCAGTGTCACATGAGCTCGGTCATTAGCACAACACAGAGGCAGGACTTTTGAGGCCCAGTCAAGATACATGTACGTGTCTTGACTCTTCATGAACATGGTAATCAAACAATTTCTAGTCCCCACCTAATTAATTTCAACCATTGCTGGAGCAAAGTCCATCTTACACCCCCTGGAAAAAGAGCAAGAGGGAGAGGGGAAGAAGATGGGGGAGAAAACAGGAAGTGGTGCATCTCAGTGATGTTCGCCTTCCTCTGCTTCTTTTCTTGCACGCTCCACAAAGAAACGTTTGAGGGAATGTGTAGCAGGTAATGACAAGACGGCATGGGATCTGCACGGAAAATAAAAGTGAAGAGCATGAATTAAATGAGGCTAGTTCAAAAATTGGCAAACAAAACATTTGAAGAGCAACATAAGGCATGAGCGACCAGAACCTGAACCAAAACTACGAAAAATAAATAAAAAAGACAAAAAATAGAGGTGCCACTAATGGTACCCGGCAACATCAGGTACTAAAATAAATTTTCCACCCCAAAATTTACATAATGACAATAGGTACCATTTGAAAGTAAATCACATCAACGTTCTAAGTAGAGATAATTGGGTGCAGATGAGGTACCATTTGAAAGTAAATTACATCAACGTTCTACGTAGGGATAATTGGGTGCAGAGGAGGCGCAAAAAGTATGAGGCAAGTAAACCAGCGTATGAAAAATGGTTAATTATCCTTTTGCCCTCACTGGTGTCCATGTGCTCAGTTTTGCCCTCAGATGCGAATTGTGGTCAGTTTTGCCCCTAGTCCATGCACAGCGACTCGTTCCGTGAATTCTACCGTCTCCGTCAGGTCAACCTTTTGACTCGACCCTTACAGGTGGGACCAGGCGGCAGAGACAACCAATTGTATTCATACTGTTGCACGCGTGGCTTGTGGGACCCAACAGAGAGCCGTTGAGCAGAGAGCCGTTGCGGGTGTGCTATATAAGCGGGCGAAAGAGGCGCGCGGTGACCACGGGGACAGAGAGCACGGCGACAGAGAGCACGGTGGTGACCACGGCGAGAGAGAGAGAGAGAGATAGCACAATGGTGACCACGGCGAGAGAGAGCACGACGGTGGGAAGCTAGCTGCGGAGGGCGGGGAGGCGTTGAGATCCCCTTCGGCTCCGAGCTCCATGTCTTCCTCAAGCTCCCGCGCCACCTCGCGGATGCAGAGCCGGGCGCGTGTGGACATTCCTGTCTTCATCTATCCACGGTACCGGGCGGGCGTTGATCGGAGGGTTTCTCACACAACGAGGAACCAGAATCGTCCGTTCTACGTGTGCAGCGAGAATGGGGTAAGAATCAGGGCAATTGCACCATTTTCGTGATCGGGATCCTTGAGCAATGGGTTGATCTGTTTATTGTTCATGGAGGTGACATGCTTCTTTCTTTGGGTCGATGCTCTGGCCAAGACACTGATGAATGAACTGCAAGAAGAGCATGAAGAATGGTTGGACATGCTGCCACGAACGGCAGTGGCCGCAACACGAGCTCCGGAAGAAGAGATGGAGGGCAAAGAACACACTAACAGAGAGCTAGTTGTTGAGCTTAGGATGTTGCAGAAGAAGGTTAGGAAGCTTGAAGATCAAGCACAAATAGCAATACCCATTTGCAATTACTTTTGGGCCGTGGTAGGTATGGTACTCGCACTGGTTATAATGTTGAAAATGTATGGAAAGGCATGAATTATGGAGGAATTTGTAAGCTTGAAATTGTATGAGAAATTCACCTAGTTTAAATGTTGGTCAAAGTTGTTTAAATGTTGAAAAAAAAGAGAAGAAGTGACCAAACAATTAATTTAGGCAGTAAATCGTAATGCTGAAACTTTTTGTGGAAGCTAATTGAATTATTCCAGAGCCAAACAATTAAGTTTAGAATTTTTTTGGAAGCTGTTAAATACTTAATAGCAATTTAATTGCTCCAATTCAAATACACCGTGATTTAAATCAAATACCAAATTGTCATGGAAAATGTGCCTCAGCTCTGGTAGAGGTTTACACCTGGTGCCAAAATAAATGAACATTTTTTAAGGGCATTACATTGAGAAAAAATAATTTGTCTAGAAAAATGAAGGGTGGAAAATGCAAAAAAAAAAAAAAATTGGTGCGGCTGGGGACTCGAACCCAGGACCGCGTTGGTTTCTGGCATTTAGGGCTGCGCTTGTAACCGCTAGGACAGATGGAAAGACTTTGACATGGGTAGGGAAGGAATGTATACATAGTGAGACAGTGAATGTTTGCACACGTGTGAGAGTGGTTTTCCTTTGTTTTGCACTGAAATTTTGGAGGGTTGGAAACGTATTTTTGCACTGCCACGTGATTGTGGTTACAATGGCACTTGGTTTAGGGTTAGAGTGGCACTTGGTTTAGTATTTAAATTAAGAGGCGATTTCCTATGCATGGTGGAAACTACAAAAAAAAACTACACACTCTTTGTTTTAAGTTCCTTTTTTGATATATGAGGTGTCGGGTTTCTTATGGCATTGGCACAAGTGCATTTTCGTTATATAGAAATGACTTTTTCTGACTTCTCTTTCTCTTTTTTTTATCTTTTGGACACAAGTGCCTTTTTCTTGTGTTGAAAGGGGCTTTACTCACTTCTCTCATTCATTTTGCTTGCCTTTTTGGCATAATTGCATGTTTGCTTGCCTGGCGAGTTCAAAGTCATGATATTTTCGTTATAGAGTTATTTTGTATAGTCCAAAATAAATTATCAAAATAATTAGAGATAAAAATTGGGGCCGTGCGTAGCTACCACCATGGGTAGCAAATTGTTTTTGGAATAAATTTAGGGTTAGTTAATGACTTGTTTTTTTAATGAAAGAGAGGGCTTCTCACCCCCCTTTGATTTTCATTTTTCATTAATGAAAGCCACAAGTTCTCGAACTTCATGACTTGGTTTAGGGAAAAAATGATATGTTTGGGCACGGACATTTTTTAACACACATAATAACTTAGATAAGATGCAACGCACATAATAATTAAGGGTACCCAATAATTAAGTTAGATAAGATGCAAAGTTCACGGACACCACAACATGGCACACACGACATAGAAAAGCAACAAAATAAAAACGATAAAACTAAAACATCTTCTTCTTGGCCTCCTTTTTCCACCTTGGCCGCGCGCCCCTTCAACGCCGTCTTCACTCCTCGTCGTCGTCGTCGTAGGGAAGGGAGTGCATCTGGCCTAGAGTGGGGAAGATGTTCTCGTAGTTGGTGAAGATGTTGTACGCCGTGAAGAAGATGGACTCGCAGCCGCACCAATAGACTTGGCCGAGGAGCTCGCGCGCGTCAAACGGGTTGGTGAAGGTGACCGTGAGCAGTTGGAGGATGCCGCCGCGGTCATGAACCTCGTTGAGGGTGAACATCCTCGGCGAGCCCCGTGGGAGGTGGGCATAGCCGGCTCTGAGGAAGGCGCGGGTGAGTTCGACGGCACCCCTCCACCGAGAAGTCGCCCACACACGGAGCTCCCTCTCGACGAGCACGCCCGGCGGGTAGCGCAGTTCTGGCACGACAGGCGAACGGTTGAAGGTCGGCCCGTTGAACTACATCTTCGCTTGGGTGGAGAGGGCTTTGTCGCTTGGGTGGAGATGGCTCGGAGAGAATGGATCGGATCTGGCTGTGGGTGGGAGAGGAAGGAAGAGAGGCACCCCATTTATAGGCCTGTGGGTGGGAGAGGAAGAGATGAAGGATTAGAACGGTGCGTGTGTGAATCCGGGCGCTTGTGTGAATCCGCTACGTTTTGGCTCTTAAAGTTTTGCACGAAAATGATGCATCGGGCGCGTGCGTGCATCTGAATCACTGCCGTAATGGCCTAACTACGTGCATGGCCACCTAGCTCGCCTCGCTAGCCCACTACATAGACTAACTAGCCTAGCTGCCTCGCTTCGCTCTGAATCAGTACGTGCATGCACGTCCGGCTCGCCTCGCTCGCATGCATGCACGTCGGGCTCGCTCGCTCCCATGCATTCAGGCCTGCAAAGGCTGAGACAACGAGACGGCCTATTAACTGCGGTCTCAGGCCCAGACAACGAGACGGCCCAACGTTCCATCCAGCGCGCCCGGTTTTTCTTTAGAAAAAATAATCTTCCAGCCAATCAGATTGCATCTCGCGGATCGCCCCCCTCCTCCCCACAGATTCCTTCTAGAAGGGTTAGATCGACGGCCCTGGATCGCCGCTAGGGTTAGATGGACGGTCCTTGTTCAGCGCTAGGGTTAGCGGGGTTTGGGAGGGGTTTGGAGCAGTCAAAGATATGTTTGACCAGATTTCAAATGAGCATAATAAATTAAATAAAAATCAGAAAAATGAAAACCCTGCGCACATAGTCTTCTTATGTCATATATTAATGATTTAAGTTGGTAAACAAGGTTTACATACATTTAAACGATAAGTTCATGTGTATTATGTGATATCTCGAGTATCTCGAACTCTCTTGTATGAGGTGAAGAGAAGTGTTTTGGTGAAATGAACATGAAAATTTTAAAAAACTCACCACAACTTCATTTTGGAGTGACTAAGAAGGATCCATGCTTAGTTTTTCATTTTGATGTTTTACACTTGTTTAAATCTTGGTCAAAGTTAAGTTTGACCATAATTCAAATGAGCAAAACAAATTCAAAAAAATGAAAAAATGAAAAACAAAACAACGCACATAGTCTGTATATATATAATATGTGTAGGAAAGTTATTTGGCTGATTTAGACAAGGTCGAAAAAAACCTTGCTTACAAAGGAGGCTGTTTACCCTACCTTTGGACCCCACTTTTTAGCACATTTTTCATGAAATTTCCAAAACCTCACCACAGCTTCCTTTTGGATTGATTAAGACGGATCCAGGCTTAGTTTTTCATTTCGATGTTTTAGACTTGTTTAAATCTTGG
>LR738715.1:862751745-862764985 GCA_902687465.1 Secale cereale | reverse complement strand
GGGGGGGGCGCCGGCAGGGCGCCTGGATCCCTGGTGCCCCCCCCCCCGGCTATACTTCGGGCGCAAGGTAGGTTCTGGAACGCTGATTTTTTATATAATTTTTCTGGATTTTTCCTGGCAGTTCCCGTAACGTGAAAACCTGAAATACAAAAACAGCCGAAAATAGAAACTGGCACTGGGGTGCACTGAGTTAATAGGTTAGTCCAAATATGATCAAAAGTGTATCAAAGTGTATGAATATCATAGCAATATCACCCAAAAGAGGCATGGAGCAAGTTGAAATTATAGATACGTTTTGGACGTATCAACATCCCCAAGCTTAATTCCTGCTCGTCCTCGAGTAGGTAAATGATAACAAGAATAATTTCTGTGGTGACATGCTATTAACCATATATGACTTTTTCATAGTCACATGACAAAAGCTTACTGAGACAATGAATCTATAGTAATTAAGTTGCCTCATGAGAAAATCACAAAGAACTGAAAGTTTACAATATGATACTGAAACATCAAATAGATTTGCAATGAACATGATGTGGAAATATGATAAAGTGATATCTAGCTTGCCCCCTTTAATGAAGCATAACATAAATGCAGGGGCACCTTCAAGGTTTAAGTGATGACTAGATACAATGATTTCAAAATAAACGATATCACAATCATGCAAAAGACAATGCTACTTTGGGACAATGCACATTACACTCAGAATGACAATCATGCTCTCAGTAGTTGGTGCTTTTAAAAGAAGGTGGAGACTCAACATAAAAGTAAAAGAATGGCCCTTCGTAGAGGGAAGCAGGGATTACTCATGTGCTAGAGCTTTTTATTTTGAAAATATAGAAACAATTTTGTCAACAGTAGTAGTACTTCATATGTGTTATGCATAAGACATCCTATAAGTTGCAAGCCTCATGCATCGAATACCAATAGTGCTCGCACCTTGTCCTAATTAGCTCGGATTTCCATGGATTGTCATTGCATTACATATGTTTCAACCAAATGTCACAAAGGGGTACCTCTATGTCACCTGTACAAAGGTCCAAGGAGATAGATCGCATTTGATTTCTCGTTTTTGATAGATCTCAACTTGAGGACATCCATACCGGGACAACATAGAAAATAGATAATGGACTCCTCTTAAATGCTTAAGCATATTCTCATAAGAGATTGAGGATTAATGTCCAAGCTAAAACTTCCACCATGATACATGGCTTTGGTTGGCGGCCCAATGTTCTTCTCTAACAATATGCATACTCAAACCATTCAACCCATGGCAAATCACCCTTACTTTAGACAAGACGAACATGCATAGCAACTCACATGATATTCAACAGAAGTGTAACAGTTGATGGCGTCCCCAGAAACATGGTTACCGCTCAGCAAGCAACTTATAAGAAATAAGACACATAAGCAACATATTCTTTACCACAATAGTTTTTAAGCTACTTTCCCATGAGCAATGTATTGCAAAAACTGAAGGTTTTAAAGGTAGCACATGTAAATTTACTTGGAGTGGTGGTGAAATACCACATATAGGTAGGTATGGTGGACTCATATGGAATTACTGGTTTAAAAGGATGTGGATGCACAAGCAGTCAGTCCGCTTAGTACAGGTGGAGGTTAGCAAAAGACTGGGAGCGCCCAACTAAGAGAGCAATGACGGTCATAATCATGCAGAGCGACAAAGCAACATTGAATCAGGCATGGTAGTTATATCGCTACTCAGAAACAAAAGATCATCAAGGCTTGACAGACTTTCTTTACAGTCTTAAATATGCATGAGCATACGCGAAGTCAATCAAAATAAATTCTTGAGGGAAGATATTACTAAACTATACCACATCATTGGCAAACAAATCATGTTGGTATTCCAATAACACATTGGGAACCCTCCAGCTATTTGAGACTAACCATAAGAAAACCTGAACTACTAAGCGCCATTATGCACGTAGCATCTTTATCATAGACATATCAACCAATGCAACGGAAGCAAACTCTCTTAATAAGGTGAGCATGATAATTAAAGAGAGTTCAAGCAACCAACTAAACAAAAGCTCTTTGAAAAGATAAGCATGAAAGCTAAGAGCTGAACATGATAGTAGCTATTAAAAGACAAAGAACACACACAGCAAGGATAGACATGAAAATTCTATGTTATGTTCTCGGTAGAAGTGGAGCGTGTTTCTCTCCCACATAAAGAAAGCCGAGTTCCGACTCGTTATTAAAAACTAAAGAAAACTAAAAGCAAGACGCTCCAAGCATAGCACATAACACATGAAGTGATTAAAATATAGTGGAACGAAAGACGAACTGATAATGTTGATGGAGAAGGGGATGCACGGGGGCATCCCCAAGCTTAGACGCTTGAGTCTCCTTGAATATTTCTTGGGGTGCATGGGGGCATCCCCAAGCTTGAGCGCTTGACACTCCTGAATCTTTTTATCATCTTCCCTCGCACACTTGAAAACTCCCTTCATACATAACTCATCATAATCTGATTAGCGAGGTTAGTACCCATAATAAAATAATTATACCTTGCTGGAAATAAAGATATTCTTGAAGGTCTACTGTTTCTCAAGATTGCCAAAAGGTTTTTGCAAAGAAAAAGCAAGCTCTTGGTTTGCAAAATGAAGGAAAGGCAAAACATGACCGAATCTGTGAAAAACAGAACAGCAGGTAGTAAATGATTTTTTCGGGGCACTTATGCAACTCTAATAAAAAAACTCAGAACAGACGCACGAAAGACAATTATATAGAGCACCCTGTCGAAAAAATACAGACAAAAAAGATGATCTAGTGATTTTATACGAATTTTTCTATCAAAGGACAGAATCTGTTTCCTGGACAGCACGTCACAACTTTTGAACTTTCTTGCAATCAGAGGCTACACTTGGCACAAAATTGAAAAGCAAAGATACAATGATGATGCTACTGTAGTAACAACATCAAGACACAACAAAAGCAAAATAAAATTTATTCATGTGGGCTGCCTCCCAAAAGCGCTTTCTTTTATGCCTGTAAGCTAGGCATAATGCAAATAGATCAAGTTTTATCAAGAGTAAAAGAATAGCTAGCCCGTACAACGGACTCAAAAGGTAACTTGATCTTCTTTCGAGGGAAGTGTTCCATCCCTTTCTTGAGAGGAAACTGAAATTTTATATTACCCTCTTTCATGTCAATGATAGCACCAACGGTGCGCAAAAAGGGACGTCCCAAAATAATTGGACAAGAAGGATCACATTTAATATCCATAATGGTAAAATCAACGGGAACATAATTATCATTGACAACGATAAGAACATCGTCGATCCTCCCCAAAGGTTTCTTTATGGAAGAATCAACGAGACGAACACCAAAAGAACAAGAATCATAAGGTTTCAATTTAAGCATATCATATATTCTTTTGGGCATAACAGGGTACTAGCTCCAACATCACATAATGCATACCAAGAGAAGTCATTCAATTTAATTTTTATCATAGGATCCCAACCATCTTCTAGCTTTCTAGGTATGGAGGCTTCTACTCTAAGTTTCTCCTCCCTAGCTTTGATAAGAGCATTAGTGATATGCTCAGTGAAGGCAAGGTTAAGCGTGCTAGTGCGGGGATCTCTAGACATCTTGTGAAGGAAATCAATAACTTCGGTAAGAGTGCAATTATCAAAATCAAGGTCACTAGCATCAAGTAAAGTGGTAGTGGTGTTCTTTAGGTTCACGTGTTTGGTAGTTTCTATAGTCATAGCATCACCATTAATAGGTCCAATGGGACCAGGAGTACATTGGGTGCTAAGAGTTTGGATATCCTCAACAACTTGGATAGTAGCAACAGTGTGGTGGGTAGGAAGGCTCTTAATTCTATCTTCTTCCTCCCTTTCTCTAGCCCATCTCTCTTTAAGTTTAGCCATCATCCTAATATTTTCATTAATTTGCACTTGGGTAGCATTAATAGGAGTGACCTTCCTCTCCTCAAGAGGAGAAGTTTTAATTTTAAGCAATTCTATCTCATTGGCTAAATGGTCTACCTTCAAAGAGAGATCATCTAGTTTATGTAGTTTTTCTTCTACACTCTTATTAAAGGATTTTTGGGTAGTGATGAAATCTTTAAGCATAATCTCTAGTTCAGTAGTGGAGTTCCTGATGCTAGGATAAGCATTGTTGTTCCCATAAGAATTAGAGGGGAACGGTCTAGGATTGCTACCAAAATTACTCCTATAAGCATTGTTGTTAAAATTGTTTCTAGAGATAAAGTTCACATCTACTTGTTCTTGAGCAATCAAAGAATTTAAAGGAACATCACGAGGATCAACAGAGGATTGCTTCAAAAGTAGAGACATGATCAAGTCAACTTTTTCATTAAGGGAGGAAATCTCCTCGACAGAGTTTACCTTCCTACCTGTTGGAGCGCGTTCGGTGTGCCATTGGGAATAGTTGGTCATCATCTCATCGAGAAGCTTCGTGGCAACACCAAGTGTAGTTGACATAAAAGTTCCTCCCGCGGCCGAATCTAACAAGTTCCGCGAGGTAAAGTTCAAGCCTGCATAAAAAGTTTGGATAACCATCCAAGTAGTCAAACCATGAGTAGGGCAGTTCTTGATAAGAGATTTCATACGTTCCCAAGCTTGGGCAACATGTTCATTATCCAATTGTTTAAAATTCATCATGTTACTTCTCAGTTGGATAATTTTAGCAGGTGGATAGTATTTTCCGATAAAAGCATCTTTGCACTTGTCCCATGAATCTATGCTATTTCTAGGCAAAGACTGAAACCAAATTTTAGCTCCTCCTCTCAAGGAGAAAGGAAAAAGCTTAAGCTTAACAATATTACCATCTATTTCTTGGTACTTTTGCATATCACAAAGTTCAACAAAGTTGTTCAAGTGTAAAGCAGCATCATCTCCAGCACCGGAGAATTGATCTTTCATGACTAAGTTCAGTAAAGCATGTTTAATTTCATATGAAGGTGCTGAAGTGGCAGGTGTAGTGATAGGTGTGCTGATAAAGTCATCGTTGTTGTGACTAGTGAAGTCACACAACTTGGTGTTCTCGGTGGAACCCATAGTAGCAAGCAAGCAAGATAACTATTTTTGTGATTTTCGATAAAAGATACTAAAGCAAAAACTAAAAGGTAAACTAACAAGACTAAAAGCAAAGGTTAAAGATAGCGTGCAACTCCCCTATCCTGAAGAGTGGAGTCCCCGGCAACGGCGCCAGAAATTGCTTTGCTAGGTGGCTTCTCCCCTCGTTGGTTACCCCAAGTGGAAGGTTTGAGATGCAGTGTAGCAGAAGTTTTCCCTTGGTAATACCAAGGATCGATTTACCAGAGACTCCCAGTTTCAACAAGAAGGTGTCAACTGCTAATCACGCCGGATATTAACAATCAACGTGGACCTGCACACAGATACAAATAACTTTGCTCCCAACGAGTACAGAGAGGTTGTCAATCCCTCCGGTCTTGTAGTTTACAAAGGATTAAACGCAAGTGATAATAGTGATAGGTATAATTGCAATAGTAAGTAAATAGCGGAAAAGTAAATAGCGGATGTGATCAATGATGGTAATATGGACCGGAGTCTCATGATTTTCACTAGTGATGTCTCTCTCCCAAAAGACGATAAAACAGCTATGTGAGGTAAATGAATTACAGCTGGGCAATTGACAGGACCATGTGCGCAAACCAATGCTGACTACATTGCAAGAAAGGTTGAGGTTCAAAGCATGGGCGGTACGCCAAAGTAAGTAGACCGAAATCCATCAATATCTACTACTAATCATCCACCTTGAGATATCTATCCAGAACATCTCGCTGGTATTAAGTTGCGAGCCCCACTCATAGTGTAAACTCAATGCAACAGACAACTGCATTAAAAGAACTTTGCGTAAAGTAAACAATCCTTGCACCCGCGGACACAAGGACCGTTGTTTTCCCCCTTGTGGCAACAGCACATCCCCTAGACTCATGTTTCTGTCACTCAAACTAGTCATCGAGGGGCATGAACCCACAATCAAGCATAATGTTCCCTCTTGGAGTCACTACCTACTACTTGGCCAAAGCAATAAATAACAACGGAGAACATGCAAGAATTATTTACGAACATAAACATAAAAGAGGTGAATCAAATATATTACTCAAGCACAATTTGAACATAATCTCATAATCCATCGGATCCCAGCAAACTCATCATAGCAACAGCATAAGGATTACATATGTGCCTCGATAATGTAGGGCAGCTCACGAGGACTAATTAGTGAAGCACAAGAACGGGAGGAGAACATCACATAGCTACTGGTCATGGACTCATGGTCCAAGGGAGATGATACGTCCAAAACATATCTATAATTTCTGCTTGCTCCATGCCCTTTTTGTGTGATATTGCTATGATATTTATGCACTTCCATACACTTTTGATCATATTTGGACTAACCTACTAATGGTTGCAAAAGTGCACAATGTTCTTATTTTACACTTTATTGTGTAGGAATTACTTGAAAATTGACAAAAACGCAAAAGGAGTCGTATTGGAGTAGGACTCTGACTTTTCTGAAATCTGTCTGAGAACGTTTTTTAAAGATGGTCACGTTCCGGCCTGTATATGACGTCAAACGTAAAAAGTCTAGTTGTGAAAGTTGTGGGGAATTTCGAGGCGATGCTTCTGGCTATAAAATTCGTCCAAATCGGAGTCCGGACGGCCGAGTAAAGCCCGTTTTACTGAGGCCCAAAATCTGGTGACGGGAATCCGAGAGTCTATATAAAGGGAGGAAACCTAGGTCACCAAGGGCCACGAATTTTCCTCCTACCGAGCCGCCATCTTGGAGGGGAGGAACAGCACCATTGCAGCACCATCCACAAGGAAGAAGGGGGGCCAAGGAGCCGCTGCCCCCTAGGGCCGCCACCGCCGCCGCCGCCGCGCCCCCAAGGGCCGCCGCCGCCGCCTCCGTGGCTGCCGCCGGCCGTCTCCTCCTCGCGGGGCTGCACCTCTCCATCAACACCATCATCAACGTCCTCCTCACCATGTCCATGTGTGAGTAGTCTTCTCCGGGGCCGAGGGCTCGTACGTGTAGCTATGCGGTTATCTCTCTCTCCCATGATGTGATCTTCGTTGTGATCATAGGCTATGTTAATCTAGGGTGATCCCATGATATTTCCCCTTTCTCTATGTATTGGATTGATGTACTCACTTGTCTTTATCTAGTATAATCCCCGAGACCAAGGTGACAGCGGTCTATTGGACATGGATTAGAAAAATATTTTCATGAGTGATTTTCTCTCTTGTGTGTTGATTGAAGATTGAGAGTCTCTTGGTGCTTGTCTTTGACTATCCTTTAGATATGTTGTGGTGATTGTGGGACTCTCTTTGGATGGCCGCGGTGACATTGGGAAATCCTTAGATTGAGAACTACGAACTTTGAGGTGTGCTTTTGTAGCCCTACATAATTCTCGTCCTCTCTTGACCACGAAGGAATGACCTCCGGGTGTGTCTCCATTGCATGTTTTATGGGAAATATCATGTGATTCGATTATGTTAATGTTGTTGGGAGTTGCCACTAGTGAAAGTATGATCCCTAGGCCTTGTTTCCGCCATTGCAATACCATTTGTGCTCATGTTTACCACTTGTTTGCTTGCTGCACTTTTTATTACAGATTTATATTACTTTGTTTTGCCATCCATATCACTTGCCATTTAACATCTCTTCGCCGAACTAGTGCACCTATACATCTAACAAGTGTATTAGGTGTGTTGGGGACACAAGAGACTTCTTGTATCTTAGTTGCAGGGTTGCTTGAGAGAGACCATCTTCAACCTCTACTTCCCTGAGTTCGATAAACCTTAGGTCATCCACTTGAGGGAAATTGCTGCTGTCCTACAAACCTCTGCGCTTGGAGGCCCAACATAGTCTACAAGAGTAGAAGCGTGTGTAGACATCAAGCTATTTCTTGCGCCGTTGCCGGGGAGGTGAGTGCTTGAAGGTATATCTTTAGATCTTGCAATTAAATCTTTTTGTTTCTTGTTTTTATTTCACTAGTTATGTTTATGGAAAACCGCATTCTTAGTTCGTTGCTTGTGGGAAGACGCCCCACACCTGTGGTGGTTGCTCCTCCCCCTACTGAAATTGTGCCCTATAAAATACCAGCTGGTATTATCGATTATATTTTGGCTAATCGTTATGAAGGAGACAGACATCCCGATGAACACTTGCTATATCTGTCACAATTATGTTCATTATTTAAGCTTGCAGGTGTATCAAGGGAGTTTGTCATGAGGAAATTGTTCGCCGTATCACTTATAGATAAAGCTTCAGATTGGTATAAGCTTCTTGATAACCCGCACTTGCTTGATTGGCAAGAGCTTATGTCTCTCTTTTATACTAAGTTTTATCCTCTTCATGAAATTCATCGAGACAGGAACTATATCTATAACTTTAGGTCTCGTGACGGAGAAAGCATTGCTCAAGCTTGGGGGAGACTGAAAATGTTAATGCTAAAAAGTCCTAACCATGGGCTCCCCAAAGATGCTTATGTGGAGAGTAAGAGTACCTTTTTGCATGTGGATCATGGTAACAATGCTTTATGTGATGCTTATATTGTTGAGTTTATTCGTGATCCCACTGAAAATTATTATGAGAAGGGAACATATGCTTATAGATATTTCAATAATATTAAGTTCCCTCTTTTTATGTTGAAGGTTTTGAAGCTGCACTTGTTTTGTCTTCCTATGCTTATTGCTTTGTGCTTCAATGAATTATTCCATTGCAATATTCCTATGCATAGGAAGCATGTTAGGCTTAAATGTATTTGGTATTTGCTTCTTGATGCTCTCTTTTGTTCTTCAACTCTTATTCCTACGAGAGCATCATTAAAGTCTTAAGCCTATCTTTATGGCTATAAAGAAAGAGCTCTAGGGAGACAACCCTTGTTATCTTTGCTTTCAGTTTTTAGTGGTCTTGATGTTCGTTACTACTATAGCAACATCATTGTATCTTTATTTTTCAGTTTTGTGCCAAGTTTAGCCTCCGATTGCAAGAAAGTTCAAAAGTTGTGACGTGCTGTCCAGGAAACAGATTCTGTCCTTGGACAGAAAAATTCGTATAAAATCACCAGATCATCTTTTTGGTCTGAATTTTTTCGAGAGCGTTCTCGATACAATTGGATTTCAGGCGTCTGTTCTGAGTTTTTTTATTTGAGTTGCAGAAGTGCCCTGAAAAAATTATTTACTACCTGCTGGTCTGTTTTTCACAGATTCTGTCCTGTTTTGCCTTTACTTCATTTTGCAAACCTTGAGCTTGCTTTTTCTTTGCAAAAACCTTTTGGCAATCTTGAGAAACAGTAGACCTTCAAGAATATCCTTATTTCCAGCAAGGAAAAAATATTTTATTATGGGTACTAACCTCGCTAATCAGATTATGATGAGTTATGTATGAAGGGAGTTTTCAAGTGTGCGAGGGAAGATGATAAAAAGATTCAGGAGTGTCAAACGCTCAAGCTTGGGGATGCCCCCATGCACCCCTAAGAAATATTCAAGAAGACTCAAGCGTCTAAGCTTGGGGATGCCCCCGTGCATCCCCTTCTCCATCAACATTATCAGTTCGTCTTTCGTTCCACTATATTTTTATCACTTCATGTGTTATGTGCTATGCTTGGAGCGTCTTGCTTTTAGTTTCCTTCTTAGTTTCTTTAGCTTTGCTTGCTGTTCATAACGAGTTGGAACTCAGCTTTCTTTGTGTGGGAGAGAAACACGCTCCACTTCAACCTAGAACATAACATAGAATTTTCATGTCTATCCTTGCTGTGTGTGTTCTTTGTCTTTCAATAGCTACTATCATGTTCAGCTCCTAGTTTTAATGCTTATCTTTTTAAAGAGCTTTTGTTTAGTTGGTCGCTGGAACTCTCTTTAGTTATCATGCTTATCTTGTTAAGAGAGTTGGCTTCTGTTGCACTGGTTGATATGTCTATGATAAAAATGCTATGTGCATAATGGTGCTTAGTAGTTCATGTTTTCTTATGGTTAGTCTCAAATAGATGGGGGGTTTTCAATGTGTTATTTGAGTACCAACATGATTTGTTTGCCTATGATGTGGTATGGTCTAGTGATATCTTCCTCCAAGAATTTATTTTGATTGACTTGGCGTATGCTCACGCATATTTAAGACTGTAAAGAAAGTCTATCAAGCCTTGATGATCTTTAATTTCTGAGTAGCGATATAACTTCCATGCCTGATTCAATGTTGCTTTGTCGCTCTGCATGATTATGACCGTCATTGCTCTTTTAGTTGGTCGCTCCCAGTCTTTTGCTAACCTTCGCTTGTACTAAGCGGACTGACTGCTTGTGCATCCAAAATCCTTTAAACCAGTTATGCCATATGAGTCCACCATACCTTCCAATACATGGTATTTACCTGCCATTCCTAACGAAGACTTTCATGTACCATCTCGATATTATTCAGAAAAGCATTTCTCTTTTGTGCCTCTGTTTTAGATCATGAGGAAGTAGTAGTTAATTCATGATCTTTTTAAGTTGGGCAAGCTTCACCCCGGGAGTGCATGTCTAATGTGCAAACCCATAATACGAGAAGGAACTGGCAAAGAGTGCGCCCGGCTCATTAAAAATATATACAACAAACAAACCCTCCTTCACGCTTTGTTCATGAGAAATCAGAAAACTTTGGCAGTGATAAACAAAGGAAATTAAGAGGATGTGATCGTCCTCGTGCGGGAGCCGTTCCTCGAAACTTGTCCAGCTCGAGAAGTAATTGAGTTATCTGGTAGCATTCGTTGACGAAATATGCATATTCTAAAAAAAATATTACCTCTGTTTTTAAAAACCAAGAGCTCTGGTACATGTTTAGTTTTTGTTTCCGACCACGGGTTTTCAACCTTGCCATCAAAAACCACGGTTCGAGAGTCTCCACCTTCTTTATAGCACCAACTATTGAGAGCATGATTGTCATTCTGAGTGTAATGTGCATTGTCCCAAAGTACCATTGTCTTTTGCATGATTATGATATCGTTTATTCTGAAATCATTGTATCTAGTCATCACTTAAACCTTGGAGGTGGCCCTGCATTTATGTTTTGCTTCACTAAAGGGGGCAAGCGAGGTACCACTTTATCATATTTGCACACCATGCTCACTACAAATCTATTTGATGTTTCAGTATCATATTGTAAAACTTTCAGTTCTTTGTGATTTTCTCATGAGGCAACTTAATTACTACAGATTCATTGTCTTAGTAAGCTTTTGTCATGTGACTATGAAAAGTCCATATATGGTTAATAGCATGTCACCACAGAAATTATGCTTGTTATCATTTACCTACTCGAGGACGAGCAGGAATTAAGCTTGGGGATGTTGATACGTCCAAAACGTATCTATAATTTCTGCTTGCTCCATGCCCTTTTTGTGTCATATTGCTATGATATTTATGCACTTTCATACACTTTTGATCATATTTGGACTAACCTACTAATGGTTGCAAAAGTGCACAATGTTCTTGTTTTACACTTTATTGTGTAGGAATTACTTGAAAATTGACAAAAACGCAAAAGGAGTCGTATTGGAGTAGGACTCTGACTTTTCTGAAATCTGTCTGAGAACGTTTTTTTAAAGATGGTCACGTTCCGGCCTGAATACGACGTCAAACGGAAAAAGTCTAGTTGCGAAAGTTGTGGGGAATTTCGAGGCGATGCTTCTGGCAATAAAATTAGTCCAAATCGAAGTCCGGATGTCCGAGTAAAACCCGTTTTACTGAGGCCCAAAATCTGGTGACGGGAATCCGAGAGTCTATATAAAGGGAGGAAACCTAGGTCACCAAGGGCCACGAATTTTCCTCCTCCCGAGCCGCCGTCTTGGAGGGGAGGACCAGTACCATTGCAGCACCATCCACAAGGAAGAAGGGGGGCCAAGGAGCCGCTGCCCCATAGGGCCGCCGCCACCGCCGCGCCCCCAAGGGCCGCCGCCGCCGCCTCCGTGGCTGCCGCCGGCCGTCTCCTCCTCGCGGGGCTGCACCTCTCCATCAACACCATCATCAACCTCCTCCTCACCATGTCCATGTGTGAGTAGTCTTCTCTGGGGCCGAGGGCTCGTACGTGTAGCTATGCGGTTATCTCTCTCCCCCATGATGCGATCTTCGTTGTGATCATAGGCTATGTTAATCTAGGGTGATCCCATGATATTTCCCCTTCCTCTATGTATTGGATTGATGTACTCACTTGTCTTTATCTAGTATAATCCCCGAGACCAAGGTGACAGCGGTCTATTGGACATGGATTAGAAAAATATTTTCATGAGTGATTTCCTCTCTTGTGTGTTGATTGAAGATTGAGAGTCTCTTGGTGCTTGTCTTTGACTATCCTTTAGATATGTTGTGGTGATTGTGGGACTCTCTTTGGATGGCCGCGGTGACATTGGGAAATCCTTAGATTGAGAACTACGAACTTTGAGGTGTGCTTTTGTAGCCCTACATAATTCTCGTCCTCTCTTGACCACGAAGGAATGACCTCCGGGTGTGTCTCCATTGCATGTTTTATGGGAAATATCATGTGATTCGATTATGTTAATGTTGTTGGGAGTTGCCACTAGTGAAAGTATGATCCCTAGGCCTTGTTTCCGCCATTGCAATACCATTTGTGCTCACGTTTACCACTTGTTTGCTTGCTGCACTTTTTATTACAGATTTATATTACTTTGTTTTGCCATCCATATCACTTGCCATTTAACATCTCTTCGCCGAACTAGTGCACCTATACATCTAACAAGTGTATTAGGTGTGTTGGGGACACAAGAGACTTCTTGTATCTTAGTTGCAGGGTTGCTTGAGAGAGACCATCTTCAACCTCTACTTCCCTGAGTTCGATAAACCTTAGGTCATCCACTTGAGGGAAATTGCTGTTGTCCTACAAACCTCTGCGCTTGGAGGCCCAACATAGTCTACAAGAGTAGAAGCGTGTGTAGACATCAGGAGACTACTCACAACTCATCTGGGAGGCGTCCATGGTGGTGGAGAAGCTCCCGGTGGTGATCCTCCCCTCCGGCAGGGTGCCGGGAAGAGTTCTCCTGGTGCTCCCGATCTTGGAAGCGGCGGCGGCGGAGGAACAGAGATGGGATCGCGAAAAGAGTTCCTGTTTCGAGGGTTTCGGGAGACGCTTTAAATATATGCCAAAGGGGGGCATCGGGGAAGCCTCGGGGGGCCCAGGCGCCCCCCGGCGCGGCCCGGGGGAGCGCGCCGCCAGGGCGCCTGGAGCCCTGGTG
>LR738715.1:862738499-862751735 GCA_902687465.1 Secale cereale | reverse complement strand
CCCCCCCCCCCCCCCGGCTGTACTTCGGGCGCAAGGTAGGTTCAGGAACGCTGATTTTTTATATAATTTTTCTGGATTTTTCCTGGCAGTTCCCGTAACGTGAAAACCTGAAATACAAAAACAGCCGAAAACAGAAACTGGCACTGGGGTGCACTGAGTTAATAGGTTAGTCCAAATATGATCAAAAGTGTATGGAAGTGTATGAATATCATAGCAATATCACCCAAAAGAGGCATGGAGCATGCAGAAATTATAGATACGATTTGGACGTATCACAAGCAGAACTCACAACAACAGAACGTTGATCAACATTTGGAGCCTCACTTGGATCACCATGATCAACATTTGGAGCCTCACTTGGATCACCATGATCAACATTTGGAGCCTCACTTGGATCACCATTTGGAGCCTCACTTGGATCATTATTTGAAGCCTCACTTGAATCATTATTTGGAGGATATTTTGGACCATCGTCAAAATCATGCGGCTGTTGACCATCATCATTTGGAACCTTGTCAAAATCCTCATCTGATGCAACCGGGTGACCATCATTTTCATTATCTGTTGAGGCAACCGTCTGCTGACCAACATTTTCATCGAAGCCTTCATCGAAACTCTCTCAGAACGCTGGATCTACTGTGTTATCACAATACTTACCGAAATGACCAAACCCACCACACCTTGTGCACTTACGCTTCCTCGCTCCAAGTCCAGCCCCTTCGCTGTGAGGTCTAATCTGACTCTTCCTTGGTCTACCTGCTGCTCTCTTCAGAACTGGAGCGCAAAGCTTGAATCCAGGGTCCACCATGTCCCATTGTTGTTTTCCCTCCATAGCAGGCAAGGCATAAGCATATGTGGCTTTGAACCTTGCAACAGAGTAGTAATCATGCACATACTGTTGTAAGTTCCCTGCTGGACCTGGGAGAGAAGTGATGAAAAACAAGGCATGAATGCATGTCAACCCAGTTATCTGCCATTGCCTACAACTGCAAGTTCTAGCTTCTAAATCCACTGGATATCTCCATTCTCTCTTCTCTTTATCCAAATATGATATCTCCGATGTGGTACCCGAGCAAAGAGTCATGTTCATTTCCAAGCCTATTGTTTTCTGCTTCAGTTCATTCATCACGGCTGAAATGATAATGTGGCCCATGAATTTTGCCTCGGCTATTCCTGCACGATAATGAAATTTCTGCATGTATTCTACCCTTATCCTGTGAAGCAAATCCACCACATAATGACCCTTTAGTTTCCGGATCATTGAGTTGAAAGACTCTGCTAGATTATTGTGCACATAGTCAACTTTGCTCAGTTCACTGAATTGGCTTCTGGCCCATAACTTGGAGTGGTGTGTTTCCAAGTATTCTTTCACTTTGGGAGTCATGTATAACTGTCTCAAGTGGTATTTGTGCTTCTTCACACTGCAAGTCAAAGATGCTGGCCATAAATTGTCGGTATACACCTTTCCTTTGAATTTCTTCATGAAATTTGCAGCAAGGTGACGCATGCATTCCCTATGCTCTACTCCAGGGAACACATTGTCCACGGACACTTCTAAACCTTTGCAGGCATCTGTATGAATGACTAACCCATTGGGATGTGCAATAGCCCGTCGCAGATCATGCAAAAACCAAGTCCAACTCTCCTCAGATTCTGTCTCCAGCACACCGTAGGCAACTGGAAATACAAAACTGTGTGCATCAACTGCACAAGCTGCTACTAACTGTCCTTTAAACCTCCCTGTGAGAAAAGTGGCATCAATAGCCAAATAAGGCATGCAGCCTGCCAAAAAACCTCGGCGACAAGCCACAAAGCAGACAAAAACCCTCCTAAAGCATTCCTTGGTCTTTGTCACTCCCCTGAATGTGTACTCCACGGTGTGGTGATCAATATCTACAATACTACCACTAGTAGAAAACAGGGCTTTGGTCCAGGCCTGTCTAGCCCATTAGCCCCGGTTCAATCTAGAACCGGGTCCAATGGGGGCACTGGACCCGGTTCGTGAGCCTAGGGGGGCGGCTGGGCCACGTGGGCCATTGGTCCCGGTTCGTCTGGACCTTTTGGTCCCGGTTGGTGCGACGAACCGGGACCAATGGGTCTTGCTCCTGGCCAACCACCATTGGTCCCGGTTGGTGGCATGAACCGAGACCAAAGGCACCCCTTTAGCCCCGGTTCGTAGCACCAACCGGGACTAATGAGGTGCCTATATATACCCCCTCGCTCAAGAGCAGAGCACACTCCTCTGTTTTTTTTCTGGCCGAGGGGGAGAGGGGTTAGTGGTGCTCTAGCTCACCTCATATGCACACAACGTGTTCGATGGAATGCCCGAGCCACACTAGTTAAACTTTTCTTCTCTCGAAGCTCTATTTTCTCCGAGATTTGTCTAGGGTTAGCGGTCCGTCACGTCCCGTCCCCGTCTTCGCCGCCGTCAATCGCCCCCGCCGATCTCGTCACCGGCACCACCGTGGTGAGCCTCTTGTTATGTCCATGCTTTTCTTACTCTTATTATTGCTTGTTATTATTGCTTTAGATAGATATTTGTCTAATTTTCTTACGTTTATTATTGCTTGTTATTATATAGTGCGATGGTTTTGATATCCGCCCACGTGGGCCCTCATCCTGTCTACGATTCAGATGTGGTATATTATCTTTAATTTATAACTATTTGTTTTAGTGTTTAAGATAGTTATGCCAACCAACCTGACATGCATAGATGCTTTATTATGTCTAGGAGGTAGTTGAACCGGAAATTCCAACCGACCCTCTTGTGGAGAGGTTAAATTTAGTTGAAGAGGAAAACGTTTCCTTAAAGAAAAATTGGAAAAAATGGAGGAGGAGAAGATGGAATTGGAGTTGCATGTTGCGGAAGTCATCCATGATCACAAGATCAAGATGGACCCTATTGTCGAGAGGTTAAATTTAGTTGAAGAAGAAAACAAATTCTTGAAGGAAAAAATAAAAAAAATGAGGACGAGAAGATGATATTGGAGTTGCATGTTGCGGATGTAGTCGATGATCACAAGATCTAGATGGATGCAATGCGGTTGAAGATTAGAAAGATTAGAAAATATGCCATTCATACCGAGGCTTGGTATCATTATGCCGTTGGATCAATTGTTACCTTGGTTGCGATTATGATCGCATTTTTTTCGCATTGAAATGTTTTACATAGTTTCGATGTGTATGGAGAGCTATATGTTGTTAGATGAGAACTATATATGTATGTACTTTGGTTTTAATGTGATGATGAACTTTTATTAATTTGGTCACTTAATTATCTATTTATGATGTTCTGTAATGGTTTTTGACACACTTAATTATATATAATGCACGCAGATGAACCGGCAATGGATGTACGGTGACAGACACACCTCCGAGTACATTAAGGGCGTGCATGAGTTTCTAAATGCGGCTGAGGCAAACAAGCAGAATGGTTTTATGTGTTGTCCATGCACTAAATGTGGGAATACGATGTCTTACTCTAACCGGAAAATCCTTTACTCCCACCTGCTTTACAAGGGTTTCATGCCACACTATAATGTTTGGACGAGGCACGGAGAAATAGGGGTTATGATGGAAGACAGCGAAGAAGAAGAGTACGATGACAACTATGTGCCCCCTGAATACGGTGATGCTGCAATGGGGGGAGCTGGTGAAGATCAAGAGGAACCAGACGATGTGCCCAATGCTGCTGCAACGGGTGAAGCTGCTGAAGATCAAGAGGAACCAAATGATGATCTCCGCCGGGTCATTGTCGATCCAAGGACACAATGTGAAAGTCAAAAGGAGAAGCCGAAGTTCGATCGCATGTTAGAGGATCACAAAAAAGGGTTGTACCCCAATTGCGAAGATGGCAACACAAAGCTCGGTACCGTACTGGAATTGCTGCAGTGGAAGGCAGAGAATGCTGTGGCTGACAAAGGATTTGAGAAGCTACTGAAAATATTGAAGAAGAAGCTTCCGAAGGATAACGAATTGCCCGACAGTACATACGCAGCAAAGAAGGTCGTATGCCCTCTAGGATTGGAGGTGCAGAAGATACATGCATGCCCTAATGACTGCATTCTCTACCGCGGTGCATACAAGGATCTGAACGCATGCCCGGTATGCGGTGCATTGCGGTATAAGATGAGACGAGATGACCCTGGTGATGTTGATGGCGAGCCCGCCAGGAAGAGGGTTCCTCCGAAGGTGATGTCCTATGATCCTATAATACCACGGTTGAAACGTTTGTTTAGAAACAGAGAGCATGCCAAGTTGATGCGATGGCACAGTGAGGACCGTAAGAAAGACGGGAAGTTGAGAGCACCCGCTGACGGGTCGCAGTGGAGAAAAATCGAGAGAAAGTACTGGAAGGAGTTTGCAAAGGACCCAAGGAACGTATGGTTTGCTTTAAGCGCGGATGGCATTAATTTTTTCGGGGAGCAGAGCAGCAATCACAGCACCTGGCCCGTGACTCTATGTATGTATAACCTTCCTCCTTGGATGTGCATGAAGCGGAAGTTCATTATGATGCCAGTTCTCTTCCAAGGCCCTAAGAAACCCGGCAACGACATTGATGTGTACCTAAGGCCATTAGTTGAAGAACTTTTACAACTGTGGAATGGAAATGGTGTACGTGCGTGGGATGAGCACAGACAAGAGGAATTTGACCTAAAGGCGTTGCTGTTCGTGACCATCAACGATTGGCCCGCTCTCAGTAAACTTTCAGGACAGACAAACAAAGGATACCACGCATGCACGCACTGTTTAGATGACACTGAAAGTATATACCTGGACAAATGCAGGAAGAATGTGTACCTGGGCCATCGTCGATTTCTTCCGACCAACCATCAATGTCTAAAGAAAGGCAAGCATTTCAAAGGCGAGGCAGATCACCGGAAGAAGCCCGCCATGCGTACCGGTGATCACGTACTTGCTATGGTCAATGATTTACACGTAATCTTTGGAAAGGGCCCCAGCGCACTAGCTGTTCCGAATGACGCTGAGGGACACGCACCCATGTGGAAGAAGAAATCTATATTTTGGGACCTACCCTACTGGAAAGACCTAGAGGTCCGCTCTTCAATCGACGTGATGCACGTGACGAAGAACCTTTGCGTGAACCTGCTAGGCTTCTTGGGCGTGTATGGAAAGACAAAAGATACAGCTGAGGCACGGGAGGACCTGCAACGTTTGCACGAAAAAGACGGCATCCCTCCGAAGCAGTATGAAGGTCCTACCAGCTATGCTCTTACGAAAGAAGAGAAAGAAATCTTCTTTGAATGCCTGCTCAGTATGAAGGTCCCGACTGGCTTCTCGTCGAATATAAAGGGAATAATAAATATGGCAGAGAAAAAGTTCCAGAACCTAAAGTCTCATGACTGCCACGTGATTATGACGCAACTGCTTCCGGTTGCATTGAGGGGGCTTCTACCGGAAAACGTCCGATTAGCCATTGTGAAGCTATGTGCATTCCTCAATGCAATCTCTCAGAAGGTGATCGATCCAGAAATCGTACCATTGCTAAGGAGTGATGTGGCGCAATGTCTTATCAGTTTCGAACTGGTGTTCCCAACATCCTTCTTCAATATCATGACACACGTCCTTGTTCATCTAGTCGACGAGATTGTCATTATGGGGCCCGTATTTCTACACAATATGTTCCCCTTTGAGAGGTTCATGGGAGTCGTAAAGAAATATGTCCGTAACCGCGCTAGGCCAGAAGGAAGCATCTCCATTGGCCATCAAACAGAGGATGTCATCGGGTTTTATGTTTACTTCATTCCTGACCTTAATAAGATAGGTCTCCCTAAATCGTGGTACGAGGGGAGACTTACTGGAAAAGGCACGCTTGGAAGGGACTCAATAATATGCAGGGACGGATATTCTTGGTCTCAAGCACACTACACACTTCTACAGAACTCAACATTAGTGACCCCGTATGTCGATGAACACAAGAACAGTCTGCGCTCCAAACACCCGGAGCAGTGCGACGAATGGATTACATGTGAACACATCAGGACTTTCAGCAGTTGGTTGGAAACACGTCTCAGAGGTGACAACACTGTTTGTGATGAGTTGTACTTGTTGTCCAGGGGACCATCTTCGACTGTATTGATTTACAAAGGATACGAGATAAATGGGAATACATTTTACACGATTGTCCAAGATAAAAAGAGCACCAACCAAAACAGCGGTGTCCGCTTTGATGCAACAACCGAGAGGGGAAAGGACACATATTATGGTTACATAGTGGACATATGGGAACTTGACTACGGACATGATTTTAAGGTCCCTTTGTTTAAGTGCAAATGGGTCAATCTGTCAGGAGGCGGGGTACAGGTAGACCCACAGTACGGAATGACAACAGTGGATCTGAAAAATCTTGGATACACTGACGAACCGTTCGTCCTAGCCAATGATGTGGCACAGGTTATCTATGTGAAGGACATGTCTACCAGACCGAGAAAAAGAAAAGATAAGGAAGCGAATACATCATACGATGAGCCAAAGCGCCACATAGTTCTTTCAGGAAAAAAGGGACATCCTGGGAGTGGAGGGCAAGACAGACATATCCGAAGATTATGAAAAGTTTCATGAAATTCCTCCCTTCAAAGTCAAGGCTGACCCAAGCATCCTGATAAACGATGAAGATTATCCATCATTACGGCGCAATAAGCAAATGACACAACCGAAGAAAAAGTGAAGACTTTTTTCCGCAACTTTTATGATGATACCATGTCAACTTTGTAACAGACGAGTATGATACCATTGTCCGTTTGTACTATTCTAATTTCTATACTACTTGCACTAACAGAAAGTTTGTAATTGGTTTTACCAGAAAGAATTAAAAAATAAAGCAAAAAACAAAAGAAAATAAATAATGCAGAAAACAAAAACAAACTTGCAAAAAAAATAAAAATAGCAACAATAAGTATTTCATTGTAAGTAAAAACAAAATAAAATAAATAAAGCAACAAAGAAAACAAATAATTTCAAATTTAAACTATTCAAATTTGAATACTACTTGCACTAACAGAAAGTTTTTAATTGGTTTTACCAGAAAGAATTAAAAAATAAAGCAAAAAACAAAAGAAAATAAATAATGCAGGAAACAAAACAAAAAAACTTGCAAAAAAATAAAAATAGCAACAATAAGTATTTAGTTCACTACTAGGAAAAGGCCTACTAATGGCGCACCTAATTTGGCCATTAATGGCGCATTAGTGGTGCGCCATTAGTGCCACGCCATTAGTACATTTCACTAATGGCGCACCTCTTGTGCGCCATTAGTATCTGGTATACTAATGGCGCACCACATGTACGCCATTAGTATGCACAGTAGTGCGCCATTAGGATGCCTCCCAGGGGGCCATGTATACCCAGGTGCTTTGGCATACTAATGGCGCACGCCACCAAGATGCGCCATTAGTAACTTCGGCATAGTAATGGCGCACTGCCTTGTAATGCGCCATTAGTATCCTCTGGCATACTAATGGCGCACTGTGATGTGATGCGCCATTAGTATGAATATAAGGTTTTTTTATTTTTTTATTTTCTGTTTTTTGCACAGGTTACAAAATGTATAATTGGAATATAGACAGCACACATCAACAACAGATTCATCGAATACAATAGAAGATTAGTCTCTAAATACAATTCATCATATTAGTCTTCGAATACAATTCATCATATTAGTCTCCGAATTGAAAAGACCGAACAAAGCTAGAACATTATATTACAAGTCTCGAGACCGCGAGTAGCGAGTTTGTCTTCACATTGCAAGTCGATATCGATCATCTAAACTACCATCACATAGAAGAGAGCTGCGGTCATCACGATGAGCATCATCACGATGAAACTCGTCTTCATCCGGTTCCTCCAACGCTCCCTCCCCTCTCCCGCTAGATAGCAGACGTATCTAGATTCCGCCTCGACCCTAGTGGTGTACCCTTTGTAACTGTTACCGCTGAATCGGTGAACCTGTCTCCGACACTCCTCCCAGTCGTCGTAGACTCCGGGAACCTTACCCTTGTACACGACATACGACGGCATCGCTATGCACTAGCCAAAGAAGAAAACACAAGACGGTAATTATGATGTGCTAAGGTTGTTAGCCAAGCATGGAGGAAAACAACAACAAAAGTATAATACATATTACCAACACGTACAGTATAAGGTTGTTTGTGCTTCATCCTACATACAACTCACATAAAAAACATCTCCTTTTCACATGCTAGATGGGCCTTTGTTTGTTTTTAAATCATCTGTACGCTAGGTGGGCCTTCGTTTGTTTTTAATCATCTAAGCATCTCTGCATTGTAGATGCCGTTACGACCATCGCGCGCTAACCACAACCATTGCTGGCGGTTCCGTTTCCCCGTGGTCGTGCGCGTGCACGTGTGTAAGAGGAGGTGAACGGGCACCGGCCGCATCGCCCACCCCATTTCCCCCAAATCGCCTCCCTCCCCCTCCTCTCTCCTCTGCCTCGTCGTCTCCCTCACCGGCCACCCCACCTGCTCGCTCACCACCACCGCCTCCCTCTCTCCTCCTGCTTGCTGCTCGGATGGAGCAAGGCCGTGGCGAAGCTGCCATTATAGAAGGAGGTGCTACATCCCCATGCGCCGTGGAGGAGAAGAAGGTGGCCGTGGCGACGGGTGTGGAGGAGAAAAAGGTGGCCGTGGCGGCCTCCGCCATGTCGGAGCTTGGCGTCACGGCGTCCAGCGGCCCATCTCATGGACCTACGGAGGCCGGCGGCGAGCACGTGGACCTGCAGGTAATCCTTGCCAGCAGTCCCCTCCGTTTCTAGTTACCCCCATTAAGCAGTAGATTTAGATGTTTGATTGATTGATTTATAGTGAAAGGTTAAGTTTGGTGTGATTGATCTACTAGTTAGGGTTTTTGAGTTAGATGTTTAGTTGGGGGTTTTTGGTATTGGATTCAATTATAGCCACTGATATGTGGAATCTATGATTGAATTAATCATCCAGTGGATGTAGTGTGGTTAGGGTTTTTTGTATTGGATTAATTTATAGGCAGTTATATGTAGAATCTGTGATTGAATCATCCAGTGGATGTAGTGGTTAGGGTTTTCTAATTCGATGTTTAGTTAGGTTATTTATATTAGAATCTGGATTGCCGCATGTGCTCAGATTATGTTATGTGTTGTATATGCTGTTAGATTTGTTGTGCATATTCCCTCAATTAATTGTTAGATTATGTTATGTGCTGTGTTATATGTAGTTAGTAGTATAATTGAATTAATTACTTATATTGCAGAATGAGGAAGCTGTTGGCAACAAGAGGAAGCTGGACATTGCTGGGTTCAACGACCCGTCTGATTCTGACGACGACGAGGAGGTAACCCCAAGCTGTTTTTTGGCCCTGTTTGGATGCATAGGTTAGAGCTAGTTAGGGGTGCTCGCCATGGATCTCTTCAAGGTCTACTACATCTAGCGTACCAGTTCAATGTCGTAGCTGCTACTATGTGTTTTGGTAATAATCATGTTCTGTGTTCCCATTTATCTAGGACTGGGAGCATCGACCAGGCACAATTTGCTTGATGTTATTATGTTATTATGTGAACTTCTGCTTGTGATTTGAGTTTAGTTTGGTTAGATTTACCTGTGGTATATTTCTGTTTAATTAATTCCTGGACATTCGTGGCTAGCTATTTGATGTTTGTTAATTAAAATGCCAGTAGATGGCAGTTATCTGATGTTTTTTGGTTCATTAAATTCCAGTAAATGGCAATTATCTGATGTTTGTTAATTACATTACTCTAAATGGGAAGTATGTATTTATGCAAATCATTTGTATGTGTAGTACAACTCTGGAGATGAGGTGGAAGAGTGGAACCACAAGTCCTTCATTGAGAAGGAAGCCAACAAGATTAGGGAGAAGGGGAAGGCGGCGTACTACAAGTGGGGCAAAAGTTCAGGTGCCCATACTGCACCACTAAGCCAATTCCCAAGGATAGGATGTATGAGCACCTTATGTCGCATGCACGCGGTTTACAGACGAGTGGGAGGGACCTGAAGATCAGGGCAGAGCATGCAGCCCTCCTGAAGGCTATGACTCCCATGTAGTCACCCTCTGTGAAGTTGATGATGTTTAACTTATGCGCTACTAGCTAGTATGGTTGTGAACTGTGAAGTGTTTGTGATCGAACTGTTAAGTAGAATGGCAGGTTAAGTACTATGGCAGACTTAATTAAACCCCATCTAGTATGTCATCCATATGTTTAATTTTCCTAGTATGTCTCTGAAGTATATCAACTGTCTAGATGCCGGCAGACTCTTAAGTACCCCATATGTCCTATTTTTAGAAAAGTCATGCTAAAATTCCCGGAAAATTTCAGCATGACCTTTGCTGAAAATAGGACATATGGAGTACCCGAATTTGCCGAAACGGAAGTTAATCAACATTCCAGCAACACTGTCCATCAACTTTTCACTGAATGAATGTGTATTGTGACGATAAATGGAACAACCGTAGATATTATTATTTTCAGTGCAATGTCCTACATTTCAAAAACAGGATTATCTACCCGTCCTTAACCTACTAACTTGGTTCTCCAGAGTACTTAACAGTTAAACATAATGTCCAAATTAGACTACCAAACCACCAAGACTTGAACAAGTATGAGCATCAAATCGAAGTTGCAAAAGTGCATCATTCAGGCACGAGCAGATTTGACATGAACAAGCACAAGAAAATAAAACTATATGCATCATACATGTACTAGCTAATAAAATTGAGATGGAGCTCACCAACGACTTGCAGCCGACGAGGTCGAGGAGGACGCGAGCTGATGCTGGAGAGGCGGTGACGAACCAGCCGCTGCCGGAGCCTGAGATGGGAGGCCGTGACGAACACACTGCAGCGCGGATCTTAGCACTCCATGAGCTCCGATCTAGTCGGCTTCAAACTGGACCATCGGCGATTCGGCGGCACAGCGGGCACAGTGGGCACGAGCCAGCGGGCACAGCGGGCACAACTGGAACATCACCTCCGGTATGCGTACTCACCCAGTTTGCTGCCGACACAAGCTTGGAGGAAGATCGAGGTGGAGAGAATGAAGGGAAAGTGAGTGGGTAGGTGTGGCTGTCCAAAATATCTAGCTGTCCTACTTTACTAATGGCGCACCAGCCAGCCATGCGCCATTAGTAATCGACGTTACTAATGGCGCATTGCTGGCTGGTGCACCATTAGTAGTTTTGCAACAAAAAGAATAAAAAATATAATAAAAAAGAACATTAATGGCACACTTTACTGTTGGTGCGCCATTACTAGTATGTTTGGACAGGCGCACAAGTTCAAAAAAAAATCTTTTTGATACTAATGGCGCTCCCTGGGCCAGGTGCGCCATTAGTAGTTTGAGCTCTAATGGCGTATAAGATGTTGGTGCGCCATTATTATATACTAATGGCGCACTGCCTGTATGGTGCGCCATTAGTATCAATTCAATCTATAGCCCTTTTCCTAGTAGTGGTTCTAAGTAGAAATGAAAAAATAAATAGAAAAAAAGAAAAAAATGCCACCTACTGGGCCAACACGGCCTGAATACGACTAGAAACCCATCCATGGGCCAGGATTCAGGCCCGCAGCAGGCCCAATAGGCCCACAGGCATTGCAGTTTCCAATTAGGCCCGTAAGCCTACATTTCAGAGGAGTTCGAGAGGAAAGAGGCAGCGCGGCTTATAAACAGGTGCTGGCCGCTCTCAACTAGCGAGGTGGGACTAAACTCCCACCGCAGCGCCAGCACAAGGCCATTGGTCCCGGTTGGTGCCACCAACCGGGACCAAAGGCCCCTCCTTCCCGCCCTTTGGGCTGCTGAAAAGGGACCTTTAATCCCGGTTGGTGGCATCAACCGGGACTAAAGGGGGGTATTAGTCCCGGTTTGTGCCACCAATCGGGACTAATACGCCTCCTATATAAACTACACTTGCGAAAATTTCGTTCAGTTTTGTTCCCCGCCCCCGACGCCTCCTCACATCGAGCTCGCCGTCGCCCCGGCCGTCGCCCCGGGCCGTCGCCCCGTCGCCCCGCCCAGCGCCGTTGCCCAGTCTCCCCCGACGCCGCCCCGTCGCCGTCGCGCCGTCGCCCCGCCCCGCGCCGTCGCGATGTGAGGAGATTTTTTTTGTATGTGTATATATATAGTTTCATATATGTGTATATGTTTATTTGTATATAGTTGATGTATGTGATGTATAGTTGTTGTATGTGATATATAGTTGCTGTATATATATGTTTATGTGTATATAGTTACTGTATATATATTTTGTATGTGTATATATATATATATATTTATTTTTCTTAGGAATTTGCTAAATATATATGTTAAAAATGTTTTTTTTTCATAGAATGTTTTTTGTTTATATATAGAAAGTTACAATCGTGATGTATAGTTGCTGTATGTGATGTGTATGTGATGTATATGTGTATGTGGCTATATAGTTTTTTGTAAAAGTTTTATATATGCAAAAGTTACAAATTTAGAAAAAAAAAGGATAGGAAAGAAGAAAATAAGAAAGAGGAAAGAAAGAAGAAGAGGAGAGGAAGAAAAGGAGAAATAAATAAGAAGAAGAAAAAAGAAGAAAAAAAAGAGGAGAAGAAGAAAGGAATACAGGAGAAGAAGCGAAATTTTCTCTTCTTCTCCTCTATTCCTTTCTTCTTCTCCTTTTTTTTTCTTTTTTTTCTTCGATCTTCTCCTCTAGCGGTTCCTTTTTTCTTCTTCTTCCTCTTTTTTTTATCGGATATGTCGTTGTCGATATACACCCTCCCCGATAACTTCGACATTAGGGGGGGTCGAGGGTCGTCGAGGTACCGAGGGTCGTCAAGGGTCGAGCGATCGCCGAGGGGTCGAGAGACCGAGGGTCTTCAAGGGTCGAGAGATCGCCTAATGATGAAGTATTGGTTTTGTTGAATCCTTTGACACTAGAAAAAATGTAACATGAGGGGGTCTAGGGTTGTGGATCGCCGAGCAGTCGAGGGTCAAGGGGTCGAGGGGTTGCCTAGCTAGTGTCAAAGTATTGAAGAAATCCAGGACTTCATCATTTGTCAGAAGTAACCGGGGCATGTTGGTACGGAGTTCTGCAAAGTTATTTTGGAACGGAGTTCCTGATAGGATAATCCGTCTTTTGTTACGAATTATCCTTTCTGGGACTCCGTTCCAAAATAACTTTGGAGAGCTTCGTACCATCATGCGACTGTTACTTTCGCCTAATGATGAAGTATTGGTTTTGTTGAATC
>LR738715.1:862636552-862727530 GCA_902687465.1 Secale cereale | reverse complement strand
GGGGGGGGGGGGGGGGGTGTTGAGTATATGTGTTATGTGCATCTTGTGTATTGGGCCCGCCTCCTAGTTCCTTGTATAGTTGAGGTCCGTGGTCCACCTTTGTACATCATATATACGTGTCTATGCACGAAGAGTAATACATCGTGCAATCATAATCTCATACACCAACGCTGGAATAACGGGCTGCAATAACCAGCGCCAGGTAGCTTGTCCTCCAAAATGCCCCAATCACGATTTCATGCATTTATAACTTCGCACTTGTCAAATGTGGTAGAACAATATGCACTACGATATTCAACCATGGCCAAGGCGCTTTTCTATGTTTCAACAGCTCTCACTTCAGGTGTAGCATGACGTGTAGCAACTAGCAAGTAATCAACTGCTGAGTGAGCGGTGCGGTGTGGTGTGGTTGGGAAGGTGAAGTGATGTAGACCAAACCCATGCATTATTATCTGATTCTTTTTCCTATGGTCTATATTCCAGTAGTACCAAGTTTTTGTTAGGGACCTAGTACTGCTAAGCTAATTTGTAAATCAGTCCATCAACCAGCTGATTCTAGTTGATCGATCCTAGTAAGAAAATAAGCTGCTAGTTGAAAAGTTTTCACCATGTCATATAATGAGTACTTGCAAATAGTGGACACACATGAGGAACAAATTGTGTGTATTTTAGATTAATTTGTTTACACCGAAATGTAAGGGTTCTGACAATAGCAATAATGTTTTGTTCTCTCTTGATCTGAATGCAAGTAGTGGCGAGTGGTTCTCTTTCGACCACACTCAGAAGAATAAGGAAATGTTGGTACAAACATGGCTAGACATCTCTTTTTACAAACTTAGCAGAAATTACAGTTTTTTTAAGTTGGAAAAGAACTCGTAGATGTAGATACTGGATGGAAACTTGGCCTGGTAGTTTCCATAAGAAAGCATAGACATTTTTTACCTGTGCAAAGATCACAAAATGAAACCATGTACAGTATTTTCATAGAGTTTACAAATTATTTTCTTTTCTTTACTACAGTTCATATGCCAACCTTACAAAGTATATTAAAAAACATAAATTTTGATGCATCGAGTTCAGAAAGACAGGTAAATACCGATGTTATCACTTAGCATGAGTGGTTAGCTATACGGAAAGTTGTAGTGTAGCTCGAGCTCCCTGGTACCTTTTATCATAGCCGTATGTTCCTCTTGTGATTCGTGCAGCTGGGAGCTGCCCCGAGCCAGCCTCTGACTGCAGCTGCGTAATTAGCAGGAGTGGACATGACTAGGTGAACAATTAAGGACAGTATAATCGCACCTAATCCCTGCCCTCACAGCGATTTGCGGTCCCGGCCATCCGTTGTCATGATCTGGCAATTTCTGGGCGTTGGATCTGGTGTCTATAGCTATGTGTACCACATGTATTAACTACAGGCCCAGCTGTCCCGGGCTGCTGCTGCGGAGGCCGAAACGAAGCATCGTGGTAATTTGGGCCTGTTCTGCAGCCCATCGCCAGGTCGCTAACCGGAGGGCCGGATCGATAACCTCCCATAAAAAAAGCGCACGGTCGGTGGGAGAGGGAAGGTCAACGCAATCGATTGAAGGTCATGGCTGTATCCAGCCGCTCCCGATTCGGGCTCCGTTACTGGTAGAAGGCCAACGGGACCGATCGAAGGTCATCACTCATCACTCGATCCGGCCACGCGCGATGCGGGGATCGCTGGATCTAGCCAACTCGGGCGAGCAGTTTGCGAGGGAACTCCAGCCAAGCAAAACGACTGCGTCGTCGTCGGCGGCGGCAACTGCTCTCTGGCACCGCACTACGGCTGGCAGCCTCATCTTCCACATCAAGTAGGTAAAGAGTACCCCTCTCCCCTTTATCTGATTTGGAAATCTGAATACTGTGAAATTCAACCTTCCCCTGTTCTTCGCTCCTTCCTGCATAGTCAAATATGGGACCGGTTCAGAGTCAGATCCCAGTGGCCGCAAAATAAAAAGTATGTTATGAACTGGAACACTTGATTTAAAAAAGCAACGACATCCATGGCACTACTTTTTTCGGAATCAGCCAAAATAAAAAGGACTAGCCTATAATTGGGCCCTAGCAATTTCATGTAAAATTTGTTGCAAAAAGTATGTTGTGAACTGGAACACTTGATTCTTGGGACATTTAATTCTTCTCTGAGGATTTAAGGTACCAGATGTATAGCACACGTCGCTTCTGATGTTCTGTCATTTTTTCTGAAGTTCGGTCAACATGTGCAATAGAATTCACTTGCGATGGTTATATTTTGATCTTACATTTTTGCATAATTCGCTGTTTAGAACTTTAGATGGATGGATGAAAAATCTACATGAAAGCCATAGTCTTTGGCTTGTCTTAATTTGTAAAGCCATGTCATTGTTAAGAGTTATTCAGATCCTTGTTGTAAAATTTGTCCTTACTAGACTGAATCCAACTACATTAAGATATCACACCAGCCATGGCAGGAATGGCACCAGTGGGCGCGCACTCTGATTCCAAACACTATGATTGTGAGTCATTTCTCTACATGTTTTGTTACCTTCGCCCTTGGAGGATATAGCGTAGCTTTGAATTTCTTCAATTTATAGATTTTCATGATTTCTTATTTCCTCCTATTATTATTCAGTAGCCTTACAAAATTAGGATTTGAGACATTTCACTTGCACGTGATGGTAGGTACTGGATTTTCTCTTCAGTTTGATAAGAGTAATTTTGTGTGCAGTAATTGTTGTTGGCACTGGGTTTCTCATAATCTGAGAGTTGTGCGCCCTTCGCCATTTTTGGAGTCATGGTGCAAGCATGGGGGAAGCTGGTCAACCTACTTGTATGCATTGTTGGCAACCTCGAAATTATTTTGGGCAGGGTCAACCACCTCAAGGCCTTCAAGGACTCCACCGACATCCATCTGGTAGTTTTCCTCTCTTTAACCATGATCTCATTCCATGTTGTAAATGAGATACCTATTACGCTATGGAACGCATTGACCATGTTGTAATTAACTTCTTTCTTTTGCTTTGTAGTTACTTGGTGATGTTTTAGTTGGTCTTGTCCAACTGAAATATTGCATGATATCATTACCTTGGATCTACTGTTATTGTTTAACCTGTTAAAGTGAAACTTAAAAGTTAGTTAATGTATATTTGATTATTTTCAGTATATGAAATTAGCTTCACTCGACCATACCATAAGATGTTGCAGTATTTACTAATTATACAAGATCCTACGCATGGTGCAGGGCGTTTTAATTTTGTTTAGTACTCTTTCCAGCGTTCCATAGAGTTTGTGATGTTGTAGCGATCAATATTAATGCAGATTCTCTTTTAATAGACATTCTTTTAGTAGATTTGTTCTAATTTTCAGATATTGCAATCACATAAGCTTTGATCCAAAATCATCATATTTGGCTATATAAAGAAGGTGTGTGATCAGCTGTTCTAAGATCTGGCTTGGCCATTAGAAAGAACAGTGGTGTCATTCTTGCAACAACTTTTGGGGAAATTACACATGTCTGGTATGCTTAACAAATCTGAATCTCTACATAGAAACAGATTCTTTCATGCTTGTTTCAATTCTAGGATAAGGAGAGGAGATATTTTTGTAAATGCTGTCATGTTCAAAATTTACTTCCTTTTTGTCTTGTTACTTTGGTAGTATTCAAATTGTCTATTTTCCTAGAACTTGTAATGGTGGGGCTGACGGCAGCTAGGATTGGTGCTTCCCAGAACCATGTAATCCTACGTTTTTTGGTCTATGACATCACAAACTTGGTATTTTGGTGGCTGCCAATTTGGCTAGCTCATACCTTAAATGAAAACTTTGTTTTTGTCTTGAATAATATTATATCTTAGTAGTATGGTCCTTTATGACATCCTTGGTAAATCACCGGTTAATAGAGAATTTGATTATATAAGAAAGATGTCATTTTCTTATAAACTATGCTCATTGTTGGCTAAGAGGGTTTTTGATTATATAAGTTGACATATGAGCACTTTGATTTTTTTATCAACTTTGTGGTGTAAATGATGTGTCATATTATGATTATTAAAACAATAATTGATGGACCAAATATTGCCATTTCGGAACTGGTGTGGCAACATGTGTCTTTGTGCATTGGCAACTAGACCAATAGGATGTATGGCCTCCTTATGCAAATTTAACTTTAACATTTCAACCATTTTATTGAAACAATGGACGGGCGCAGCAACGCGCGCCTTGAATGATCTAGTAATACTAGGTATAGGCTGCATGTGTCTCTTGTCCTACTCAGGGCCGGTCCTGAGATTTTGGGGGCCCGGGGCGAAACTAAAACTTTGGGCATATTAATACGCATATTAATATGTGGATTGCATATGACTATCCAATTTGTCTCAAAAAAATTGACAATCCGATCATGTCTTCGTACATAAATTGAGTAAATTTCTAAAATAATTGGAACATTGGATCCTAAAACGCGCGAAGACAAAAATAGGAAGTACATAATATAGCTAAAATGACTTGCTCCTGGATTTGCAATGATGTGAGTGAATATACATGCAATCACATAAGACAATTTGTAAGAGCTCTAAACTCAAATATATTGAAAATAAATGTGTAGCAAAAATACCTCAAAAATCATATGAAAATATCTCATTCCAATCTAAGAAGCTCTCAGCACTAAAATTCTACTATTTACTAAAAAGTAAAATTAGCTTCATCACTGGTCCAATATATATTTTGTAAGTATGATTACGAGCATGTATAACTCACAAATGGCTGGATTTCAGAACGGTAATATGATGCACCTTAGATTCACATCGGTTGATAAGTAATCCAGCGCTTGGCCATGACGCGATGTGGAGTGAATCGGCGTCTGTCAGGAGGCGCTCGGCCGTGCATGCGCGCGTGCGTCCAGCACCTGGAGAGTGGAGTCTCGCGAGCGGACTTCATCGGCGTCCGCGCGTGGGTACTCGCGATTTTCACGATCGGAGGGTTGGGTCTGGTGGATAGCGGAATTTGGGACAAGTGGCGATCTTCTTTTTAGGATAGTAGCAATCTTGTTAGGAAAAAAATTGATTGTAGCGATCTTGTCGTTGAAGAAAATCCTGGCGATCGAAAGGAAAACAAGGCAGGCCCAATGTATTTGGCTATTTACGTTGGAATTCCATCTACGTGACTGTTTTCTGTTGAGAGCAGAGCTTCCGGATGTGCAGCGAGCTAGGGATTTTTTTTCACGATCTGTACTTTGGGCTAGTACGTACGTACCTGGCTGGGGAGGGGCCCCTGGGATATTGGGGGCCCAGGGCGGCCGCCCCTTCCGCCCCCCTGTAATGCCCAGGATGGAGTTATACCTTCTACGTGTCGAGGCACGACTTAAAGGCATAAATCCATCCCAGAATGATCTCAAGTTTGGTAATCTTTGCACAACTCATGTAAAAGAGGGGATAGTAAACAGAAAATAGTTGGCTTACACTCGCCACGTCACAGAATTACAGTACAAGTCTCAAACATCATACATTAAGAACATCACAACCCTCTAAGGGCAAAATCCAAATGTCAAAGTACCAAACTTAGATAAATAAACCACAGGCGGATCGAATCCTAGTAAGAGTCTCCACTACTGATCATCCGGGTATCGCACATAGTACCGACTACGCTCCTCGTCGTACTCCCAGTCCAGCTCGGTGCCATCACCTGGATAGCTCACAGCTGGACCTGCATCTGGTGTGTGAAGTAACTGTGAGCCACAGAGGACTCAGCAATCCCGTCTCCGCGTAACAAGACTATCAAAGCCTTTGGGTGAGGATAAGGCTGAAGAAAAGAATAAGTCTGCAGCAGCAACTAGCATCTAGCTTACGTAAGTGAGAGCGAGAAGAGAAGGCCTCGGCGAGAAGTGATCACGAAGTGATCCTAGCTACAAGCTCCACAAACATAACCCCTCCGTGTTCAACTCCTGAATCCCTATTCGGAAATTGACAGTCACGGAACACACGCTGGTAGTGCATTAGTAACATTGTGTCAAGTTATCTACAACCGGAATTAACAAGCTCCCATCTGCCACATAACCGCGGGCACGGCTTTCGAAAGTTCAAACCCTGCAGGGGTGTTCCAACTTGACCCATTACAAGCCCACGATCCGCGGAGTCGCAACTCCAAAGTGGGAAGACCCGAGTATCCTCGGAATCCCGTGCTCAAGATATACCGAGCTAAGGTAAGGCTAATCCAGCAAATCCTCCCGGCGTGCCGACACCCTGATAGTAGCCGCGCGTATCTCGTCTCAGGCCATGACCGGATGGGTGATCCCACAGGTTTTTACCAGACCTTGAGTTCCCTCGAGGTGGCCCCGCGTAACCCCCAGTTTGGATCAACACTCATGAGGAGCACTGGCCCGGGTTGTTGAATTAAGAAAAGGGTTTATAACTCCCTATGCAAGTTTAGTTTGTTATTAGGCAAATAGTACCAATGTTGGGACTTGCTGGAAAAGACTTAGCACTTAGCGGTTTATCGAGGGGGTCCCATACACCCCAACCGTGTTAGGAACGCATAATCAAGGAACATAATACCGGCTTATACGGATCCTAACGGCATGAGTGGAACAAATCACCAAGCAAAAGGCTTAGCCTTCCACCCTTGCCAATATATAGATGATTTCATTTTAAGCATTTATATAGTGTGATATAACCCAACCAAACTTCAACATGAAGCAAGCATCTTCGGTCTTCACCTGCAACTAGCAATGCTATAAGAAGGGCTGAGCGAAGCGTACTTAGCCAAGCAACGGTTTGCATAGGTAGGTTGGTTAAACATGGCAATTGGTTACAAGTAGGAGGCTGACAAGAAGATCATGGGCATCGAGGCAAAACTATAGATCGAGACTACTAGCAATAGGCAAAGATAGTAATGTTATCGGGGTTCGGTCATCTTGCCTGAAGAGAAGTCGTTCGGATCGTAAGAAGGGTCCTCGTGCTCAACCTCGTTGGTAACCTCGTGCTCAACCTCGTACTCGGTCTCAGCTTCCGGCTCTAAACACAACAATCACACCAAGAACAAATCAACAAGATGCAATGCGCACTCGAAGAACATGAATGCATGATGGATGCACTAAGGATGCACACGGAGCACGTTAAACATCACTCAAGCAAAACACCTCAAAACAAGATAACAATCTGATATTATTAATCTACACAGAAAAACAATCAAGTTTGATATAAGATTCGCTGAAATCGGAGTTACGGGCTAAAAGTTATGCCCGAAACAAGATTTGAGCGAAAGCTGAAAATTACAGCAACATAGCAACTTCGGAGCTCAAAATAATTGAGCTACAGCACTCAAATATCATGGCAAATGACATGAACACAAACTAGACATATAGTACAGCAACTAAGTCCAAAGGTGCACCCCAACGGAGTCACGGATCAATAGCAATGATCTTGGACATATTGAACTTGACAATAAAATTCTGGCAGCAGAATTTTATTGGAACTTTGGAGCAAAAGATAAACATGCTACAGCCACTCAAATGGACATGTGAGGACATGGATGGAAAGGCAACAATATATACTACAAGGAACAATCAAGATCCACTCCAAAACTAACATGCTTTGTCCTAGAACATCACACGAACATGGCATCGGAACGTTACAGATTTCAGACTTAGTGAAAATCCACGAAGTCCTAAAACAGCAATATCATCATAGCATCTAAAAGAGCATGTTTAAGTCACCTCGAAACTAAACATGGCAAAGGGTAAGCACCTCATCAAAGTGCACATGAAGGTGATCCCAAAACACACAAGCATGCATCATTGAGGTGAACACAACGATTGCAACGAGCTCATCAAGATGGCATTTCATAACAAGTGAAAACACATTACAGCCACGTGGCACTTTGCAACGATGATAACAAGGCAATAATAAATCTACCATGCAACCTATCACAAGCAACACGTAGTTCATGGCAAGACGAACACGTGGACATGTCATTTGCATCATTTGGACAAACGAGCTAAAAGATACCACATGGCAAAGGTGGCACAAAAATATCACATAACAGCAGTTTATATCATGATGCACTCTTGCAACAGCAAAACAAGAACCTAGATGATCTCTAACATGCATGATAACAACAGGTAAAACGTAGAGCAAGTCTCCACGAACGTCTGGACATGCTACACGCGCGAATCGGAGCAACAGGCAAAAAGTTAGAGCAGGTCAAACATAGCATCACAGATCAAACAACAGGTAGATCTAGGGTTTGAAAAAGAGGTAACAACCTCAGATCTGGAAGTCCACGGGCCCGCGCGGCGGCTAGGGCCCAGGCGGCGGAGGCGGCCCGCGGAGCAGCTGTGGCCCGGCGGCTGACTTGCGGGAGCGGAGGCGGCTCGGCCCAGCCGGCTGAGGCGGCTGGCGATGGCCCGCTCGGGACCGGCACGAAGAGGGAGGCCCGGCCCGGGCAGCGGCCTGGGCGCTGGCTGCGGCCACTCGGCGGGCGAGGCGGGGAAGGCGCCTGGTCCTCCTAGCGGCTCGGTGGCGAGGGGAAACTGGCGATGGGCCGGCGCGGCGATCTGGGCCCGAGGTGGCGAAGGGCCCAGGGGTGAGCGGAGGGAAGGCGGCCTGGTAGCGGAGCGAGGCGCGTCGCTGCGGTGGTGAAAGGAGTGGGCCGGGGCGATCGGCGCTGGAGGCGGGGATGTGGTCCACGCCTCGGAGGCGGCGACGATGGGCCGATCGATCGATCTGGCGCGATCGAAGGGACTTGGCGGCCGGGGCGATCTGGCGCGAGGGAGCGCTGCGGCGGCCGATGCGAGACCTGGAGATGCGGCGTTGACCCCGTCGAACGGATCTGGATCGGGACGACTTCCCCGATCTGGATCCCAGCGGCGGCGATCGAGGGACTGGCCGGATGGGCTGGTTCCTCGGGAATCGTGGAGGATTTTTCAAGTGGAGAGGAAGGAGGTGGTTGGATCTGAGAAAAAAATAGGGGATGCCAAAATAGACCTAGAGGGGTCTATATATAGCAGTATTTTTTAGGGTTAGGGAGATTTAGGGGCGCTAGGAGCCCTCCGATCGCGATCCGACGGATCCGATCGCGGGGGTAGATTTAAAAGGCCTAGGAGGAGATAAAAGACTGCAGTAGGGGTGTTTCCGGGACACGAAGTGAAGGCACTTTGGACCCACATGAACAACGGATGGAATAGCAACGGAGTCCAAACGAGACGAGATTTGAGAGGCGGATTGCACACAACAAAACAACAACACAGACAACAACCTCGCGGCACACCGGTAACGTTAAACGCCCGAACAACAAAGTAGTCCTACGGGACGTCACGGACACGTGAGGGAGCTCCGGAACGCGAAACGGACAACGGGAAGAAACACGCGGAACCGGATGCAACCGACAACACAAATGCAATGCAATGCACATGTCTACATGATATGAATGAATGCCACACACTCACACAACAAAACGACGGAAAACCCGAAAGACAAAGAACCCGGAATGGAAATAGATGAAGCCGGAGATATATTATATACCCAAAAGGGAAAGTATTACATCCGGGGCATTACAAACTCTCCTCTACTACAAAAAGATCTCGTCCCGAGATCTAGGACTGGAAAAAGGAAGGGTACTCGGAACGAAGATGATCTTCTCGTTCCCAGGTAGCTTCTCGGTCGGTGTGATGTGACCACTTGACTTTCAGAAATTTGATGGACTTGTTGTGGGTCTTGCGTTCGGTTTCTTCGAGAATTGCAACTGGATGCTCTCGGTAGGACAGGTCTTGTTGAAGATCAATCTCCTCAAACGGAATCATGCGCTCAGGTGCCTTGAAGCATTTGCGAAGTTGAGACACATGGAAGACATCATGAACATTTGCAAAGTTTGAAGGGAGCTCAAGCTGATAGGCTAGATCGCCTCTTTTGCCAAGAATCTTGAAAGGCCGGACGTATCTAGGAGCAAGCTTTCCTTTGATACCGAATCTTTGGGTTCCTTTCATCGGAGAAACTCGGAGATAGACATGATCACCGATGTCGAAAGCCAAATCACGATGCTTTCCGTCATAGTAGCTCTTCTGACGCGACTGAGCGGCCTTGAGATTCTCACGTATGACTTTGCACATTTCTTCGGCTTCTGAGATCAAGTCATTGCCAAGAAGTTGGCGTTCGCCTGTTTCAGACCAGTTGAGAGGGGTACGACACTTTCTGCCATAGAGAATTTCAAACGGTGCTTTGCCTGCACTTGCTTGAAAGCTGTTGTTGTAAGAGAACTCGGCAAATGGAAGGCGGTCTTCCCATTTCATGCCGAAGGAGATGACACATGCTCTGAGCATATCTTCTAGAATCTGATTCACACGCTCGACTTGACCACTAGTCTGAGGGTGAAAAGCAGTGCTGAACCTGATCTTGGTGCCCATGGCTGACTGAAAGGAGTCCCAGAACCTTGATGTGAACAAGCTTCCACGGTCTGAGGATATAACTTGAGGAATGCCATGTAGGGACACAATTCTGGAAGTGTACAGCTCTGCAAGTTGAGCTGCATTGATTGATTCTTTGACTGGAAGAAAGTGAGCGACCTTGGTAAGCTTGTCAATCACCACAAATATAGCATCATTTCCTCGCTTGGATTTAGGAAAGCCAGTGACGAAGTCCATTTCAATGTGGTCGAACTTCCACTCGGGGATAGGAAGAGGTTGGAGAAGACCGGCTGGACGTTGATGTTCTGCTTTCACTCTTCTGCATACATCATTCATTCACGAATTGGGCAATTTCCCTTTTCATGCGTGTCCACCAGTAAGACTGCTTGAGATCTTGATACATCTTGGAACTGCCAGGATGAATGGAAAGGAGAGAATCATGAGCTTCTTCCATTATGAGCTTCCTGAGATCACCTTTGGGAACAACGAGTCTGTCCTCGAAGAACAAGGTATCTCTCTCATCAACACGGAAGCACTTGTATTTTGGAGTGCCCTTTGCAATCCCATGTTTCACTTTCTTCACCATGGTATCACTAAGCTGGGCCTCACGGACTTGATCGTCCAAGGTAGGAGCAATTTGGAGATTTGCAAGAAAACCCTGCGGAACAACTTGGAGGTTGAGCTTCCTGAAAGCTTCACAAAGCTCAGGCTGGTACGGCTTGATAAGAAGGCTGTTGCAATATGCCTTTCTGCTCAAAGCATCTGCAATCACATTCGCCTTGCCAGGAGTGTATTCAATGCTGGGATTGTACTCTTGGATCATTTCAACCCAACGAGTCTGACGGAGGTTCAGATGCGGCTATGTGAAGATGTACTTCAAGCTCTTGTGATCAGTGAAGATGTCGACCTTTCTGCCCAACAACAGATGTCTCCACGTAATCAGAGCATGTACCACAGCTGCTAGCTCGAGATCATGTGTGGGATAGTTCTTCTCACTTGGCTTGATCTGACGAGAAGTGTATGCCACAATTCTCTTATCTTGCATAAGCACACCACCAAGACCTTGAAGAGAAGCATCACAGAATACTTCATAGGGCTTGGTTTCATCCGGAGGAGTCAGAACTGGAGCAGAGACAAGCTTCTCTTTGAGGGTTTTGAATGCCACTTCACACTCTGGAGACCAAAAGTATTTGACATTCTTCTGAAGCAGGTTGGAAAGAGGCTTGGCAATCTTGGAGAAGTTCTCCACAAACCTTCTGCAATAGCTGGCAAGACCCAGAAAACTGCGGAGCTGCTTGACGTTCTGAGGAGCTTCCCAGTTGACAATTGCTTCAACTTTCTTGGGATTTACCGCTATGCCGTCAGCTGAGATGATGTGGCCCAGGTATAAAACCTTATCGAGCCAAAACTCGCACTTGGAGAACTTGGCATAGAATTTATGCTCTCGGAGTCGATCAAGAACCAGTCGTAAGTGCTTTTCGTGATCTTCTTCATTCTTGGAAAACACCAGAATATCATCCAGATACACAAGCACAAACTCGCCAGTATAGGGGTTGAAGATGTAATGCATCATCCTTGAAAAGGTAGGAGGAGCATTGGCGAGACCGAAGGACATGACGGTATACTCGTATGAACCGTAGCTCGTTCTAAAGGCCGTCTTGGGAATGTCTTCCTCGCGAATGCGAATTTGATGATAGCCCATTTGGAGGTCAAGCTTAGAGAACACTTTAGCTCCTTTGAGCTGCTCAAAGAGTTCGTTGATGTTGGGGAGCGGATATTTGTTCTTAATCGTCTTCTTGTTCAATGGTCGGTAGTCAACACAGAGACGCTCCGTGCCATCTTTCTTCTTAACAAATAAGACACCACAGCCCCACGGAGATGTACTCGGTCTGATGAGACCCATACTCTCCTGCTTATCAAGCTGCTTCTTCAATTCCTTCAATTCATCCGGAGAGAGCTTGTACGGACGCCGGCATGCAGGCTTAGTGCCCGGCTCGAGTTCGATGACAAACTCCACCTGACGGTGTGGAGGCATGCCTGGAAGTTCTTCAGGAAAGACGTCTTGATATTCGTTCACCACAGAAATTTGATTTATGGCATTAATTTCGCCCTTATCATTAAGAGAGAAAAGCCGAATAGTATTATCCCTGGAGGCGAAGATAATCACATCTTCATCAGAATGAGTCAACTTGACTTCTTTTTGAGCACAATCAATGTGAGCATCGTGCTGAGAAAGCCAATCCATTCCGAGGATGAGGTCGATGTCAGAATTGCCGAGAATCACCGGAGAAGCCAAAAATCGATAATCACCCATGCGAATAGAAACATCCGGAGCATATATACGAGAATGCATCAATCTACCCGGAGAAACAACTGATAACTCCCTTGGCAAACTTTTGATGTCAACATTATACTTGGATGCAAATGGTTGAGACATGAAAGAGCATGAAGCACCCGAATCAAATAACACTTTAGCAGGGATAGAGTTCACTGGAAGGTTACCCAAAATGACATCAGAAGAAGCCTCCGCTTGTGCTGCATTCATCAGATTGACCCTTGCAGACTTTGGATCATGCCTGACAATAGCTGAACTCATAGGTGGAGGAGGAGGAAGACGCTTCGGATTCGGGCATCTGTTGGCATAATGACCTTTCTGAGTGCATTTGTTGCAAGTCACTTCTGAGAGAGGACGGAATTGAGAGCCACTTGACTTGGAGCCTTGAGAATGAAACTGCTTCTTCGACTGGTTGCTCGGGTTGGGTGGGTGGGAGAAACCACGACCACTAGAGTTCTTGTTGTTGGAGTAGTTGAAGTTGTTGGAGTTGTTGTATGGAGCTCGAATCACTGGAGGAGGAGGAAGCCAGAATTTCTGATGCTTCGAGACCATCTGAGACGATGAGGAAGAGTGAACAGCATCTCGAATTCTCTTCTTAGAGGCCTCCATCTTAAGCTGAGCTGCTTCTTGTTTCAAAGCCATGTTATAGAACTTGTCGAATTCATCCGGCTCGAACAAAGTGAGAGCAAGCTGAAGTTCATCTTTGAGACCTCCACGGAACTGGTAGATTTTACTCTTGGCATCAGGAATGTCTTGCTTTGCATAACGAGCGAGGTTTTGGAACTTGACATTATACTGATAGACTGTCATGGAGCCCTGCTTCAGGTTGCGGAATTGCTCACGCATACCCTCGATGACACTTGTAGGAATGTGGTGCGAGCGGAAATCCTTGCAGAAATTCTCCCAAGAGATCACTTGACCCGGCCTGGAGTCTTTGTACTGCTGCCACCAGTCAGCTGCTTGATCTTTCAGTTGGAAGGCTGCAAACATCACATAGTCATCTTCCTTCACGTTACTGCACTCAAAATGCTTCTTTATGTCGGTCAACCAATCCTCAGCATCAAGAGGGTCGACACAGTAACTGAAAGCTTTAGGATTGTTAGCCAGGAACTGATTGAGAGTAGCATGGTGCTGCTGGAAGAAGTTGCCTTGGTTCACTGGAACACCCTGATTAGCTTGCATAGTTTGCATCTGCTGCATCATCTGCATCATCAACTGAGTGTTCTGAGCTGTAGTCTGCATAATTTCTCTCCAAGCCTCGGGAAGAGGAGGAGGGGAAGGAGGACGTTCTGGAACCTCTTCACCCTCTGGGTTAGCGTTGGGAACCCTTTTCGGAGCCATCCTGAAAGAGATGACCACGAATCGGCAATTGATTGACAAAAGGAATAAGCTGAATCAATGGAATGAATTGCAGCAAGTCTTCACAATAATCATTCGAACAATAAGAACGAATGAAATCATCCGAACAAGAGGAACGAATGATATTCTTAGTTAAATGATAACATCAATCTTCACGAGAAGCCACATAGGGGACAAAATGAAAATAAGAAAAAGCAACAAGGTACAGACGGGAACAAACACAAGAGAGGAGTTTCGTTCTAACATCTTTGTGCTGAAAGCATATGAACGCGTTACGAAAAGGTTTTGCAATCCCCGAATCAGCATAGCCAAGGACCCTTTAAGATGCAACTCCTGATAGTAACATCGGTCATATAACCCCTTCACTCAATGTCGAACCCCGAACTCACTAACCTGCATTCGTTGGAAGAATGCCTACGATCTACTGGATAAAACCCACCTATAGATTTCCGAAAGATTCCAGTTATGCAATCAGGTGTTGGGGATACACGGGAAGCACCGCGCAATCAACTCTAAACCTACATCCAGGTATATCCATCCTTCAACACATAACCAGTCTTTCTCGGAAACTGTGTACCTCGGACCTTCGAAAAGCATCCACTATAACAAGCTATGGCAATACTCCCGAACTACCTCCCCGGTACTGGGTGATGTCGGGGTTATCTTGCCACTGGCCGTATAGGGGAGATTTTCGATGTCGGCCGTCTTAAGTATTTAGTACTGCCGCGATATGCTTGTTACAATGATACCCCGAAGCTCAACTCCTCGGTAACAGGAGGCATCGAGAACAATATCCTTGTCACAAGAACATCGAAACAATCCCAGAATACTCGCGGGATTCCTAAAAAAAATTTGTGCAATTTTGAAGATAGGAGAGACAAGAGTAGTCGTCAGGAGTCCTCACCAGAGAGAAAAGGGATGAGAAGCAAAGAAATCCTACTCTCCGATATAATATAGGACTCAAAAAGTTTTTAGTGTGTGCCTAGACTCGACCGTCAACGATTCGATCAAACAGTGGGGGCTCCTAGGTCGGAGAAGGCTCTGAATACCAACTTGTAATGCCCAGGATGGAGTTATACGTCCTACGTGTCGAGGCACGACTTAAAGGCATAAATCCATCCTAGAATGATCTCAAGTTTGGTAATCTTTGCACAACTCATGTAAAAGAGGGGATAGTAAACAGAAAATAGTTGACTTACACTCGCCACGTCACAGAATTACAGTACAAGTCTCAAACATCATACATTAAGAACATCACAACCCTCTAAGGACAAAATCCAAATGTCAACGTACCAAACTTAGATAAATAAACCACAGGCGGATCGAATCCTAGTAAGAGTCTCCACTACTGATCATCCGGGTATAGCACATAGTACCGACTACGCTCCTCGTCGTACTCCCAGTCCAGCTCGGTGACATCACCTGGATAGCTCACAGCTGGACCTGCATCTGGTGTGTGAAGTAACTGTGAGCCACAGAGGACTCAGCAATCCCGTCTCCGGGTAACAAGACTATCAAAGCCTTTGGGTGAGGATAAGGCTGAAGAAAAGAATAAGTCTGCAGCAGCAACTAGCATCTAGCTTACGTAAGTGAGAGCGAGAAGAGAAGGCCTCGGCGAGAAGTGATCACGAAGTGATCCTAGCTACAAGCTCCACAAACATAACCCCTCCGTGTTCAACTCCCGAATCCCTATTCGGAAATTGACAGTCACGGAACACACGCTGGTAGTGCATTAGTAACATTGTGTCAAGTTATCTACAACCGGAATTAACAAGCTCCCATCTGCCACATAACCGCGGGCACGGCTTTCGAAAGTTCAAACCCTGCAGGGGTGTTCCAACTTGACCCATTACAAGCCCACGATCCGCGGAGTCGCAACTCCAAAGTGGGAAGACCCGAGTATCCTCGGAATCCCGTGCTCAAGATATACCGAGCTAAGGTAAGGCTAATCCAGCAAATCCTCCCGGCGTGCCGACACCCTGATAGTAGCCGCGCGTATCTCGTCTCAGGCCACGACCGGATGGGTGATCTCACAGGTTTTTACGAGACCTTGAGTTCCCTCGAGGTGGCCCCGCGTAACCCCCAGTTTGGACCAACACTCATGAGGAGCACTGGCCCGGGTTGTTGAATTAAGAAAAGGGTTTATAACTCCCTATGCAAGTTTAGTTTGTTATTAGGCAAATAGTACCAATGTTGGGACTTGCTGGAAAAGACTTAGCACTTAGCGGTTTATCGAGGGGGTCCCATACACCCCAACCGTGTTAGGAACGCATAATCAAGGAACATAATACCGGCTTATACGGATCCTAAAGGCATGAGTGGAACAAATCACCAAGCAAAAGGCTTAGCCTTCCACCCTTGCCAATATATAGATGATTTCATTTTAAGCATTTATATAGTGTGATATAACCCAACCAAACTTGAACATGAAGCAAGCATCTTCGGTCTTCACCTGCAACTAGCAATGCTATAAGAAGGGCTGAGCGAAGCGTACTTAGCCAAGCAACGGTTTGCATAGCTAGGTTGGTTAAACATGGCAATTGGTTACAAGTAGGAGGCTGACAAGAAGATCATGGGCATCGAGGCAAAACTATAGATCGAGACTACTAGCAATAGGCAAAGATAGTAATGTTATCGGGGTTTGGTCATCTTGCCTGAAGAGAAGTCGTTCGGATCGTAAGAAGGGTCCTCGTGCTCAACCTCGTTGGTAACCTCGTGCTCAACCTCGTACTCGGTCTCAGCTTCCGGCTCTAAACACAACAATCACACCAAGCACAAATCAACAAGATGCAATGCGCACTCGAAGAACATGAATGCATGATGGATGCACTAAGGATGCACACGGAGCACGTTAAACATCACTCAAGCAAAACACCTCAAAACAAGATAACAATCTGATATTATTAATCTACACAGAAAAACAATCAAGTTTGATATAAGATTCGCTGAAATCGGAGTTACGGGCTAAAAGTTATGCCCGAAACAAGATTTGAGCGAAAGCTGAAAATTACAGCAACATAGCAACTTCGGAGCTCAAAATAATTGAGCTACAGCACTCAAATATCATGGCAAAGGACATGAACACAAACTAGACATATAGTACAGCAACTAAGTCCAAAGGTGCACCCCAACGGAGTCACGGATCAATAGCAATGATCTTGGACATATTGAACTTGACAATAAAATTCTGGCAGCAGAATTTTATTGGAACTTTGGAGCAAAAGATAAACATGCTACAGCCACTCAAATGGACATGTGAGGACATGGATGGAAAGACAACAATATATACTACAAGGAACAATCAAGATCCACTCCAAAACTAACATGCTTTGTCCTAGAACATCACACGAACATGGCATCGGAACGTTACAGATTTCAGACTTAGTTAAAATCCACTAAGTCCTAAAACAGCAATATCATCATAGCATCTAAAAGAGCATGTTTAAGTCACCTCGAAACTAAACATGGCAAAGGGTAAGCACCTCATCAAAGTGCACATGAAGGTGATCCCGAAACACACAAGCATGCATCATTGAGGTGAACACAACGATTGCAACGAGCTCATCAAGATGGCATTTCATAACAAGTGAAAACACATTACAGCCACATGGCACTTTGCAACGATGATAACAAGGCAATAATAAATCTACCATGCAACCTATCACAAGCAACACGTAGTTCGTGGCAAGACGAACACGTGGACATGTCATTTGCATCATTTGGACAAACGAGCTAAAAGATACCACATGGCAAAGGTGGCACAAAAATATCACATAACAGCAGTTTATATCATGATGCACTCTTGCAACAGCAAAACAAGCACCTAGATGATCTCTAACATGCATGACAACAACAGGTAAAACGTAGAGCAAGTCTCCACGAACGTCTGGACATGCTACACGCGCGAATCGGAACAACAGGCAAAAAGTTAGAGCAGGTCAAACATAGCATCACAGATCAAATAACAGGTAGATCTAGGGTTTGAAAAAGAGGTAACAACCTCAGATCTGGAAGTCCATGGGCTCGCGCGGCGGCTAGGGCCCAGGCGGCGGAGGCGGCCCGCGGAGCGGCTGTGGCCCGGCGGCTGACTTGCGGGAGCGGAGGCGGCTCGGCCCAGCCAGCTGAGGCGGCTGGCGATGGCCCGCTCGGGACCGGCGCGGAGAGGGAGGCCCGGCCCGGGGAGCGGCCTGGGCGCTGGCTGCGGCCACTCGGCGGGCGAGGCGGGGAAGGCACCTGGTCCTCCTGGCGGCTCGGTGGCGAGGGGAAACTGGCGATGGGCCGGCGCGGCGATCTGGGCCCGAGGTGGCGAAGGGCCCAGGGGTGAGCGGAGGGAAGGCGGCCTGGTAGCGGAGCGAGGCGCGTCGCTGCGGTGGCGAAAGGAGTGGGCCGGGGCGATCGGCGCTGGAGGCGGGGATGTGGTCCACGCCTCGGAGGCGGCGACGATGGGCCGATCGATCGATCTGGCGTGGTCGAAGGGACTTGGCGGCCGGGGCGATCTGGCGCGAGGGAGCGCTGCGGCGGCCGATGCGAGACCTGGAGATGCGGCGTTGACCCCGTCGAACGGATCTGGATCGGGACGACTTCCCCGATCTGGATCCTAGCGGCGGCGATCGAGGGACTGGCCGGATCGGCTGGTTCCTCGGGAATCGTGGAGGATTTTTCAAGTGGAGAGGAAGGAGGTGGTTGGATCTGAGAAAAAAAAATAGGGGATGCCAAAATAGACCTAGAGGGGTCTATATATAGCAGTATTTTTTAGGGTTAGGGAGATTTAGGGGCGCTAGGAGCCCTCCGATCGCGATCCGATGGATCCGATCGCGGGGGTAGATTTAAAAGGCCTAGGAGGAGATAAAAGACTGCAGTAGGGGTGTTTCCGGGACACGAAGTGAAGGCACTTTGGACCCACATGAACAACGGATGGAATAGCAACGGAGTCCAAACGAGACGAGATTTGAGAGGCGGGTTGCACACAACAAAACAACAACACAGACAACAACCTCGCGGCACACCGGTAACGTTAAACGCCCGAACAACAAAGTAGTCCTACGGGACGTCACGGACACGTGAGGGAGCTCCGGAACGCGAAACGGACAACGGGAAGAAACACGCGGAACCGGATGCAACCGACAACACAAATGCAATGCAATGCACATGTCTACATGATATGAATGAATGCCACACACTCACACAACAAAACGACGGAAAACCCGAAAGACAAAGAACCCGGAATGGAAATAGATGAAGCCGGAGATATATTATATACCCAAAAGGGAAAGTATTACATCCGGGGCATTACACCCCCCCCCCGGACCGGCCCTGGTCCTAGTCCGCGTGCATGTCTGTTTGTCCTTCCGCATGATTTGACAGCTTCTTTTTTTATGGCTGCATGTGTCTCTTTCATCCTCCATAGCCAACTGACACAGGCATGGGCTGAACCACTGTACACATTTTCTCCTCCATCCCACCTCATGCGTATCATTGACCCATCTAGACAAGAGAGAGAAGAGAGTGCGCTTCTTTTCTTAGAACGAGAGATGTGAGATGTGAGAAACAAAGGGAGATGTGTTGATATGTATGAGAGGTAAGGAAGAGGGACGGAGGTGCTGTGAGTGATAGAAGGGAGAGAGGTGTTGTGCATGAGAGAGAAATAAGCAGAGGGAGGTTAGAGCTGTTGTGCATGAGAGAGAAAAGGAAGAGAGAGAGACAGGTGCTTGTGAAAGGGAAAAGAGAGGGGAGAGAGATGGTGAGCACAAGAGAGAAAGAAGCAGGCAGAGGTGATGTGCCTGAGAGAAAATGAAGAGAAAGAAGGGAGCGTTCCAACCATCTACATTGAGTTCCAACGTGGTAAGGCTGGTTGTAATGGAGAGTATCATATACTAGTATCATGCACATGATACTAGTGTATGATACTATATCCGTAGTGCATAGTATCATATGTTAGAGCATGGTTAATAGAAAGTAGGCTCGTGTAATAGGCTGGCTCTATATGAGCTGTTGCATGACCAGAGTAATCAATGCTTGCATGCATGGGGAGAAAGTAAAATACAATTGATTGGATTGTGAGACATAGGAGACTGTGAGCAGCCGGGCTAGCGCTGGCTTTGGGCCGCAAGCGAGCGGCTGTTTCTCGTGTCATGTGTTGCAGCCGGGCGACTGAGGAAGCGCTCGCTCTCTTCTCTTCCATGCATTTAATATCCTCCAGCTAAGAATTTTGCTTATGTGGAATCACTTATAGCCTGCTGAGTAGGACTATTATACTTGCTCTTAGTATCATAGGATAGTCATTTATTGCCATGCATGACACATACTAGCACATCATTTAATATGATACGGTATCATAATATGATACTCAACCCCCTCTCTCTTCATTTAATTATATGCCACATCATCAAAATTGCCTAGTTGGCATGCATGATACTACCTATATTACTCCCATTACGGGCAGCCTAAGTACCGAAGAGGAGAGGGAGAGGGAGTGGAGTGGACCAGCGCAAAGTCTCTTTTACCGGAGCCGGGAGCTACCAGCATAGCATCCACCTTTCACATGCTTTATGATCTGTGCATAAGTGGGGCCATCGATATGTATAACCAGGTATGATAGAATTCCATCTCTTGTATTCTCTGCTAAAAGGTACAAGTAGGTCCCAGATACATGCATGCATAGCAGGATAAAATACATTAATTGTCCCTCCTCTACCTCAGTGCCACACAACATACTTTTATACCATTCATACTAGTTTAAATCAACCATATTTTTCAAACCATAATTTTGTTTTTAAAATTATATATATATTTGAATCCCATGCACCAAGACCTTTAGAATGAGACCCCTCTTGAATACATTTCAAACATGTTTAAATTTGAAATTTTGAAATGAGTGAAATCAGTTTTCTGAAAGTACTGAAATAGGCTTTCAGAATTGTGTGAAACCAGTTTTTTGAAATGAGTGCAATCTGTTTTGTGTGCATATGAAACATTTTTCCTGAAATAAGTGGAATAGGTTTTTTGAATTGATTGAAACCATTTTTTTGAAATGAGTGAAATATGTTTTCATACATATGATTTTTTTCTCTGAAATAAGTGAAATAGTTTTTTTGAATTGTGTGAAACCAATTTTATGAACTAAGAGAAACCATTGTTTGAATGAGTGAAATCATTTTTGAAATGAGTGATATTGATTTTTGAAATGAGCGAACACTATTTTATCGAGTGAGCGAATTTGTTGTGTGAATATATAATTTTCTGAACTGAGTGAAATCGGTTATTAAAATGTGTGAAATAAATTTTTAGAATGTGATCCCTCTTGAATACATTTCAAACATGTTTAAATTTGAAATTTTGAAATGAGTGAAATCAGCTTTCTGAAAGTAGTGAAATAGGTTTTTAGAACTGAGTGAAACCAGTTTTTTGAAATGAGTGGAATCTGTTTTGCGTACATATGAAACAATTTTTGAATTGATTGATACCATTTTTTGAATTGATTGAAACCATTTTTTTAAATGAGTGAAATCGGTTTTGCATAAATATGATTTTTTCTGAAATAAATGAAAATGTGTGAAATAAATATCATTTCACAGTGAAACAATTTTGTGTTTTATGAAAGACATTTCAAAGATAACTGAAATATATAAGATAAAAATAGTTTAAATATATCCAAGATTGATTTTGTTCCGAAGATCTTGTCATCGCGATCCCAAATATATAAAAAGTTTCAAAAATAGACATTTCGTTTAAAAGATATCAATCATTCAAAATATGAGAATGAAATTAAATGCATGTCAACTGTATGGAGAGAGAACCCATGCAGTGGTGTATGTGGTGAGAGAATGCATGCATGCATTGTTCTGTCTGACGTAAGTACAACTAGATGATACCCCCCGCGTTGCTGCGGGAATTGGTTGCAAAATATTTAAGTGAGATTTGTTTTTTCCTTCTGTAGGAATATGAACATTGGTAATGAAATGACAAACTGGAATTGAAAATAATATAATTTACTGTACTTGAGTATATTGTATAGTTTCAAAATATCCATTACATATAAGTAGAATAATAGAATGAATGGTGTGTCTATACCCATGCATGAATATGCGAGACTCATTTCAGAAAAACCAAAGTGTATAGCTGAACATATGTATTTTCTAAGAATACACGTGCACCCGCTTTACAAAAAATGTCCTGGAACCTTAGACAGTAAATATATGCATTTATGACCTATAGTAGAAAAAACAATAAATAAATTAGACATTCTTGATGTGTGTAAGTATGACCATCGGTTTATATATCTTAGCTGACCTCACTCTCCACCCATATCTCATCTTCTAAAAGACATTCCAAATCTCGACGTGTCAAGGTTGTGTCATGGATATTCACCAACTTGGTTTTGCTAGGGAAGGACATGATGTATTCCTTCATTTCAGCAAAATTAATAGCACATGCATTTTCACTTATCTCATTCAGATCCATCTGAAACAACATAGACATTAGTCGACAGCGGAACACATGCAACGATTACCACAAATAAGTGTGTGTAGAAGCTGATCCGTCGGTTGCTAATACGTGAATGCAAGGAGCTCACCTCGGCGGGTGCGACGGACATGACGAGCGGAGCGCAGAGGCAACGCCGGTCGTGGCGCAGCGTCACCGGGAGGACGGTCTTGAGGTGCTTTATATCAGTGAGCCCGTCCCGGCTGCCGTCTGGTCGCCGCCGTCCACAGGTTCTCTTCCACACCTGATGAACGTGCCCACAAAGGATCGGCCAGAGAGAGAGAGAAGAAAGAGATATATGCAGGGCCGTCAATGGGGTCGGGAGAGAAGCTTAGAGATTTATTTCCTTCTCTTCAGTTGAACTCGGGAAATCATTCCTGCATGTGACGCACGGCCTTAACTGCCCTGCAATCTCCACGATTATCTTCCCTACATACACGTGATTGTTTCCTTCTGATTTGTTAACAGATTGGCTAGCACCATTATCGCATGCAAAAATATCGGGAGCAAGAATATCGCCCGAGATATCGCGTTTGGAAAGAATTGATTGGCATGCATTATTGTAGTTGGAAAGGAGATATGCTTTATTGCGTTTGGAAAGGAGATTGATGACCGTCATGAATGAATTGATTGTGTCTGGTTACCTTAAGTTAATTGATTGCATTTAAAAAGAATTGATTGTCATGCATTATTGTGTTTGGAAAGAATTGATTGTCATGCATAAATCGGGGACGTAAGGGGGGAAACGGAACTGAATGCGTGTGGTGAGTGGGGTGGGGTGGGGGTGGGGATGGTGTGACGAAAAAAATCGGTTGAAAAAAACCAGACGAGGTGGGACGAAAAAAACCCTGGAACAAAGACTACCAACTGCTCCATTAGGAGTAGAGATTAGAGCTGACACTGTCTGACGCAAGTACAAGTATAGCTCTGTTTAATCTGATGTATTTGCATATGAAAAGAAAGTGTATAAAATCTGCACGAATCTTGACGAAAGTGGTGAATGGTGGATAGCACCCCGGTACATCCCGGCACCGGTAAAAATACTTTTTCGAGTGTACCAGTATGTTACAAGTGTGTTGGCTTGCGGTTGTGTAGCCGGCCTACCAGCATCGGTCAGACTGCCAGGTACTCCCTCCATCCCAAAATTCTTGTCTTCGATTTGTCTAAATATGGACGTATCTAGTCACATTTTAGTGTTAGATACTTCCCTATCTGGATGAATCTAAGACAAGAATTTTGGGACGGAGGTAGTAGTTAACATGTTGCCTCCACCAGCCTCCTAACCTGCCAACCTCATTTCTAATCTGCCAACTTGTGAACCCTTGCAAGTAGCAGCTGTCTAACAATCTTTCTTGAAACAATTCCTTATTTAACACTATCTTAAATTCCGTTTCCTTATTTGACACTATAAAACTTTTTCTTCTTCATCTGACATCTTTCTTCACTTGCACACATCCATTCCAGTACTTTAACACACCAAATTGTGAATTCCTTTGCAGGTGCGAGGATGAGGAACTAGCAAGACTCAAGAAGAAGCTCGACATGATTGAGCGCGCATGGGATGTCGTGACCTTGATTTGCGTGCCAGTGATAGGCGTGGGGGTCCTTAGATTTTTTGTGGTTTAAGGATCCATGATATTGTTGGGGAACGTAGTATTTTAAAATTTTCCTACGATCACACAAGATCTATCTACCAGATGCATAGCAACGAGATGGGAGAGTGAGTCTACGTACCCTCGTAGACCGAAAGCGGAAGCGTTAGAACAACGCGGTTGATGTAGTCGTACGTCTTCACGGCCCGACCGATCAAGCACCGAAACTACGGCACCTCCGAGTTCTAGCACACGTTCAGCTCGATGACGTCCCTCGAACTCCGATCCAGCCGAGTGTCGAGGGAGAGTTCCGTCAGCACGACGGCGTGGTGACGATCTTGATGTTCTACCGTCGCAGGGCTTCGCCTAAGCACCGCTACAATATTTATCGAGGAGAACTATGGTGGAGGGGGGCACCGCACACGGCTAAGAGATCAAGAGATCAATTGTTGTGTCTAGAGGTGCCCCCCTGCCCCCGTATATAAAGGAGGGAGGGAGAGGCCGGCCCTAGAGGGGGCGCACCAAGTGTGGGGAGTCCTACTAGGACTCCCAAGTCCTAGTAGGATTCCCCTTTCCTTTCCGGAGTAGGAGAGAAGGAAAGAGGGGGAGAGGGAGAAGGAAAAGGGGGCTACACTCCTTGTCCAATTCGGACCAGAAGGGGGGTGCACGCCTCCTTCCTTTTGGCATCTCTCCTCTATTCCCGTAACTCCCCGGTACTCCGAAAATACCCGAATCACTCGGAACCTTTCCGATGTCCGAATATAGTCGTCCAATATATCGATTTTTACGTCTCGACCATTTTGAGACTCCTCGTCATGTCCCCGATCTCATCCGGGACTCCGAACTCCTTCGGTACATCAAAACTCATAAACTCATAATAAAACTATCATCGAAACCTTAAGCGTGCGCACCCTACGGGTTCGAGAACTATGTAGACATGACCGAGACACGTCTCCGGTCAATAACCAATAGCGGAACCTGGATGCTCATATTGGATCCCACATATTCTACGAAGATCTTTATCGGTCAAACCGCATAACAACATACATTGTTCCCTTTGTCATCGGTATGTTACATGCCCGAGATTCGATCGTCGGTATCTCAATACCTAGTTCAATCTCGTTACCAACAAGTCTCTTTACTCGTTTCGTAATACATCATCCCGCAACTAACTCATTAGCTGCAATGCTTGCAAGGCTTATAGTGATGTGCATTACCGAGTGGGCCCAGAGATACCTCTCCGACAATCGGAGTGACAAATCCTAATCTCGAAATACGCCAACCCAACAAGTACCTTCGGAGACACCTGTAGAGTACCTTTATAATCACCCAGTTACATTGTGACGTTTGGTAGCACACAAAGTGTTCCTCCGGTATTCGGCAGTTGCATAATCTCATAGTCATAGGAACATGTATAAGTCATGAAGAAAGCAATAGCAGTAAAACTTAAACGATCATAGTGCTAAGCTAACGGATGGGTCTTGTCCATCAGATCATTCTCCTAATGATGTGATCCCTGTTGATCAAATGACAACTCATGTCTATGGCTAGGAAACATAGCCATCTTTGATCAATGAGCTAGTCTAGTAGAGGCATACTAGGGACACTCTGTTTTGTCTATGTATTCACACATGTATTAAGTTTCCGGTTAATACAATTCTAGCATGAATAATAAACATTTATCATGATATAAGGAAATAAATAATAACTTTATTATTGCCTCTAGGGCATATTTCCTTCAGTCTCCCACTTGCACTAGAGTCAATAATCTAGTTCACATCGCAATGTGATTTAACACCGATAGTTCACATCGTCATGTGATTAACACCCAAAGGGTTTACTAGAGTCAATAATCTAGTTCACATCGCTATGTGATTAACAACCAAAGAGTACTAAGGTGTGATCATGTTTTGCTTCGTGAGAGAAGTTTAGTCAACGGGTCTGTCACATTCAGATCCGTATGTATTTCGCAAATGTCTATGTGTCTACAATGCTCTGCATGGAGCTACTCTAGCTAATTGCTCCCACTTTCAATACGCATCCAGATTGATACTTAGAGTCAGCTGGATTTAGTGTCAAAGCTTGCATCGGCGTAACCCTTTACGACGAACTCTTTATCACCTCCATAATCGAGAAACATTTCCTTAGTCATCCAGTTACTAAGGATAATTTTGACCGATGTACAGTGATCTACTCCTGGATCACTATTGTACCCTCTTGACAAACTCATGGCAAGGTACACAACATGTTTGGTACACAGCATGGCATACTTTATAGAACCTATGGCTGAGGCATAGGGAATGACTTTCATTCTCTCTATATTTTTCTGCCGTGGTCTGGCTTTGAGTCTTACTCAACTTCACACCTTACAAGTCAGGTAAGAACTCCTTCTTTGACTGATCCATTTTGAACTACTTCAAAATCATATCAAGGTATGTACTCATCGAAAGTCTTATCAAGCGTCTTGATCTATCTCTATAGATCTTGATGCCCAATAGGTAAGCAGCTTCACCAAGGTCTTTCTTTGAAAAACCCCTTTCAAACACTCCTTTATGCTTTCCAGAAAATTCTACATCATTTCCGATCGACAATATGTCATTCTCATATACTTATCAGAAAGGTTGTAGTGCTCCCACTCACTTCTTGTAAATACAGGCTTCACCGCAAGTCTGTATAAATCTATATGCTTTGATCAACTTATCAAAGCGTATATTCCAACTCCGAGATGCTTGCACCAGTCCATAGATGGATCGCTGGAGCTTGCACATTTTGTTAGCACCTTTAGGATTGACAAAACCTTCTGGTTGCATCATATACAAGTCTTCTTTAATAAATCCACTAAAGAATGCAGTTTTGTTATCCATTTGCCAGATTTCATAAAATGCGGCAATTGCTAACATGATTCGGACAGACTTAAGCATCGCTACGGGTGAGAAAGTCTCATCGTAGTCAACTCCTTGAACTTGTTGAAAAACTTTCGCAACAAGTCGAGCTTTGTAAACAGTAACATTACTGTCAGCGTCAGTCTTCCTCTTGAAGATCCATTTATTTTCGATGGCTTGCCGACCATCGGGCAAGTCAACCAAAGTCCACACTTTGTTCTCATACATGGATCCCATCTCAGATTTCATGGTCTCAAGCCATTTTGCGGAATCTGGGCTCATCAGCGCTTCCTCATAGTTCGTAGGTTCATCATGGTCCAGTAACATGACTTCCAGAACCGGGTTGCCGTACCACTCTGGTGCGGAACGTACTCTGGTTGATCTAAGAAGTTCAGCAATAACTTGATCCGAAGTTTCATGATCATCATCATTAGCTTCCTCACTAATTGGTGTAGGAATCACTGGAACCAGTTTCTGTGATGTACTACTATCCAATTCGGGAGAAGGTACAATTACCTCATCAAGTTCCACTTTCCTCCCACTCACTTCTTTCGAGAGAAACTCCTTCTCTAGAAAGGATCCACTCTTAGCAACAAAGACCTTGCCTTCGGATCTGTGATAGAAGGTGTACCCAACAGTTTCTTTTGGGTATCCTATGAAGATTTACTTCTCCGATTTGGGTTCGAGCTTATCATGTTGAAACTTTTTCACATAAGCATCGCAGTCCCAAACTTAAAGAAATGACAGCTTAGGTTTCTCGTCAAACCATAGTTCATATGGTGTCATCTCCACGGATTTAGATGGTGCCCTATTTAACGTGAATGTATCTGTCTCTAATGCATAACCCCAAAAGCGATAGTGGTAGATCGGTAAGAGACATCATCGATCACACCATATCTAATAAAGTACGGTTATGACGTTCGGACACACCATTACACTATGGTGTTCAAGGTGGCGTGAGTAGTGAAACTATTTCACATTGTTTTTACTGAAGGCCAAACTCGCTAACTCAAATATTTTACCTCTACGATCATATCGTAGAAACTCTTATTTTCTTGTTACGATGATTCTCCACTTCACTCTGAAATTCTTTGAACTTTTCAAATGTTTTAGACTTGTGCTTCATTAAGTAGATATACCCATATCTGCTCAAATCATCAGTAAAGGTCAGAAAATAACGATACCCGCCGCGAGCTTCAACACTCATTGGTCCACATACATCTGTATGTATGATCTCCAACAAATCTGTTGCTCGCTCCATTGTTCCGGAGAACGGAGTTTTAGTCATCTTGCCCATGAGGCATGGTTCGCAAGCACCAAGTGATTCATAATCAAGTGATTCCAAAAGTCCATCACTATGGAGTTTCTTCATGCGCTTTACACCATTATGACCTAAACAGCAGTGCCACAAATAAGTTGCACTATCATTATTAACCTTGCATCTTTTGGCTTCAATATTATGAATATGTGTATCACCACGATCGAGATCCAACAAACAATTTTCATTGGGTGTATGACCATCGAAGGTTTTATTCATGTAAACAGAATAACAATTATTCTATGACTTTAAATGAATAACCGTATTGCAACAAATATGATCAAATCATATTCATGCTCAACGCAAATGCCAAATAACATTTATTTAGGTTTTACACTAATCCCGAAAGTATAGGGAGTGTGCGATGATGATCATATCAATCTTGGAACCACTTCCAACACACATCGTAACTTCACCTTTAACTAGTCTCTGTTCATTCTGCAATTCTCGTTTCGAGTTACTAATTTTAGCAACTGAACCGGTATCAAATACCCAGGGGTTGCTATGAACACTAGTAAAGTACACATCAATAATCTGTATATCAAAATATACCTTTGTTCACTTTGCCATCCTTCTTATCCGCCAAGTATCTAGGGCAGTTCCACTTCCAGTGACCATTTCCTTTGCAGTAGAAGCACTTAGTTTCAGGCTTGAGTTTTAGCTTTGGGTTTCTTCACGGGAGTGACAACTTGCTTGTCATTCTTCTTGAAGTTCCCCTTCTATCCCTTTGCCCTTTACTTGAAACAAGTGGTCTGGTTAACCATCAACACTTGATGCTCTTTCTTGATTTCTACCTTCGCCGATTTCAGCATCGTGAAGAGCTCGGGAATTACTTTCGTCATCCCTTGCATATTATAGTTCATCACGAAGTTCTACCAACTTGGTGATAGTGTCTAGAGAACTTTGTCAATTACTATCTTATCTGGAAGATTAACTCCCACTTGATTCAAGCAATTGTACTACCCAGACAATCTGAGCACATGCTCACTGGTTGAGCTATTCTCCTCCATCTTGTAGGCAAAGTACTGTCAGAGGTCTTATACCTCTCGACACGGGCATGAGTATGAAATACTAATTTCAACTCTTGGAACATCTCATATGCTCCGTGGCGTTTCAAAACGTTTTTGAAGTCCCGGTTATAAGCCGTAAAGCATGGTGCACTAAACTATCAAGTAGTCATCATATCGAGCTTTTGTCAAAACGTTCATAACGTCTACATCTGCTCCTGCAATAGGTCTGTCACCTAGCAGTGCATCAAGGACATAATTCTTCTATGCAGCAATGAGGATAATCCTCAGATCACGGAACAATTCCGCATCATTGCTACTAACATCTTTCAACTTGGTTTTCTCTAGGAACATATAAAAAATAAACGTGGAGCAACATCGCGAGCTATTGATCTACAACATACATATGCTAATACTACCAGGACTAGGTTCATGATAAATTAAAGTTCAATTTAATCATATTACTTAAGAACTCCCACTTAGATAGACATCCCTCTAGTCATCTAAATGATCACGTGATCCAAATCAACTAAACCATGTCCGATCATCATGTGAGATGGAGTAGTTTCAATGGTGAACATCTTATGTTGATCATATCTACTATATGATTCACGCTCGACCTTTCGGTCTCCAGTGTTCCGAGGCCATATCTGCATATGCTAGGCTCGCCAAGTTTAACCCGAGTATTCTGCGTGTGCAAAACTGGCTTACACCCGTTGTATTTGAACGTAGAGCTTATCACACCCGATCATCACGTGGTGTCTCGACACGACAAACTTTCGCAACGGTGCATACTCAGGGAGAACACTTATACCTTGAAATTTAGTAAGGGATCATCTTATAATGCTACCGTCGTTCTAAGCAAAATAAGAAGCATAATAAGATAAACATCACATGCAATCAAAATATGTGACATGATATGGCCATCATCATCTTGTGCTTTTGATCCCCATCTCCAAAGCACCTTCATGATCACCTTCGTCACCGGTGCGACAGCTAGATCTCCATCATAGCATCGTTGTCGTCTCGCCAACTATTGCTTCTACGACTATCGCTACCGCTTAGTGATAAAGTAAAGCAATTACATGGCGATTGCATTTCATACAATAAAGCGACAACCATATGGCTCCTGCCAGTTGCCGATAACATTACAAAACATGATCATCTCATACAAAACCGTATAACTCATCATGTCTTGACCATATCACATCACAACATGCCCTGCAAAAACAAGTTAGACGTCCTCTACTTTGTTGTTGCAAGTTTTACGTGGCTGCTACGGGCTTAGCAAGAACCGTTCTTACCTACGCATACAAAACCACAACGATGTTTCGTCAAGTATGTGCTGTTTTAACCTTCACAAGGACCGGGCGTAGCCACACTTGATTCAGCTAAAGTGAGAGAGACAGACACCCGCCAGTCACCTTTAAGCAACGAGTGCTCGTAACGGTGAAACCAGTCTCGCGTAAGCGTACGCGTAATGTCGGTCCAGGGCGCTTCATCTCACAATACCGCCGAAGCAAAGTATGACATGCTGGTAAGCAGTATGACTAGTATCGCCCACAACTCATTGTGTTCTACTCGTGCATATCATCTACGCATAGACCTGGCTCTGATGCCACTGTTGGGGAACGTAGTATTTTAAAATTTTCCTACGATCACGCAAGATCTATCTACCAGATGCATAGCAACGAGATGGGAGAGTGAGTCTACGTACCCTCGTAGACCGAAAGCGGAAGCGTTAGAACAACGCGGTTGATGTAGTCGTACGTCTTCACGGCCCGACCGATCAAGCACCGAAACTACGGCACCTCCGAGTTCTAGCACAGGTTCAGCTCGATGACGTCCTTCGAACTCCGATCCAGCCGAGTGTCGAGGGAGAGTTCCGTCAGCACGACGGCGTGGTGACGATCTTGATGTTCTACCGTCGCAGGGCTTCGCCTAAGCACCGCTACAATATTTATCGAGGAGAACTATGGTGGAGGGGGGCACCGCACACGGCTAAGAGATCAAGAGATCAATTGTTGTGTCTAGAGGTGCCCCCCTGCCCCCGTATATAAAGGAGGGAGGGAGAGGCCGGCCCTAGAGGGGGCGCACCAAGTGTGGGGAGTCCTACTAGGACTCCCAAGTCCTAGTAGGATTCCCCTTTCCTTTCCGGAGTAGGAGAGAAGGAAAGAGGGGGAGAGGGAGAAGGAAAAGGGAGCTGCACCCCCTTGTCCAATTCGGACCAGAAGGGGGGTGCACGCCTCCTTCCTTTTGGCATCTCTCCTCTATTCCCGTAACTCCCCGGTACTCCGAAAATACCCGAATCACTCGGAACCTTTCCGATGTCCGAATATAGTCGTCCAATATATCGATTTTTACGTCTCGACCATTTTGAGACTCCTCGTCATGTCCCCGATCTCATCCGGGACTCCGAACTCCTTTGGTACATCAAAACTCATAAACTCATAATAAAACTATCATCGAAACCTTAAGCGTGCGGACCCTACGGGTTCGAGAACTATGTAGACATGACCGAGACACGTCTCCGGTCAATAACCAATAGCAGAACCTGGATGCTCATATTGGCTCCCACATATTCTACGAAGATCTTTATCGGTCAAACCGCATAACAACATACATTGTTCCCTTTGTCATCGGTATGTTACATGCCCGAGATTCGATCGTCGGTATCTCAATACCTAGTTCAATCTCGTTACCAACAAGTCTCTTTACTCGTTCCGTAATACATCATCCCGCAACTAACTCATTAGCTGCAATGCTTGCAAGGCTTATAGTGATGTGCATTACCGAGTGGGCCCAGAGATACCTCTCCGACAATCGGAGTGACAAATCCTAATCTCGAAATACGCCAACCCAACAAGTACCTTCGGAGACACCTGTAGAGTACCTTTATAATCACCCAGTTACGTTGTGACGTTTGGTAGCACACAAAGTGTTCCTCCGGTATTCGGGAGTTGCATAATCTCATAGTCATAGGAACATGTATAAGTCATGAAGAAAGCAATAGCAGTAAAACTTAAACGATCATAGTGCTAAGCTAACGGATGGGTCTTGTCCATCAGATCATTCTCCTAATGATGTGATCCCTGTTGATCAAATGACAACTCATGTCTATGGCTAGGAAACATAACCATCTTTGATCAATGAGCTAGTCTAGTAGAGGCATACTAGGGACACTCTGTTTTGTCTATGTATTCACACATGTATTAAGTTTCCGGTTAATACAATTCTAGCATGAATAATAAACATTTATCATGATATAAGGAAATAAATAATAACTTTATTATTGCCTCTAGGGCATATTTCCTTCAGATATGTTGTAGCGGCCGGCATCACCTATCTAGCGAGGTACTAGTGTGATATCTGTATGATTTCAGATTCAAGAACCTGAGAAGGAAAGAATCACGTCCACCTCCCCAAGCTACCAGCCGTCGTTTTGTAGCTTGCCAAAAAGCTGGCAATGCTAACTGTTGCCAATGGCAACCCTACACATTTTTTTCTTTTCAGTATGTCACCCATTGCTGTTCCCAGATCTTTGGGACAAAAATTATTGGGGCCAAAGACTATTAACAAACAGTGTCTTGGATTATAGCAACTAGAGAGGCTTTACTTGATATATATGATCTCCCCAAGTGTTAGCTAGGGCACATGCTTGGGCTATTGTCTTTATCCTAGTAGTCACAATGATTCTGCTACTATTGTTTTATTTAAGGTCACTGGGGGAGGGGCAAAGCCCTCCACCTGAATCTTTTTTCTTTTTCTATTGAATTACACCCCTGGGAGGGGAGAGAGTTTTACACATGATAGAGAGGTAGAGGGGAGGGGGCACACGCGCCACACAGAACCCCTAGACTAACTTGCACACGAGAACGCGCGCAACCACCTATCTACGCACGGCCGATCGGCCACTTTCAGTCGGCCTTTCCAAAGGATCGAATCCTCCCGGCAGCACCCGAGCAAACGGGGTAGGGAAGGCTGAGCATCTCGGAAAACCACGGCATTTCTATGTTTCCACGGTTGCCAACAGCATAGGAGAGTGAAGGAGGCCTGGGCAGCCTCACCGGACACACCCCGCAGGTCGAGACCCTGAAGTGCCCCAACATGGTAGCCCTTCCCGACCACGTCGCCCCCCACACTCAGCCAGAACGAACAGGCGAGGGGACAATCAAAGACCATGTGATCAGCCGTCTCGAGCGCATGCGCACAGATGGGTTCTGCTACTATTGTTGTTGTCCAGCAATTTGCATTGTATTGCATCACATGCGGAAATGGTCCATATATCGTCAATCACAACAAGGTACCTTATTATTCAACTCAAACATACATTCATTATAAAATTATAATTGAAAGTGATTTTGGTTCACCAATATTTGCAAGAAACATAAGTTCATGAAGGAATAAGGTGATTATGATACAGAAAGGATGATTAAAGAAGAGAGATACATATTCTCTCAGGCTTAGTCTTTGTCTAGGCTTGTCAATCTCACCGGCTCAGACCGCCATAATAGTAGAACAGTGGAGGTGGTTGATAAGCCGCCGGCTGAGCCGCTTGATAGCTTTATGCTTCCTCATCATAATAATCTTCTCATGGTTTGGACATCAAACAAAAATGGACAAGGAAGAGGTGCAGTCCAAACACAATATTTCCCGTTAGTAAGAAAGTGTGCTCATGTGGCCATCCCACATTCTTAAAACTTAGGTAGCTATGCTTTTCATTGTAGGAGCATCGAAGTACTTGGACCCAGCAGGTGCTTCATAATAAATGGAAGTGTCAAGTATATTCAACTTAATGGCACGCACACGGATGTGTTTTTTTTTTTGGCTCTGGGAGCATGTAATGAACAGTAAAATCAAAACAAAAGTTAAAAATTCCGATTTTTCTTGTAGATGTTCATATTAGTGTATCATGTGTGCTTGACAATTTTCTTGTCATATGGGACAGCAATGCTTCGTCGGTGAAAATAGAATTGACGTTTGACTTGTTTTTTGTTTGTTTGCATAGGTAAGAACACTTAAGCTTTTCACCTGCAAATTTGCATGTACCACTTGGGTGTGACAATGAACACATCTATTTTTTTAAATAACATTTTTTAAATCCATTTTTGGCGTGCAAGAGTGTGTGGTCCCTAGAGCCAAAATGAATATCCACACACATAATAGCAATAGCTCCACAACAAAGATTAAAACTTCTCCCTGCAGAAAGAGCAACATAAGCGCACAAATAGCCCCTAAATTATACATTCCATCAAATTGAGGATAAACACCACAGATAAGAATATAAAGATCATGCATGTTAATAACAGCGTGTTCGAATTACCCAATAATCCACCGGATATAAACTAAGATAGGTACCTAAGTGCAGGATGCTGAATTGCAGACAACTTGCCTTCAGTGGGTGGCAATATAACCATACTCGGCATCTACTTTATGAATACTCCCCCACACAAGGTACATTTTTTAAGCTACACCACACAAGGTACATGGATAGCCTCATAAACTTTTCTCCTACGAGCCTAACCATACATCCTAAGGGCCTGTTCTGGATCGCTCCCGCTCCAAACTTCTCAAAATCCGAGAGAGGAGCCGGCCCGAACGGTTTCGCTTCAGGAAGCTAAAATCGCAAAGCGGTCCTGGGCCGTAGTGCAATTTGGCGAAGCCAAGGTTTCCCAGCTCCACGTTTTTCCTGAATCTGAAGTTCCTAGTATTTACGAGCAGAATGGCACCGCAAAAGATAACGCTTCGGCCGCCCTTTTCTTCCCCAATCTGAAGTGTGATCATTTTGATTTGCAAACTTATGCAATTGAAGGTTTTCTTGTATGACACCTGATACTACTTGGTGCCTAAACAAATTATAACTTGCTGCATATGTGCTCCTCATGACTTGATTACTTCCTTGTATATATGGATTCATCACATTCATATTATTGCCCTCCAAATGACCAGGTTCATAACTTTTCCCTGAATCCCTTTAGGGGTGCAGCACATTCATACTATATTTGTATTGGCTGAAAAAACAACCAATTTTCTTTTGAAGCACTGGACATTTACCTCTCTGGTTGTATTATATGAACTTGTTGTATTATTACTACATATTTGGTCTCCCTGTACTGTTGAAAAGCTCTCTGTACGTCTCTCTGTACTGAATAATCGGAGCAAAAACTCCTGTGGAAAAAATCTGGGCGCTGTTTTCAGCCCAAACTAACATAAAGTGATGCAGCCCAGCCCATTATTGTGCACAGTTTTAGCCTCTCTAGAGCCAGGGGCCGAAATGGGCTGCCTCCAGCTAGCCAACAGGGGCGCCCAGCAGGCCTAGCGAAGGGAGAAGCGCTGTTAGCGCCGAACGCTTTTCTTTTCGCCAGATGAAGCGTGCAGTTTAGTGTCTCAGAGCATGAGCCATTCAAACGGCCTCGGTTTTCCCCTAGGCAAAAAACCCTAGTGTTTCGATCTCTTACGGCGATCTACGCCGGAATCTATCCTTGGCCCATCGTGCTCGCGCATCCCTCGGCTACTTATACTGGGGGCTGTTTCCAGCCGCTGGGTTCGAATGTCGAGGATGGCGGAGAGCGCAGGAACGCAGAACAGGAAGGGGAAAGAGACGGCGGAGGATCTTCTGGCGAGGCTTACTCTCCAGGAAGAGGAGGAGGATGATTTTGTGTGGGAGGAAGAGCTGCTGGACAGTTTGGAACCGGCGAAGTGGTTGGCGATTGCTCGCGTCCACACGCCGAAGTCGTTCAGCCCTAATGCTCTCCACGGGGATATGCGGGCGGCCTGGAACCCGGCTAGACCAGTGGTGTGGAGGAAGATCAAGGAGAACCTCTTCACGGCGCAATTTGGATGCCTTGGCGACTGGAATAAGGCCATGCTTGAGGGGCCATGGCTGTTCAGAGATCAGGATGTGATCATGCAGGAATATGATGGTTTTAAAAACCATGATTCTTTTAAACTTGACAAGTTGGCTGTTTGGGCTCAGATCCATAGGTTACCGAACAACTTTTTGATTGAACCAGCAGTGAGGGGACTGGCCTCCAGGATCGGTGAGGTGGAAGAAGTATAACTGAGACTGCCTGCAGGTTATTTTGGGGAGTTTGTCAAGGTAAAGATTAAGATAGATATCAACACCAAGATCAAGCGTTTCGTCACCGGAAAAAAGGGAGATGAGAGGATCAAATATCAAGTTAAATACGAGAAGCTGCCTATTTTCTGCTATAACTGTGGGGAATTTGGTCATTGGCATGAGGAGTGTGGAGATGGAGAGCACGATGAGATGTCTTTTGAGTGGGGTGATTTTCTCTTGGCTGATAATGTTCGTTTCAAGCCCTTTGGCCGGGGGAACTCTACTTCGCAGCGAGGTAGGGGTGGCCCAGGGATGGGCGGTCGTGGTAGAGGACGCGAACAGTATAACCCAGACCGCAGCTGGCGCTTTAACGCTCAGCAGCAGCAGAACCCCAAGAAGGAGGGGGTCGTTAGAGAATTCAGAGAAGGAGAAAGGGGTGACTGCAGATAACACGCCCCACAGGGTGACAATCACGGGGCATGAACAGACTCATAACTCAAACAAACGCACCTCCGTGGATAATATAGCTATTTTGTCAGCAACCAACAGTGTGGGAGAGGCCCGGGACGCCACTTTAGCGCTGATACTAAGTCCTAAACATCATCAAATTCCCCCTCTCCCACCAGTTTATGTGTCACCAAGGAAGGATCAGAAAAGGCCAAAGAAAGGGACAGTTGAGTCAGGAAAGATGATGGAGACAAGCGAAGCCACCAGCACCAATGAAGCACAATCGGTGGGCTCCTTCGAGGAGCACCGCCGGGCGCAATGAGTATCCTAAGTTGGAACTGTCGTGGCGCGGGCAACGCTGCGACGGTTCGAGAACTTCGCGAGTTCGTGAAGGAATTTGCCCCTACCCTGTTATGTATTGTTGAGACTCAGATTGAGAGATCTAGGGTAGAAAACTTAGCTGGTTCGATTGGTTATGACAATGGCTATGCTGTTAGTAGTCAAGGTAGAAGTGGTGGACTTGGTATTTTTTGGAACAATCCAATAAAGATTGAGATTCTTGGCTATTCTGTGTACCATATTGACTGCTCTGTGGAAGAACCAGGTGGTGATCCATGGAGAATGACTCTGTTCTGTGGGGAAGCTCAAACATCCTTAAGGTACCAAACGAGGGATATATTGAAAGGGATCAGCACTTTGAGTGATTTTCCATGGGTATGTATAGGCAATTTTAATGAGGTGCTTCGTCCAGACGAACATGAAGGCGTTGAGGAAGGAAGCAATGCCCAAATACAAGGCTTCCGTGAGGCGGTGGATGTTTGCTTGTTAATGGATGTTGGCTACCAGGGACACTTCTGGACTTATGAGAAGAAAGTTGTGGGAGGAAGTTATACCCGTGTGCGGTTGGATCGCGCTTTAGCCTCGGCGGAGTGGAATGGAAAGTTTACAGACGCACACGTGCGGCACCTTACAGCAGCGAATTCAAACCACTGCCCTATTCTTCTGAACCTGCATGCGACGGGGCCACAAAGGAGGAAGAGGGAGTTCAAGTATGAATTAATGTGGGAAACCCATGAGACGTGGGAAGACACGATTACGTCGCGCTGGTTAGAGGGGGATCCGACGGAGCATATGGAGGAGCTGCGAGCGAAACTGAGACGAATTTCGACTGAGCTAAGCTCGTGGAATAAGAACACGTTTGGTTCTGTAAGGAAGAGATCAAGAACTTAAAGGCCGAACTAGAACGTCTTCGCAGCGATCCCGCGAGGATGGCTCCGTCACATATTGAGTTAAAAATCAATGAGAAACTAGTGGAGATGTATCACAGGGAGGAGTTGATGTGGAGGCAACGCTCCAGGCTAGAGTGGCTTTCGGCTGGGGATAGAAACACTCGGTTCTTCCACCTACGGGCGAGCCAGCGCCGCAAGAGGAACATGATTAAAGCACTTGCTAATTCTTTAGGCATTCTCACAGAGGATCAAGGTGAATTGAAGGTGCTATTCACAGTTTATTATCAGAATTTATACACATCAGAAGGTGTTGCAGGTGTAGAGGAGGTATTAGCAAATGTCCCGGTCAAGGTTACTGAGCAAATGAATTCTATGCTTCTGGAGCCCTACACCAAAGAGGAAGTTAAAAAGGCGTTATTCCAAATGGGCCCGACTAAGGCACCGTGCCCAGATGGTTTTCCTGCCCATTTCTACCAGTGACACTGGGACATATGTGGAGATGAAGTAACAAAAGCGGTTCTGAGGATTGTCAGAGGTGAGAAGGATGCTCAGTGTGTGAATGATACAGTTTTGGTGCTTATCCCAAAGGTCCTTAATCCAACTCAACTCTCTCAGTTCTGTCCTATTAGCTTATGTAATGTTATCTATAAAATTACTTCCAAGGTTGTTGCAAACAGGCTGAAGATGATTCTACCAGACATTATATCTGAGGAGCAGTCAGCTTTCGTCCCAGGTAGACTAATCACAGATAACATCATTTGTGCTTATGAGTGTCTGCATTTTATGAAGAGGAACAAAGCAAAGAGGAATAACTTTTGTGCGTTGAAGTTGGATATGATGAAAGCCTACGATAGGCTGGAGTGGCCTTATCTTTGAGCTATAATGGAAAAACTAGGTTTTGCACATTCTTGGGTCCAAACAATTATGGGTATGGTGCAATCTGTATCGTTCTCGATATTATTCAATGGTGAGAAGCTGGAGCAATTTACACCGACTAGAGGTATCCGACAGGGAGATCCGATCTCTCCTTATCTTTTCTTAATTGCAGCAGAGGGCCTTTCGTGCCTCTTGAAAACTAGTTCTTAGTCATCTGCTTTGGAAGGAATCAAGGTGGCTTCAACGGCTCCGTCTGTTAACCACCTCCTTTTTGCTGACGATAGCCTGTTGCTTTTTAAGTCAAGTGTTGAAGGGGCTATGATGGTTTCAAACTATTGGACAAATATTGAAGTGCTTCGGGTCAGAAGATCAATAATGCTAAGTCTTCTATCTTCTTTAGTAGAGGTTGCCCTCAAGGGGTCAGAGATAGCATCAAACAATGCCTTAATGTGCACAATGAATCCTTGTCTGATAGATATTTGGGTATGCCCACAGATGTTGGACAGTCCAAGATGGGTACCTTTAAGTATTTGAGAGACAGGGTTTTGGAGAAAGTCAGAGGGTGGATGGAGAAGCTTCTGTCAGCAACAGGAAAAGAGGTCCTCATCAAGTCAGGTGCTCAAGCTATACCAGTATATTCCATGGCTTGTTTTAGATTACCTCGGGGGCTGTGTGATAATGTTACCTCAATAATCAGGCAGTTTTGGTGGGACAGTAAACAAGGGCGTAGGAAACCAGCTTGGGTCTCTTGGGATGTAATGACAAAGCCAAAATATCTTGGTGGGATGGGTTTCCGAGACATTGAGATTTTTAACCTATCTTTGCTTGCTCGTCAAGCATGGAGGCTCCTTGAGTCCCCACAATCGCTAAGTGCAAGGATACTGAAAGCAGATTATTTTCCAGATGATGACTTTCTGGAGGCAGAACTCGGTACCCAACCTTCACAGATATGGCGAGCTATATTGGATGGTAGGGATATACTTAAACAGGGCACTATCAGGAGGATCGGGAATGGCCACAGTACGAATATCTGGGACACAAACTGGCTCCCCAGAATAGGCCCTCTGCGACCGGTCGTTTCACTATCAGCAAACCCACCAACGCTAGTAGCTGAACTAATAGATCACACATCAGCAACTTGGCGGGAGGAGCTGATTCGAGACACATTCTTAACCATCGACGCAGAAGTTATCATGGCCCTCTCACTCTGTACGAGGTAGGTGGAGGATTTCTGGGCTTGGTCGGGTGAGCGGAATGGCATTTTTTCTGTCAGATCGGCCTATAGAATTATCCTGAACAAGAAGGAGCATCGAGAGAATTGGTTGTATGAGCATGCAGGAGCGTCAGACCTGACAGAAAGTTCTAAGGCGTGGACTGCGTTGTGGCACACTAGGGTTCCATCAAAATTGAAAGTCTTTCTATGGCGGCTAGCAAGGCATTCGATGCCGACAGCGGATCTTCTCCAACATCGCAATATGTCCACAACTCATTTATGCGCCTTGTGTGGGTGTGAGGATTCATGGAGGCATGCCTTGCTGAATTGTACTATGTCAAGATGCATATGGACCTTAGTTGAAACTTCACTGACGGAAGCAATGAGCCAGAACGAGGATCCTAATGCAAAAAACTGGATCTTTGCAATGAATGAGGTATTATCCCAAAAGGATTTTGTACTGCTACTGGTAACGTTATGGGCTGTCTGGAAAGCAAGGCGGAAGGCAATATATGAAGGAGTTTTTCAGAGTCCATATCATACAATCCTACTTAGCAGACATGGAAACTATCGAGGAACCAGTTATAGAGAGAGTAAGATCTCAATTGGCTAGCCGAGCCCAATGGATCCCTCCACCTAAGAATTTTCAAAAAAGAAACGTTGATGCTGCAGTTGCGAAGAACCGGGGAAGAGGAGTTGCGGCTGCTATATGCTGAGACCATGATGGTACTTTCCAGGGGGCATCGGCTATAGTCTTCAAGGGAATAGGTGATCCTCAAACTTTGGAAGCTCTGGCTGTACGGGAAGCTTTAGCCCTTGCGGACGATCTCAATCTTCGAAGGATACATGTTGCGTCAGACTATAAGGTGGTTTTGGATGATCTCAAGCAGGGAAACAAGGCAAGATATGGTGCTGTTCTACATGAAATCATAGAGCATAGCTCTTCTTTTACTGCGTGTAATTTTAGCCATGAGTTTAGGAGCTAGAATTTCGAAGCTCACAATTTAGCGATGCATGTTTTGAGATTAGGGGTGGGCCGCCGTGTTTGGTTAGGGCACCCGGGTGATCTCTCCTTTGTACCTATAAACCTTCGGTCCGATTAAATAAAGCTTCGCGAGATTGTCTCAAAAAAAAAAAGATGAAGCGTGAAGTTGGCTGGAGAAGCTATTTTTTCAGATTTTGAGAAGTTTGGAGAGATCTAGAACAGGCCCTAAGTGCATGACCAACGGGCCACGCTGGACTACTGCCCCAGCTGCCACATCAGCTCAGATTACCAGCTGAATACAAAGATACTGTCACTGTCTGCAGGGTGAGACAAGATCTTTGGCATGATATTAATTACACACTAAATATGTTGAGCGCTCATCATTATAGCAATCTAGATTGTTGGAAGAACCTGGTTTGATGGCCAAGATTACTTGTATCTGTACCCTTAGTGTCATTTTATGTAGACGCCGATAAGTCTGGAACGTTTGTGGTTTGACCAAGGAAAATCGAACATTTTTTTGGCAATTTATATCGCGGGGAATATCAATTTTAGTTGGTAAGCATGACAATTTCGCCCTCATTGTTTCTTGCCAGGAAATTGCCGTGCTTATCAACTGAAGTTGTCATCCTCGCGTCAACTAAAACTGCCATAAAAAACATTCGATTTGCCATGTGAAAATCCCGAACGTTTGGGATTTATCATTTTCGTTCTATACTTAGGATATATTTGGTCCAAAATATCACGAGAAACATTGATTCACCAACACAAATTACAATACATAGGTAGATGATACAAAGCTATGAATACAAAATAAGGTCATGTGGAGGTAGATAAGCAACAGAAGGCCGTAAGCTTTTCTTGATGACTCGCTTTTATTTAAACCGAGGGATAAGATTTGCATGGTCTATTAATTAAGAAGAGAACATAGTTTACATGCTTGTGTTACAACACACCCCTGCATACAAAAGGTGCTTCTCTCGCGTCATGATTGCACCCAACTTTTTTGCGCTAGCGGCCACCCAAAGTGTCACCTCACTTTTGATGTTTTGAAGAATGATCATAGGAGGAGTGCTTTTGTGCCTAAAGGCCCGTGTTTTATTTCATTCCAAATTATATGTACTAAAAGAAAATACTTGAGGGCAAAATTGGGCTGGCCAATTCCCTTGCCAAATTTGGTCGGGGCACGGGCTGGAACCAAACAACCCCAAGATGATATTTTGGAATTACCTATTTGACGCGTGTTGCGGCAAATTGTCGCATCTTGGCACAGGTGATCGACGAGCGACTGTGATATGGACCGACCCATTTCATTTTAAGCTATTGTATGTTCAACATAATCTCGGTTTTCATAAGAGAAGTTCCTGAATCAGGATATTTTTTTCTTTACTGGTTTATGCTTGTTTTGTGTTGGTCTTTCCAAAAAATCCCTTTGTTTCTTCCTTTATAAAACTTGCAAATTTGAAAAAATATTCACAAATTTGAAAAAATATTTGCATTTTCAGAAAAATGTTTGTAAATTTGAGAAGAACTCCGGATTTCATAAATATTTGTATCTTTGGGAAAAAATTGAAATTTACGCATTTCCAAAAATGTCACAATTTTCAAAAAATATTAAAAAATGAGAAATGTTTTGCGTTTTTTATTTAAAATTCAAATAATATTGGCTTATTAAAAAATTGTGTGTTATTTCGAAAAAATATTCTCTATTTTTTAAAAGAAACGATCGCTGCAGTATGCTACAGTGATCCATTGTTCCATACACCCGCTCACTTGCCTCGTGCGTTTCCACGACAATCTGCCACGATAATCAGTCGAACTTGGGCCATGTATGTAGTATGGGCCAACGCTACAAGTTGTGGAGTCGGTTTGGAAGTCGGAGACCGGCCTGCGTGCAAGCTTGTAATAAGCCCGTGGGCTCATCGGCCTTCTGCTTGTAACAAGGCTCGTGTACTGCCTCTGTAAACGAGGCAAGAAGAAGAAGAAGCAGAGGACGCAAAATCAGGCCAGCCAAACCCTAGCTAGATTCCGCCGCCGATGGCGCTGCGCTCTCTTCTTGTTAGGAGGATGCCGGCCCTCGGTCTCAGGCCGTCGCCGATTGGCCCCCGTATGGGGCCCGTCAGGGCGCTGTCGCCGGCGGCGGGTTCTCGGCTCATGTCCCATGGATCTCCGGTGAGCACATCACCTTGCTTCCTAATTTGATCCCATCTGATCTGTTCCAAACCCAACTTGCCTCGTTTCATCTAAATTAAATCTTATCTCTCAAATCAATCACCGTTGTATCTTTAGTGGCAGTGTCGATGGTGGGATTATTTTCGATAAGATTCCACTGTTAGAGAAGTTACTACTAGGAGTTATATAGGCGATTTATTCAGAGTTGACATAGTACAAATTTTGGGAGCTATTGGGTCTTCGTCCTGAGCCTAACGCGTTAGGGTGTGTGATTTACTCACTCCTTGGCAGTTTATGAGACTCTATTGTTTTCCTTAAATTGTAGGCAATTTATCACTTGCGTGCGGTAAACCAACTTAGATCTGATCTGTTGTTTCATCTAGTTCCACGCTTTTCTGACAAATCAACCACCGTTGTATTTTAAGTGGTGGAATTATTTTGGCCAAGGATTCGATCGTTAGAGAACTTGCTAGATTTGGCTAGATTTGACATGGTCCATATTTTGGAACTTGCTATTTTGACACTAGTACGGCTGATTTATTCAAGTCATTGCAATTCGTGAGGTTCCGTCATTTTCTAATGTCTGCATTCTGTCCCTAAATTGCAGACAATAAACCCAGCCGGTGATTCTCAAGATGAGATAGCCAAACTAAGGAAGGCAGTAAATGTTCTTGTCACCGAGTGTGACAAGCTAGACGCCGAGTTGGAAAAGTGCTGGGCTGACAGGCACAAGGCGTTGAAGATGATGGAACAAGCTAGAGCTGCAGCTCAAGCTTCTTATAATGAAGCTAATAGGTAAATGCTAGAATATTCCTTTTTTCATTGCAAACTTAGTGAATTGTACAATGTTAGAAACAAAGTGGTATACTGAATTGATCCAGTATCTATCATAGCGAACAAACTTATTTTGTGATTGTTTAGACCACCCACACAGAGGCCACACTCCCTTATTTTTCTAGTATAGAATGGCTGGTTGCTTTTCATCTATTACTTGAATAAAAATTCTATCAAGAAGATATAAGATTGCTGGCCTGTACTTTGCAGCAATCATAAGACAGAAAACTGATTCGTCTTTCAAACTGTTGCTGTAAATTTAGGCTGTTTTGACGCATATCAACTACCCAGATCATTTGCCTCTTGAGCTTATGTGTAAAAAATTAGGTTGTTTCGTTGCATACTGACAAGCCAGGTATATTCACGTGCCTCATGATGAGCACTTGAGCTTATTTGAGCGTACAATATGATTGTATACATATTTTGTGTCTAGATAGATAGTACTCCCTCCGTTCCTAAATATAAGTTTTTTAAGACATTTCAAATGAACTGCAACATAGAGATGTATGTAGACATATTTTAAAGTGTAGATTCACTTATTTTGCTCTGTATGTAGTCACTCGTTAGAATCTCTAGAAAGACTTATATTTGGGAACGGAGGGAGTACCTAGCTTTATATTTACAATCCCATTCTTATTTGAATGTAAAACCGAAAAAAACATTTTAAGTCTTATATAATACAATTTTTTGCTCTTTCATGCATGTGCAGGAATCGTACTGAAGCTCGCAAAAGATTTATGGAAACACTTAAGAATGTAGACATTGGATGTGACATTGTTCTCTTCAGCTGCCCACTTCTGATTATCCTTATGACGATCACTATGTAGTAACTTAACCCATGTTAATCGGTCAAGGAGAGTATGTGTATACTGTTCTATCTTAGTATGTGTATACAGTTGGAATTTATTTATTTTCTGTATGCCTGCTTGGCTTTCTGCAATCGGAAGGGTCCTAGCACCTGTCAAGCATGAAGTTTGATGAAATCTACTGAAAAATATTAATCAAAATTTGCTACACAAAATATCACACATTATATATATAAAATCAACTTTGACTTACAAACCTAAAACATCAAATATTTTGAAACGGAGGGATATATTAATTTACCCTTGGCCATCATGGTCAATTCCAGAAATTTGTGTGCCTTGCCACCATCATGGGTCTAAAATGTCAGAAGCGTACACCATCGCATGATTATGGAATAAGTTGTTCCCTGGTATTCCCCCCTCCCTCCTCGCGTGACGCGCACCGATATGGCCACTGCTGTCAAGCATGGAGTTCCTAAATTGCAGTTCAGTGTTCCTGGATCACCTTTTTTTTTTGGTGAGCGACTGCTAACACCTGAAGTAATGCAGTGAACAACACTATGTTTCTCCCTTTGCTTTTGCTGCCTTTGGTTGCCTAAAATCCTGTAAAACGGGCGCAAACTAGGGGCAAGCTTTGCGGGTGTCCGGGCCGTCACCTACGCGTCTACTCTAATTCCTATCTCTGCTCCCTGTGCCACATTTATGCTGGCCGAATGCGACCTCTCATTGGAGCCGACATTTAAGCGGCACACTACCCGAGAGCGCCGCTTGCATCGGGTCCCAATCTTTGCACATGTTCAATGTCGGAGAGACGTGATTGGACGACCACTACTAAGAAAAGAGCTATAGATGGAACTGATACTAATGGCGCACCGGACAAGCAGTGCGCCATTAGAATATAGTAATGGCGCACCAGCAACAGATACGTTATTAGAGCTCGAACTACTAATGGTGCACGATGTCCAGAGTGCGCCATTAGTATCAAGAAGTTTTTTTTTTTGAACAAGCGCGCCTGTCCAAACATACTAATGACGCACCTGGGGAACGTGCGCCATAAGAATCTACATACTTATGGCGCACAGTGGTGCAGTGCGCCATTAGTATTCCCCCATCCATACCCCCCACCGGCCGGCCGCACCCTCCTCTCTCTCCCTCGCCAGATCTCCCCCCTCTCCCCAACGCCTCTCTCTCCCTCCAGCGCCGCGTCGCCGCCCCCGCGCCACCCCCGCTAAGCCGAGCGCCGCGCCGCCGACGCCCTCGACGCCCGCGCCCCGGACGCCCGGAGCTACGCCGCCGCCGCCCGCGCCCCGGCCTTCCCCGACTCTGCAGCAACGCCGCCGCCCGCGCCCGCGCCCCCGACTCTGCAGCAACGCCGCCTTGACGCCCGCGCCCCCGACGCCCCGGCCTCCCCCGACTCTGCAGCAACGCCGCCGCCCCGGAGCTACGCCGCCGCCGCCCGCGCCCCCGACGCCCCGGCCTCGACGCCCGCGCCCCCGACGGCCCGGCCTCTCCCGACTCTGCAGCAACGTCGCCGCCCGGAGCTACGCCGGCGACCACTCCATACGCAGGTAGCCATCACTCCTCCCTCCTTCCTCTCTAATCACCACCAGAAAGTAATTTTTTTTGTATTTCTGCCATTTTCCTTGAAGTACGCGGTTGAGATCAAAATTTAGGTCACTTGGATAAAAATTTAGGTCACTTGGATCAAAATTTGATTAGCCCGGTTGCTTAAACTAGCTCCTGATTATTGTTCTCATGAAGATGATGATATACTGATATACCTTTAAGATTCGAGCTTGCTCTTCAATGGTAGTCATTAGCAGGCATGGCATGGTATCTCCTCCTTCCTTGTGCACAACAGTCCAGTAAGGGCAGCAAGGAAATTGGTTGCAAACCTCGTAAGGGCAGCAAGGAAATTAGGTGCTCTGCTGGTAGAAGATGCAGAGGACGCTACTCTAGTAAGTCCAGTAGCGACAGAAATGTGCAAAAATGCCAGGCTTGATTCCTTCCGGTGCCCAAGGGGATAAAATTCTTGCTTAGCAAATGTGAAATGAATGCCGCCGATTTTGAAAGCATCCATCACTTCCAGATAACAAACTGCACCTGAGAACTGACTGCCTGCTTATTGTCCAAACAACTAGTAATCTTGATCATCAACACCTGAGATTCAACTTAATTTGGGCAGCATCAGGCTGAAATAATCATCCGAGGCATTGAAATTTGAGCCCTGCAAAAATGCAACATTGATTAAACTAGCTATTTGTCTGTCCAAAGTAACCTTGATCATCAACAGGCTGGGCAGGCAGATGCAAATAGTACAGTATTCGTACATACAAATAGAACTGTATTCGTAAATACAAATAGTATGCGACTCAGGCTGCAGGTGGAACTCACTTAAAACTACATGTATATCTGGGTGATACACCAAGGTGTCCCAACAAGGCAACAACCACCTAAAACTTTTGTGGGCATAAGCTTGCTGTTAGCTTGGTTGCAGTTTGGAATAGATAATTATAACTACTGCTTTCTTCTGAAATTAAACCTGTTAATATAGAAACCTCGCAAGGCAATAATTAATTGATTAACAATCTTAGCTGAAATCACCATCATAGCATAAAGTAGAAACTGATTAAATCTTGACCCAATGTTTCCTCAGAAAAGCTTGAATTAGCAGAATGAACTACCGCATCAGTCTATATGGCCAACTTTTGGAATTGTATGTTGTCCACATTGCGTTGTGCCACCTGAATATCATCCTCCTTTCCATCTGCATTATAGGCTAAAGCAATGTTGAGGAGGCCCTGACCAATTGGTGGCACTGGAGCTCCTTGATTAACCTCTTCCCTAGTATAGTGAGTAATAGAAAATAAGCTATCAGAAAAAGATACAGTTCTAGTGATGCTACTGTCTGGGGCCCCATCTTCTGGTAATGTAGGAATTTCAACTTGATGTTTCTGAGGTTGGATTGGTTCTGGTTGGGGAAAAGCCGAGTGCTGATCTTGTTCTTCTTGCTCCTTACAATCATTCGAGTCTCCATTTTGAGCATGAATATTATGGATAGGCAGTGGCTGAAATCCTGGAAAGTCATTAGCATGTTGAGGCACAAGGTGTGGGTCAACACCATCAGGCGGAATAGGGTCTTCATTAGCAGGCCCACCACCTAGCATTTCTTCCAAAAGGACTTCAACAGAACAAGTCCAGGACTCCTCTTAAAAATGCTCCCCCTCAGACCATCTTGTGCTCTTTCGAATGTCAATAAGCTCTAATTTTTTGGTGGAATAGATTAAACTTACTGTATTTCCAAACATTGCTTATTAGATGCCATGCCCTAATTTTTTGGTGGTGTTTTAGGATAAAGATCTTACACTTTTTGAACTCGTTTAAAATGAGTTTATAGAGAGGATAGTAATCAGATTGTGAGGATGGTATGTAGCAGAACTAGTGCAAAAGTGTTGACAATGTTAGTCCTAATGAGCCTAGGATGGTGCCACAGCTAGCTTGTCTAGGTACATATTTTTAGTTTATAAAGTTTAATCTCTTTGAAACATAGGAAATGTCGTCTTCCGACGATGATAGGATCCCGGAGTGCTCCTGGTGCGGTGACGACCGGGGTCTGTGCGACAGGCCTCACCTGGTAGACGGTCGTTACTTCAGTATTAAGCTCGACGAGACCTTCGATGTCGAAACGGTACGCAACGACAAGTCTTGTTTCGTAATTAATTAAGCACGATTTCTAGCTACTTCAACGTGTAAGTAATTAATTTTCTTCTTTTACATGCAACTAGTTTATCCCGTGTCATGCAAGACGCTATGTCTTGGAGAGGATGGGATTTGAAGATCATGAAACTTCGGAGACAAAGCAAATTCAACTAAGGACCATGCATAATGTTGATTTAGAAGTGGATTTGTACAATTCAGATAACATAACCACTTTTGGTTGCAAGAATTGGGAATCATTTTGCAAGATATATGGTTTTTATGAGGGTATGCTTCTCACCATGGATCTTGGTAATCCGGATTCCATCGCCGAAGATGATTTGGACATTTGGGTCCTTGTTGACGATATGATTCCAATTCTACCGAGAAGTGAGTTTATCAAACATAGTTATTTAGTAATTTATATTGTTTATTTCAAAATAGTTGACAACTTATTTCCATTGATAGGTTATTTTGATTATTCAAATAATGTGAGGATGATGCTAGACAGAACCTACTACACCCCTGGCTCAGAATGTACTTATAAGGACAAAGAGCAGATCATCTTCTTTTATTCCTTTCTTCTGGATTACATTCAACATCGCAATATTGATCCACAATATAGTCAATACGTCCCACTAGTGCACGTCTTGAACTACGTTAATATCAATGGAGATACCATGGTAAGATTTTTGTACTATTACGACATTCATGCATGTTTTGCATTAGTTCTTCTCGAACTGAACTACAATGCTAACTACGAAGTCTTACTATATGTTTTGCAACAGATTCTCCCTAGTGACTGTGTGCCTCCTGTCATGTTTCAATCTGGTCAACTACAAGTTTTAAACATTCTGCCAGGTGAACCTACAAATCACATGTGTCCATATCGGATTTCTTCTAAAAATGAAGGAATGAGAATCAAAGAATGGCGAAAAATAACGAAAACTCGTAAGGAGGTACTTGGAAGCAATAGAGTGAAAAGGGCAAGAAATGGAGACAAGATAATCTGCGTTCTTCATAATGGCCCTTTAAATCTAATTGATTTAGAGACAAACGCCATCTTGTTTTATGCCATTTTATCTTAGAAAAATGCTACGTAGTAGAAGTTGTATGGTCGATAATGATGTGTAAGACTTATTATTTAATACCTATGTTGAGTTTTTATTATTATTATGATCGATGATGCATGATGCTAAGTTGTTCTATGAGCTATTATATACTCCCTCCGTTCCGATTTACTCGTCGTGGTTTTAGTTCAAATTTGAACTAAAACCACGACGAGTAAATCGGAACGGAGGGAGTAGATTCTAATAGTTTCGATGTGCGTACCATATATGTTGGCTCCACGAGAAATTATATTTATATATATGCATAACCTGTGCAAAAAACAGAAAAAAAACCTAATATTCATACTAATGGCGCATCACAGCAGAGTGCGCCATTAGTATGCCAAAGCACCTGGCCCCTGGGAGGCATACTAATGGCGCACCACTGTGCATACTGATGGCGCATCAGTGGTGCGCCATTAGTATACCAGATACTAATGGCGCACCAGAGGTAGTAAAGTATACTAATGGCGTGCTAGTAATGGCGCACCACCAATGCGCCATTAATGGCCAAACTAGGTGCGCCATTAATAGGCCTTTTCCTAGTAGTGGACTATCTACCGCATTCAAACCAGCTGCCCGTCCTTCCGTCTGCCGACATTAAACAAGCGCTGTGGCCGAGAAACCTACTTCGACGCCCGCATTGAAACATCTTGTCCCATGGCATGGCCTCCACACCATGACTGGAGTCAATATCATTGGACGTCACATCTTCCTCCCCCGGCACAAACTCATCATAACCCCATTATAGGATCCAGTCATGCAAAATGTAACACACAAGAACAAGCATGACTTGAGTCTGAAAAGGATGGCATGGCTTCTGATTCAAGATCTTAAATTGATTTTTCAAAGCTTCAAATGCCCTCTCAACCATAACTATAAGGCTGGAGTGTCTAAGGTGGGAACATTTCTTGCGCAGTCCTAGGATAGTTCCTAGAAGAGAATTCGTTTAGATGGTACCTGGTTTTCCTGAAGGTTGGTAGAACACCAGGTCGACAAGCACATCTATCATATCCTAAGTATAACTTTCGATCTAGACACAAATCCCATCAATCCTTGCGATGCTGTCAGCAAGAATGTTAGTGTCATGGGTTGATCCTTTCCGACCAACTAACACATATGTGAACTTCAGATCGATAGTCAACAACAGCAAGCACATTATGGTTTGTGTAGTGCTTTCCACCCCATATATGTGATGTCATGAAAAAAATCACAATGCTTATGAACAAAACAAGGATTTTACTAAACGCATCATAGATCATTGAATGTATTGCCTTGGTCGCACCCCATGCCCATGTGGGCTCTACAAGCACAGCCTTACGTCCATTCCTTGGCCTATCAATTCCATATTTTGCAAAACCCTTCGCAAGATTTTTCTCTGAATTTTTTCCGCCGCCGCAAGTTCCTATTCCAAGGAGATCCAATCTGGAGGCTTGTCCCGTCTCTCTGTCGGAGGGGGAAAACCATTGTCGGAGGCTTCTTCATCAACCTTACTGCCTCCATGACCATGTGTGAGCTGCTATTTGTACGTGGCCACGCCCCGACATGATACGATTCACACCCCTTCGATTTCGCCCCTCCCCCATGCACCACCCCCGCCTTGACCAAAAAAAAAGCAATTTTATCAAATAGTCATGCCAATATAATATTTATCTCATGAAATTGTGATGCAAAATCAGCGACACATGTAGACTTTGATCAATGGGTGTGCCAAGCTTAGCCTTCATAGTATACTACACATAGAATTGAGTGGAGCATTTTGAAGGATGATCTCGTCCGGTCGTCTACTGCGCAGAATTACATAGGTGTCATTGGCTGTTGTGTTTGATGATTGAGGTAATATCGTGGGCAACCTTGAATTTGCACCGTGTGGAGGCAGTTAGGCTAAAAAATGTTCATTAATATGAACCTAAAATCTAAAAAGTGCAGCTACACTTTTTAGAGCTCCCGAGCGCACACCCTTTCGCGTTGTTCGATCGAAATCGCCGCGTCCAGGTGTTGGGCGGTCGGGACCGTGCCCCACGACCCATTCCTCTCTCGCTCACTTTCTTCCTCCTCCTGTAAACACGAACCGACCGGCAGCGAAGCATCCCGCGCGAGTGGACGCGCTCCCCTGCCCAAGACCGGCGCTTACGCGGCCCCGCGCCCGGCTTCTCCCTGTTGGCATCTTCTCGTGGCCTGCCGCGTCGATCTCTCGCCGGGTCGATGCATTCCGCGGCTGGGACCTTCGATCCCTGTTGGATCCGGGTCCTTCACGTCCAACGACAACAACAAAAGAAGGCAGCGGCTGAGCAGATTCCAATTAGCGACACCCTCTTGCTCGTGCCGGTGGATTGGCTGCGTCGGCAAGGTCGACAAGGCCATGGCCCCCGTCAGAACCTTCATAGGTACTCCCTCCGTAAACTAATATAAGAGCGTTTAGAATACTAAAGTAGTAATCTAAAAGCTCTTATATTAGTTTACAGGGGGAGTAGTCAGGTACACATGTATTAAGCAGCCTTCCTGGTCTGACCTCTCTTGCTTGGTTTACCTGTTTTCTCCCGGCATTTAGGAACAACCATTTTGCATGATTTTTGATTTGACAGGGGTGAAAACGTTGGCACTGGTGTCGTGGCCGTTGCATGTACTACGTGCGTGCGTGTAAAAGATGCAAATCATGCCACTCAGGAAACAGAAAATGGCATTCAGAATATTTCGTTAAAAACGATGGATGTGTGTCCGTTACAACAGAGCAGCTAACCAACCAACTACTGTTCCAGCTCAGCCAGGTTACAGGAAATCAACTGTTCCAGCTCAAGCCTCAAGGTGACTGTTGCCGTCGCAGCTCTGCCAGTAGCTCAAGAGGAAGATAAGGAAGGATGTCAAGATTTTCCGCCCTCGTCCACGGGTTGAGAATTGTAATAAGCAGGTATGCATCCTCCTTGTCTACTTGTACTGTAATACGGAGTATATATATATATATATGTCTGTTTTGCAATTAATCTTTCGAGGTAAGCGCCATCTACACCCGATTTTGTGCCATTTCTATCAGGTTGTTCTGGTAAGGTAGTGAAGGGGATTTTGCAGGTTGGTCACGCGTCGTCGGTGTCCAGTTTAGCTCGTGGTTCATCACGATAGCCCGCTAGGCATAGCTGGGGTGCAAGGGACGAGTGATAGGCGGGACGGGGCATTTTTTTGCACCCAGTTGATGGCATTTCAAGAGAAAGGCAGAGGGGTGTGGAGGCGCGCAAAGTCATTTTTACCGGAGCCGGGAGCTACCAGTGGCATTGCAACCAATGGTGTACTGACATATGTAAAGTTGTGGGACCATATGCATGTATATATGAAAGTATTTGGTGGATACCATCTCTTGTATTTCTGATTTTAGTCAAATCAATGTCAGGATAGTGCAGTACCTTTTTACAGAGGTAGTACGCATGCATGCATACAACATCTCTCTTCTACATATCCATACATTTTCTCTTTGTTTAAAATTTTAGATTCCCAATATCTTCAATAATGATGATCTATCACTGAATTTTTTTATATATTCAAATTCCTGAACACATGATCTTTAGAACAAGACCGATCTTGAATATATTTAAACTAATATAATTTTTGGTATTTCAATTTTCAATCATATCAAATTTTCAATTTCACTAATTCCAAATTTACTTATTCAAAATAATTGTAATCAGTATTGAAATGATTGAAACCATTTTCTGAAGAAAAACAATCATGCATATGAAACATATTTCAACGTGAACTTGTTATTTCATTGATGCGACACCAGTGATTTTTTTTTTTGAAATGACTAAAATCAGGTTTCTGAAATAAGTGAAATACGTTTTTTAATTCAGTGAAACCATTGTTTTGAAATAAGTGAAATTGTATTTTTATAAATGAGCGAAACATGTTTCATGAAGCAAGTGAATTTGTTTTTTCATTTCATAACTTTTTGAATTGTGTGAAATAGGTTTTGGAAATACGTTTCAAGATATTTCATCAATATGAAGTGAAATTAGTATTAAAGATTTTCTTTGTAAAGAGTGAATCAGTTTTCCAAATCAGTGAAATGTGTTTTTTTTAACTAGTGAAATACTGATTTTGGAATGAGTGCAATTATATTCTTTGAAATGAGTGAAACAGCAAAAGTACTTTTTGAGACATATTTTGTAATGAGTAAAAATTGTTCTCCAATTCAGTGAAATGCTTTCCTTCAAATATTCTTTGAAATGAGTGGAATTATATTCTTTGAGATATATTTTGTAATCGGTTTTCTGAAACAAGTGAAATATAGTTTTTCAATTGAGCTAGTGTAATGTGTTCTCCAAAATGAGTGAAAGAAGTTGTTTCAAAAAAGTGAAATAAATCTTTTTGGTGTGAAACGACTTTTTCAATGTTCGAAACTGTTTTTTCTGCTGAGTGAAATACGTTTCTATTTCTTTTTGTAAATAAGAAGCGGAATTAGTTTTTGAGACATAGTTTGTAATGAGTGAATTTAGTTTTTCAAATCGGTGCAATGTATTTCTGCTGAGTGAATTTAGTTGGGGATCCAAGATTCTTAGATTTGATACAAATCAGCATAAACCAGTTAGCAGTAAATTAGTAAATACAGTCAATGTAGCATATTGGGTGGGAAGCAAACAAGGATAGTCTCGTTGTCTGGATGCAACCCGGAACCTTGAGATGCCATGTGGTTCAATGAATACAGCACATCGCAAACGAAATTAGGCGATAGCAATGATAAGCAACCAATACATGTTTAAGATCTGCACGTGAAAGCATGGTAGAGGACCAGAAGATTGGGACGAAGGGGACCGGAGTCCTCGAAGGAGCACCATCGTCGCGAAGTTCGCCCACGGCGGGACGCCGGCGCATCGAGAAGGGACAGAGAAACTACGGCGGCGCAGGAGGAATAGAGAAACTGCGATGGGAGGGATAGCGCTCGAAACTGTACGACGTGGGCTGTTAGCAGCGAACTGGAAACAAGTGGGCCTTGCACGACCCGATTAAGGAGAGAAAGACCAGGTCATTCCGTGGAGAAGCGGCCCGCGAGACGGTATGTGAGGCAAGCGGGCAAACTGGGACGACCAGCGCTAATCTGGATCATAGATTGAAAGATCTGACGGTTGAGACAATCAAATGGCTGTGGAGGCTCATAACTAGCCTCGTTATACTGTTTCTCAATTCATAAACTTGAGAATTTTCTTGGCATCTAGATACCAGACAAAATGTCAGATTTCATGAGCATTAATCTAATAATGAGTACCTAATTGTTGATGGCCTTACGAGTCAGTACATCCAAAAATAAGAAGGCTGCAAGACTAACAAAAGGTTGAAAACTGGAATTGAACAAGTAATATGGCTCTGAATGTGGTTTAGTTTCCCTTCTAGCAATGAAAGAAAACCCAATTCCATACTTCTTATATCGAAATCTAGCTAAGGATTCTCCCCAGACAAAGCAACTCTAATGTACTTAACAAAGACATTCGGCATATACTAATGCAGGCAGATAGACCATAATTTATAACAAGCAACAATTTCATCAGACATTGCACCATCCAGAATGCTAATTAAGCAAAATGACACATCCACGTAAGAATGTCTAGACAGTATGCTTGCAAAAAGAGACAAGACTAAGATGATACAGCCACCCGCGTTTGTTTGTGAGTCTCATATCTGCCTTAGCTGGATATGCTGCCAGTGCCTGGTGGCTGGAGGAAGCTGGTTCCGGGCGTTGGTCTCCTGGAGTGCCCGCTTGGCCAGCACAACCTCGAAGACCTGCGCTGGTCGGATCCTCGGATGTCGTAGCTGGCCACGCCGTGGTGCTTCAGTGAGTTTCTGAAAATTCAGTACTTACATTTCAGTGGATCAATTTTTTTTTTCTGGCTTGGATGCAAGCCTCCTAGCATCAACATATCTTGCTATGATTCTGCTTCTTACTGAAAGTATTTAGTTAGTACGGGTTGCTGTGTTAATTATGGTAAAACTGTTCCTGTATTAGTCAATTCTTACGTCAATTTGTACAAGAGGTTCATGGATGCAAGCTTAAGCGTCTTGGTTGGTTTGCAAAGCGTGTTGCAGGGTCACTTTCATAGTTGAAAGTTTCTGCCAAAAGGGAAAGGATATGTGATGTCCAGTGGTGGTGGCAGGTGAAATGTTCAAAACAGTCAAGTATTGGTTTCACGCCACTCGTCACTAGACAAGACACGAGACAAACTTGTCCACTTATGTCTCTTTCGATAAATCACTTTATACAGTCTAAAATTCAAGTCTTTGATCAAGGAAAATAATAACACGACTTCAATTGAGAAGCAAGATTGACAATCACAGTGTTATTGGTTGAGTCCTCTTAGAAGTTTCAGTTATACTCCTACATGGCTTCACCCAGCTTTTGCCATTGATCCATTGCAGTCCCGTATTCCTCAACAAGAACAAAGGCCAGGGGGTTCTCAAACACGCATACATGGAGGTAATTTGTTCTGCTGCTATGGGTGAGCTTGCCAGTAGATCAGTATCTTTCTTGGTCGACAGACACATGAAGCGGACGGCGGCGCCAACCATGGAGGAGAGGCTTCACAGCCTGCAACGGCTGCTACTGCGAGCTCGTGTCGTCGTTGAGGAGGCAGATGACTGGCTCATCATCAACCATGCCATGCTGCATCAACTCAACATACTGAAAAAGGAGATGTACAGGGGATATTACACCCTTGATATCTTCAGTTGCCGTCCCATGGAGATGGCAGGATAAAAGATCATGAGGTCATTTACTCCTTTGCGGCTTTGCCCCATCTAAGTTCAACCTTGCCAAGCGCGTATATTTCTGCAGTGGCAGCAGTGAAGGTGCAGCACAGGCCGAGCTGTTGGAGCAAGTTCTTGGCGACGTAAGGGACACCATGGAAGATGTGAGCGAGTTCGTCATGTTTCTAAACAGCTGCCCGCGTTTGCACCGCCAGCCGTACAACATGTATCTGCTGCTGGACAAGTGCATGTTCGGACGCCAAATGGAGATGAAACTTGTGATGAACTTCCTGTTGCAAGCAGAGATTGCTCCCGGTGCCACTGGTTTTCTGCTTGTCCTGCTGATTGTTGGTCCCGGAAATTTTGGAAAGAGCACCTTGATCAAGCATGCGTCTGACGATGAAACAGTGCGCTACCGCTTCTTTGAAATTTCGTTTTTCAATGGAAACCTTAAGAGATGGAGGTAGAATCAAGCATCAAAACCGTGGGATCGGTGGTGGAAGAATATTGATCATTGAGCTAATTCTGCATATCGATGCGCCTGTATGAATGAGGTTGCATTCAGCTGCGAAAAGCTGCATCAAGAGTGGAAGTAAGATGATAACCGTGAGCCGTTCCAACAAGATAACAAGCTTTGGAACCACAAACCCCTCAGGTTACAGTTTCTTACTCAAGAAGCATAATGGTAGTTCTTCAATGTGCATGCTTTTGAGAGCATGAGAGCGGAGTACCACCCAAAGCTCGCATTAATGGCTGAATGGCCATGGACATGGCCAGGCCGAAGAATGGGTGCTTCATGGGTGTAATCATGTTCAGTGAAATTGTGTTAGATACATCTATTTATTTTTGTTTTTTATAAAAATAATCACTTAATTTGGACATATAAATGAAAAGTTATTGATATTTAAATGATGCACAGATCACTAGCACCGTGTACATATGTGGGCACACTACTTGTAACATGGTCACTAGCAGAGTGAGCATACTTGTACACACCGCTAGTAACATGATTATTAGATGTGTGCATGCTGCTTGTGAGTTTTACGTTTTTTTTTTTAATTTTAAGCGGAACGATCCGGTTACTAGCAGCATGGGCATATGTGTGCAAGCTGCTAGTAATAATATCTGCCAGGACCATTTTTGGGATTCGCTTACTAATTACAATTCCGAGAGATAGAGGTACACTCTCGACTTTCGAAATATCTGTCAAGTTAGTGACTAGATTTATATTCTCCATACTTGTGCTTCTGTATATTTCTGAGATATTGTGGGAAAGCACATAAAAAGCATGCATAATTTAAGGACATAAATTGATTATGAAATAATGTAATACTTCTGCTTGCTTACATATGGTAAATCCATTGATGGAAATTCTTATAAATATACATAACGAAATTGGAAACAAAAATCATAATTTTCGCCACATAATAGAAGTTGAGTTTAAGAAAAAATTAATTACGATAAAAATGTGTGTTTATTCATAAACATTATTTAATTGTTAAATTTTCTTTTTGTCATACAAAAAAAAACCCAAAATTAATTAAAAAAATGTATTGATATAACAACGAGATTTATGAGGAAGTAAAATAGTTTATTATAAATATAGAACGGTTAATTTTAATTCCATAATGTACCGGCCGCATCGCCACCAAAACCCTAGGCCCTAGGCCCTCGCCACCGCATCGCCTCGCTCCGTCCCTCCCCAAAAACCCTATACTCTACAATTACCAATCCATTTCGTCCGCATGACGAGTTCCCCAAGTTTCTGAAACAATTTTCAGTGTGTGCACCGCACGATATGGATTGTTTATACTAATTGTCAATCAAAATTAAGCATATCACACTCGGAATATTCCAACAAACAATCTGATTGCCCAAATCGGGGTAACCTCATGGTCCAGCAAGATCGTTGTGACATTGTCATGTCAACACCCTCAGCTTCTCCTTCTTCCACAATGCATAGTTCGCTGGTAATGGCCGGTGACACTTCTTCTAAATCTCTGACCTCCCCATTACCAGCATCCAACGAATCGGTAACCTTCTCTGTCAGCATTGTGTCTTGGGGCTCGTCATGTCCATCTCTCAGCCTGCTGACCAGACTCAGATCTGCTCGTTATGTCTAACAATCTTTCTTCACTTGCACACTAAATTGTGAATTCCTGTGCAGGTGCGATGATGAGGAATTGGCAAGTCTAAAGAAGAAGGCAGACAAGATCGTCCGTGTATGCGATGTCATCACCTTGATTTGCATCCCGGTAATAGTCGTGGAGATCCTTAACATCATGTCGTATGGGCTGGTGTCAGCTTCGGTTTCTTAGTGGTCTAAGGATGCTTTAAGTTAAGCCCTCATGCTTGTAACTTTGCTAGACTCACGCTGTTTTGGCTCTTTGTAATCTCAGTAGATCTACATAATTGCCATGCTAAGCACCTGCTGCACACCTAATTTATGGGCATATACGTGACTATCAGGTTTGTGCCAACATATGACAGACTATGAGTAGACCTTCATTTGTAGAATACATCAGCTGTGATGCAGTGGGCATATACGTGAGCTATCCGAGCAAAATGGTTACAACACTGGCCACTGGATGCATGCAACCTGGAAATACAAATGGAGTCAAAGACTGTTAGTCTGTCATATGTTGGCACCAGAATGCAAAACACACCCTGAGAAGAGGGATGTGGCGTTGGCCTTGAGCGGCTCGACGAACGCGACCAGCGACGACTTGATATGCTTCCGTCTGCTGTCATATCGCGGTACTTCACAGCGCATGCCTCAGGCTACTTCTACGGCTAGTGCAACAACACTACACTGGTAGGTTCAGGATTACGGGGTTAGGAGGGAGTTTCTTCTTCAGGTTTTGCTCTGTTGAACATGTGTACATGTACGTAGGTCTGGGTTTTGTATGTCGTACCTGGTGTGTCTCTCTCCCTCTGTATTTACTTGTATCTTGGGAGACAAGACACCGGTCGCACCCCTGGTACCTATATATATGTGCCTACTGCACGATCAATCAATTATCGATGCACCAAATCATTTTCTACATGGTATCTATCAATGTTGGGGATATCGCTTCTCGTTAACTTATCGGTCGACCCAAGAGAAGAGATAAATCGGCTTATCGGCCGATTTATCGTTTTTATCGGTCGACCATTTATCGGCAGTTTTTTTAATCTCAGGTTTTCCCAACCAAAATAATGTAAAATATTCTATAATATTACATACACATGGCAAATAAATTGTCCTCTAAGCCTTAAAAAAGTATGCTATATTAATATATTACATAGTGCACACATACACAAGCCCATACATGACCATCTACCATCACGTTGTGCTCCAATCCTTAAAAAATACAGTACAGTAGTACACACAGCCACACACAGCCATGTACCATCAAGTTGTGCTCCAAGCCTTCAAAAATCAAATAAATTGCAAAATGTAGGTGCACACACATGACAAACAATGAGAAATAAACATAGTCCAGCAACAGTAATACATATTACATAGTAAGGTCATAACTCATAAATAACCATAGCTTTGCATAGTTGCATCATTGCATGACAAAGCAAAATAGGAAACTAGCAAACAGCACACATAGTGGTTCATAGTTCTCTCACAAGTCACAACTGAAATAAATAGCTAGCAAACATAAAAAAGCACACATAGTGCAAAGCATTGAAGGCTTGAAGCCCCATTATGGCTCCATCGGGTCCTCCTCCTCATCTTCATTGGCATTGCCTTGTATCACCCCATCATCGTCGGACTCAAAGTCTATGTCATCCTCATTGACAAGCCCATGATCAGATTCTTCCCCATCAGAAACAAATTCTTCCACTTCATGAAGTTCTCTCACTCTTGCACTTCTACGTAGCTCAACAAACTCAGAAGCTTCCATTGGATCAACCTCCTCCGCATCAACCTCCTCCGCATCAACGTAAGCACCTTCACATATCCAATCTTGTGCCATGGAAGCATCTTCACCAAGAAGAACATCACAAGATGACGAGTAATTTTTCCTCTTGTCTATCATTCTTCCATTGAATTGAATATAAACTAGATCGTCCCTACGATGAACGTCTAGTTTATTTCTCCTCTTTGCATCCACCTAAAAATTGCAAATGAAGCTTAGTGATTTACATTTTGTCAAAAATAATATACGGATCAGATTTGAGTATTTGCAAGTTGAGACTTACTTGTTCAAAAACACTCCAATTTCTTTCACATCCGGATGAACTTGTGGTCAAGTAGAGTATCCTCAAAGCAATGTGCATCAATGTAGGAGTTTGTAGTCCATAAGTTGCCCACCACTCCCCTACATTTAAAGGAAAAATACAAAGTATTATGCATCAGCCCAAAAAATTCAGAATTGCAATATGACAATATTATCTTGAGAACAAGCTTACCGGCATTGAAATTTGCATTGCTAATTGCTTTGGTGGCAGCCACCTTCCCAAACATGCCTTCCTTCTTTTTAAATTTGGGCAAGTCAATGTTAAGAACTTTGTTTTGCTTCTCATCATCATCGAGATAAAATTGCTCAATAACTTCCATCAAGCCGGACATGACTTCCACATCGGTAAAGATGCTTGTGGTAGCATAACTATAATATGGATTCAAGGCATATGCAGCCATATGCAATGGGGTATCTAGCCTTCCATTCATCTTGCTCTCCATGGCCATTGTGATCGCCTTATAGTCCTTGTCCGAATTATCAACCGCAACCAATATTGCCTTCTTTGCCTCTATTATTTCTCCATACATAGATGCCATCGACTGTCCATCGCCATCAGCCAACCGAAGTACCTTCACCAATGGCTCAAAAACCTTCCATTCCAAGTTTACAACATACACAAGCACAAGTGCACAACATTAGTATCTAAAATATACACGTGCATTCCAACATACACAAGAACAATTTGAAGTTTAGTAAACAATACCTTAATGCAAAGAGACACATTTTTCCAAAATGCCCTACTCATTATTGTGTGATACGTCCAAAACGTATCTATAATTTCTGCTTGCTCCATGCCTCTTTTGGGTGATATTGCTATGATATTTATACACTTCCATACACTTTTGATCATATTTGGACTAACCTATTAACTCAGTGCACCCCAGTGCCAGTTTCTGTTTTCGACTGTTTTTGTATTTCAGGTTTTCAGATTACGAGAACTGCCAGGAAAAATCCAGAAAAATTATATAAAAAATCAGCGTTCCGGAAACTACCGTGCGTCCGAAGGACAGCCCGGGGGGGCCACCAGGGCTCCAGGCGCTCTGGCGGCGCCCCCCCACCCTGGGCCGCGCCGGGGGGGCGCCTGGGCCCCCCGGAGCTTCCCCGATGCCCCCCTTTGGCATATATTTAAAGCGTCTCCCGAAACGCTCAAGGCAGGAACTCTTTTCGCGATCCCATCTCTGTTCCGCCGCTGCCGCCGCTTCCAAGATCGGGAGCACCAGGAGAACCCTTCCCGGCACCCTGCCGGAGGGGAGGATCACCACCGGGAGCCTCTCCACCACCATGGACGCCCCCCGGATGAGTTGTGAGTAGTCTCCCTTGGACCATGAGTCCATGACCAGTAGCTATGTGATGTTCTCCTCCCGTTCTTGTGCTTCACTAATTAGTCCTCGTGAGCTGCCCTACATGATCGAGGCACATATGTAATCCTTATGCTGTTGCTATGATGAGTTTGCTGGGATCCGATGGATCATGAGATTATGTTTAGATTGTGCTTGAGTAATATATTTGATCTACCTCTTTTATATTTATGTTCATAAGTAATTCTTGCATGTTCTCCATTGTTATTGATTGCTTTGGCCAAGTAGTAGGTAGTGACTCCAAGAGGGAACGTTATGCTTGATTGTGGGTTCATGCCCCTCGATGACTAGCTTGAGTGACAGGAACATGAGTCTAGGGGATGTGCTGTTGCCACAAGGGGGAAAACAACGGTGCTTGTTCCCGCGGGTGCAAGGATTGTTTACTTTACGCGAAGTTCTTTTAATGCAGTTGTCTGTTGCTTTGAGTTTACACTATGGGTGGGGCTCGCAACTTAATACCAGCGAGATGTTCTGGATAGATATCTCAAGGTGGATGATTAGTAGTAGATATTGATGGATTTCGGTCTACTTACTTTGGCGTACCGCCCATGCTTTGAACCTCAACCTTTCTTGCAATGTAGTCAGCATTGGTTTGCGTTCGTGGTCCTGTCAATTGCCCAGCTATAATTCGTTTACCTCACATAGCTGTTTTATCGTCTTTTGGGAGAGAGACATCACTAGTGAACATCATGAGACTCCGGTCCATATTACCATCATTGATCACATCCACTATTTACTTTTCGCTATTATTTACTATTGCAAACATTATCTATCACTACTATCATTTGCGTTTAATCCTTTGTGAACTACAAGGCCGGAGGGATTGACAACCTCTCTGTACTCGTTGGGAGCAAAGTTATTTGTATCTGTGTGCAGGTCCACGTCGATTGCTAATATCTGGCGCCGTTAGCAGTTGACACCTTCTTGTTGAACCTAGGAGTCTCTGGGGATTCGATCCTTGGTATCTTTGCCAAGGGAAAAACTTCCGCAACACTACATCTCACACCTTCCACTTGGGGTAACCAACGAGGGGCGAGAAGCCTAGCAAGAGTTTTTCTGGCGCCGTTGCCGGGGACTCCACTCTTCAGGATAGGGGAGTTGCACGCTATCTTTTACCTTTGCTTTTTAGTCTTGTTAGTTTACCTTTCAGTTTTTGCTTTAGTACCTTTTTATCGAAAATCACAAAAATAGTTATCTTGCTTGCTTGCTACTATGGGTTCCACCAAAAACACTAGATGGGAGGAGTACACCCCTTCTTCCATTACAGCAATCACCACTGTCGGGATCTACAAAAGTAATAAACCTTGTGATTATGTTAGTCTTGACGGAGGGTTATGCCCATGGCATGGTCTTCCAGGAAAAGAGTATGAGCCTTAGTTTAAAATTGCTCCTAAGCTTCCCCAAACTTGGGAAGACGTTCAAACTCTTATAATAGAGAGCGATTCAAACAAAGAGGATGACACTACAATTCTGCCCAATAATGATAAAATTAATTTTGATAATTGTAGTATCTCAGAAGTTGTCACCTTTCTACAAAGAATGGCTAAAGATCCCCACACTAGCACGCTTAATCTTGCCTTCACATAGCATATCACCAATGCTCTCATCAAAGCTAGGGAGGAGAAACTTAGAGTAGAAGCCTCCATACCTAGAAAGCTAGAAGATGGTTGGGATCCTATGATTAAAATTAAGATAGACAACTTCTCATGCTATGCTTTATGTGATATTGTAGCTAGTACTTCCATTATGCCCAAAAGACTATATGATATGCTTAAATTGAAACCTTATGATTCTTGTTCTTTTGGTGTTCGTCTCGTTGATTCTTCCATAAAGAAACCTTTGGGGAGGATCGACGATGTTCTTATCGTTGTCAATGACAATTATGTTCCCGTTGATTTTACTATTATGGATATTGAATGTGATCCTTCTTGTCCAATTATTTTGGGACGTCCCTTTTTACGCACCGTTGGTGCTATCATTGACATGAAAGAGGGTAATATAAAATTTCAGTTTCCTCTCAAGAAAGGGATGGAACACTTCCCTCGAAAGAAGATCAAGTTACCTTTTGAGTCCGTTGTACGGGCTAGCTATTCTTTTACTCTTGATAAAACTTGATCTATATGCATTATGCCTAGCTTAAAGGCATAAAAGAAAGCGCTTTTGGGAGGCAGCCCACATGAATAATTTTTTTGCTTTTGTTGTGTCTTGATGTTGTTTACTACTGTAGCATCATCATTGTATCTTTGCTTTTCAATTTTGTGCCAAGTATAGCCTCTGATTGCTAGAAAGTTCAAAAGTTGTGAGTGAAGGAAATATGCCCTAGAGGCAATAATAAAGATGTTATTTGTATTTCCTTATATCATGATAAATGTCTTTTATTCATGCTAGAATTGTATTAACCGGAAACTTAGTACATGTGTGGATACATAGACAAAAACAGTATGTCCCTAGTATGCCTCTACTAGACTAGCTCATTGATCAAAGATGGTTATGTTTCCTAGCCATAGACATGAGTTGTCATTTGATCAACGGGATCACATCATTAGGAGAATGATGTGATGGACAAGACCCATCCGTTAGCATAGCACAATGATCGTTTAGTTTTCTGCTATTGCTTTCTTCATGACTTATACATGTTCCTATGACTATGAGATTATGCAACTCCCGAATACCGTAGGAACACCTTGTGTGCTATCAAACGTCACAACGTAACTGGGTGATCATAAAGATGCTCTACAGGTATCTCCAAAAGTATTTGTGGTGTTGGCATAGATCAAGATTAGGATTTGTCGCTCCGAGTGTCGGAGAGGTATCTCTGGGCCCTCTCGGTAACACACATCACAATAAGCCTTGCAAGCAAAAGACTAATGAGTTAGTCACGAGATGATGTGTTACGGAACGAGTAAAGAGACTTGCCGATAACGAGATTGAACTAGGTATAGAGATACCGACGATCGAATCTCGGGCAAGTAACATACCGTTTGACAAAAGGAACAACGTATGTTGTTATGCGGTTCTGACCGATAAAAGATCTTCGTAGAATATGTAGGAGCCAATATGAACATCCAGGTTCCGCTATTGGTTATTGACCGGAGATGAGTCTCGGTCATGTCTACATAGTTCTCGAACCCGTAGGGTCCGCACGCTTAACGTTTGATGACGATCGGTATTATGAGTTTATGAGTATTGATGTACCGAAGGTAGTTCGGAGTCCCGGATGAGATCACGGACATGACGAGGAGTCTCGGAATGTCCGAGACATAAAGATTGATATATTGGACGGCTATATTCGGACACCGGAAGTATACCGGAAAAGTTTCGGATTTATCGGGAATGCCGGAGGGGGTTACCGGAACCCCCTACGAGAGGGGATGGTCCATAGTGGGCCAAAAGGGAAAGAGAGAGGCAGCCCATAGGGCTGGCCGGCGCCCCCACCTAAGGTTCCTAGTTGGACTAGGATTGGGGGGGGGGGGCGCCACCTCTCCTATTCCTTTCCCCCTTCTTCCTTTCGGTGAATCCTACTAGGAATAGGATTGCAATCCTATTCCTAGTAGGACTCCTTCCCTAGCCGCACCAGGAAGGGCCGGCCGGCCTCCCTCCCCTGCTCCTTTATATACGGGGGCAGGGGGGCACCCAAAGACACACAAGTTGAATTGTTTTAGCCGTGTGCGGTGCCCCCCTCCACAGAATCACACCTCTGTCATACCGTCGCGGAGCTTAGGCGAAGCCCTGCGCCGGTGAACACATCATATCCGTCACCACGCCGTCGTGCTGACGAAACTCTCCCGTGAAGCTCAACTGGATCAAGAGCTCGTGGGACGTCATCAAGCTGAACGTGTGCTGAACGCGGAGGTGCCGTACGTTCGGTGCTTGATCGGTTGGATCGCGAAGAAGTTCGACAACATCAACCGCGTCACTTGACGCTTCCGCTCCCGGTCTACGAGGGTACGTAGACACACTCTTCCCTCTCGTTGCTATGCATCTTGTAGATAGATCTTGCGTGATCGTAGGAAATTTTTAAAATACTACGTTCCCCAACAGTGGAATCATGAGCCAGGTCTATGCGTAGATGATATGCACGAGTAGAACACAATGAGTTGTGGGCGATACTAGTCATACTGCTTACCAGCATGTCATACTTTGCTTCGGCGGTATTGTGAGATGAAGCGGCCCGGACCGACATTACGCGTACGCTTACGCGAGACTGGTTTCACCGTTACGAGCACTCGTTGCTTAAAGGTGACTGGCGGGTGTCTGTCTCTCTCACTTTAGCTGAATCGAGTGTGGCTACGCCCGGTCCTTGTGAAGGTTAAAACAGCACATACTTGACGAAACATCGTTGTGGTTTTGTATGCGTAGGTAAGAACGGTTCTTTCTAAGCCCGTAGCAGCCACGTAAAACTTGCAACAAACAAAGTAGAGGACGTCTAACTGGTTTTTGCAGGGCATGTTGTGATGTGATATGGTCAAGACATGATGAGTTATACGGTTTTGTATGAGATGATCATGTTTTGTAAAGTTATCGGCAACTGGCAGGAGCCATATGGTTGTCGCTTTATTGTATGAAATGCAATCGCCATGTAATTGCTTTACTTTATCACTAAGCGGTAGCGATAGTTGAGGAAGCAATAGTTGGCGAGACGACAACGATGCTACGATGGAGATCAAGGTGTCGCGCCGGTGACGAAGGTGATCATGACGGTGCTTTGGAGATGGAGATCAAAAGCACAAGATGATGATGGCCATATCATGTCACATATTTTGATTGCATGTGATGTTTATCTTATTATGCTTCTTATTTTGCTTAGAACGATGGTAGCATTATAAGATGATCCCTCACTAAAATTTCAAGGTATAAGTGTTCTCCCTGAGTATGCACCGTTGCGAAAGTTCGTCGTGCCGAGACACCACGTGATGATCGGGTGTGATAAGCTCTACGTTCAAATACAACGGGTGTAAGCCAGTTTTGCACACGCAGAATGCTCGGGTTAAACTTGACGAGCCTAGCATATACAGATATGGCCTCGGAACACTGGAGACCGAAAGGTCGAGCGTGAATCATATAGTAGATATGATCAACATAAGATGTTCACCATTGAAACTACTCCATCTCACGTGATGATCGGACATGGTTTAGTTGATTTGGATCACGTGATCATTTAGATGACCAGAGGGATGTCTATCTAAGTGGGAGTTCTTTAATTTAATATGATTAAAACGAACTTTAATTTATCATGAACTTAGTCCTGATAGTTTTTGCATATCTATGTTGTTGTAGATCAATGGCCCGTGCTACCGTTCCTTTGAATTTTAATGCATTCCTAGAGAAAACTAAGTTGAAAGATGATGGTAGCAATTACACGGACTGGTTCCGTAACCTGAGGATTATCCTCATTGCTGCACAGAAGAATTATGTCCTTGAAGCACCGCTAGGTGACAAGCCCCCTCCCGCTAATGTAGACGCTTTGAACGTCTGGCAATCGCGGTCTGATGACTACACGATAGTTCAGTGTGCCATGCTTTACGGCTTAGAACCGGGACTTCAACGACGTTTTGAACGTCATGGACCATATGAGATGTTCCAGGAGTTGAAGTTAATATTTCAAGCAAATGCCCGAATTGAGAAATATGAGATTTCCAATAAGTTCTACAGCTGCAAGATGGAGGAGAATAGTTCTATCAGTGAACACTTGCTCAGAATGTCTGGGTACTACAATCATATGACTCAACTTGGTTGCAAAGTTGACGAGGATAGTGTTATTGATAGAGTTCTTCAATCACTGCCACCAAGCTATAAAGGCTTCGTGATGAACTATAACATGCAAGGGATGCAAAAGACAATTCCCGAGCTCTTCGCTATGCTCAAAGCTGCGGAGGTAGAAATCAAAAAGGAGCATCAAGTGTTGATGGTTAACAAAACCACTAGTTTCAAGAAAAAGGGCAAGGGAAAGAAAGGGAACTTCAAAAAGAATAGCAAGTCAGTTGCTACTTCCACGAAGAAACCCAAATCTGGAGCCAAGCCTGAAACTGAGTGCTTCTACTGCAAGGGGACTGGACACTGGAAGCGGAACTGCCCCAAGTATTTGGCGGATAAGAAGGATGGCAAGATGAACAAAGGTATATGTGATATACATGTTATTGATGTGTACCTTACTAATGCTCGTAGTAGTACCTGGGTATTTGATACCGGTTCGGTTGCTAATATTTGTAACTCGAAACAGGGACTACGGATTAAACGAAGATTAGCTAAGGACGAGGTGACGATGCGCGTGGGAAACGGTTCCAAAGTCGATGTGATCGCCGTCGGCACGCTACCTCTACATCTACCTTTGGGATTAGTTTTAGACCTAAATAATTGTTATTTGGTGCCAGCGTAGCATGAACATTATATCTGGATCTTGTTTATTGTGAGACGGTTATTCATTTAAATCAGAGAATAATGGTTGTTCTATTTTTATGAATAATATCTTTTATGGTCATGCACCCTTAAAGAGTGGTCTATTCTTATTGGATCTCGATTGTAGTGATACACATATTCATAATATTGAAACCAAAAGATGCAAGGTTAATAATGATAGTGCAACTTATTTGTGGCACTGCCGTTTAGGTCATATTGGTGTAAAACGCATGAAGAAACTCCATAATGATGGACTTTTGGAATCACTTGATTATGAATCACTTGGTGCTTGCGAACCATGCCTCATGGGCAAGATGACTAAAACTCCGTTCTCCGGAACTATGGAGCGAGCAACAGATTTGCTGGAAATCATACATACTGATGTATGTGGACCAATGAGTGTTGATGCTCGCGGCGGGTATCGTTATTTTCTGACCTTCACTGATGATTTGAGCAGATATGGGTATATCTACTTAATGAAACACAAGTCTGAAACATTTGAAAAGTTCAAAGAATTTCAGAGTGAAGTAGAGAATCATCGTAACAAGAAAATAAAGTTTCTATGATCTGATCGTGGAGGAGAATATTTGAGTTACGAGTTTGGTCTTCATTTGAAACAATGTGGAATAGTTTCACAACTCACGCCACCCGGAACACCACAGCGTAATGGTGTGTCCGAACGTCGTAACCGTACTTTATTAGATATGGTACGATCTATGATGTCTCTTACCGATTTACCACTATCGTTTTGGGGATATGCTTTAGAGACAGCTGCATTCACATTAAATAGGGCACCATCTAAATCCGTTGATACGACACCTTATGAACTATGGTTTGGCAAGAAACCAAAGTTGTCGTTTCTTAAAGTTTGGGGCTGCGATGCTTATGTGAAAACACTTCAACCTGATAAGCTCGAACCCAAGTCGGAAAAATGTGTCTTCATAGGATACCCAAAAGAGACTGTTGGGTACACCTTCTATCACAGATCCGAAGGCAAAATATTCGTTGCTAAGAACGGATCCTTTCTAGAAAAAGAGTTTCTCTCGAAAGAAGTGAGTGGGAGGAAAGTAGAACTTGATGAGGTAATTGTACCTTCTCCCGGATTGGAAAGTAGTACATCACAGGAAATTGTTCCAGTGATTCCTACACCAATAAGTGAGGAAGTTAATGATAATGATCATGAAACTTCAGATCAAGTTTCTGCTGAACGTCGTAGATCAACCAGAGTACGTTCCGCACCAGAGTGGTACGGCAACCCAGTTCTGGAAATCATGTTACTAGACCATGATGAACCTACGAACTATGAGGAAGCGATGATGAGCCCAGATTCCGCAAAATGGCTTGAAGCCATGAAATCTGAGATGGGATCCATGTATGAGAACAAAGTATGGACTTTAGTTGACTTGCCCGATGATCGGCAGGCCATCGAAAATAAATGGATCTTCAAGAGGAAGACCGACGCAGACGGTAATATTACTGTTTACAAAGCTCGACTTGTTGCGAAAGGTTTTCGACAAGTTCAAGGAGTTGACTACGATGAGACTTTCTCACCTGTAGCGATGCTTAAGTCTGTCCGAATCATGTTAGCAATTGCCGCATTTTATGATTATGAAATCTGGCAAATGGATGTCAAAACTGCATTCCTAAATGGATATCTCAAAGAAGAGTTGTATATGATGCAACCAGAAGGTTTTGTTGATCCAAAAGGTGCTAACAAAGTATGCAAACTCCAGCGATCCATCTATGGACTGGTACAAGCATCTCGGAGTTGGAATATACGCTTTGATGAGGTGATCAAAGCATATGGTTTTATACAGACTTTTGGAGAAGCCTGTATTTACAAGAAAGTGAGTGGGAGCTCTGTAGCATTTCTAATATTATATGTAGATGACATATTGTTGATTGGAAATGATATAGAATTTCTGGATAGCATAAAAGGATACTTGAATAAAAGTTTTTCAATGAAAGACCTCGGTGAAGCTGCTTATATACTAGGCATCAAGATCTATAGAGATAGATCAAGACGCTTAATTGGACTTTCACAAAGCACATACCTTGATAAGATTTTGAAGAAGTTCAAAATGGATCAGTCAAAGAAAGGGTTCTTGCCTGTTTTACAAGGTATGAAGTTGAGTAAGACTCAATGCCCGACCACTGCAGAAGATAGAGAGAAAATGAAAGTCATTCCCTATGCCTCAGCCATAGGATCTATCATGTATGCAATGCTGTGTACCAGACCTGATGTTTGCCTTGCTATAAGTCTAGCAGGGAGGTACCAAAGTAATCCAGGAGTGGATCACTGGACAACGGTCAAAAACATCCTAAAGTATCTGAAAAGAACAAAGGATATGTTTCTCGTATATGGAGGTGACAAAGAGCTCGTCGTAAACGGTTACGTCGATTCTAGCTTTGACACTGATCCGGATGACTCTAAGTCACAAACCGGATATGTATTTTTATTGAACGGTGGAGCTGTCAGTTGGTGCAGTTCCAAGCAGAGCATCGTGGCGGGATCTACGTGTGAAGCGGAATACATAGCTGCTTCAGAAGCAGCAAATGAAGGAGTCTGGATGAAGGAGTTCATATCCGATCTAGGTGTAATACCTAGTGCATCGGGTCCAATGAAAATCTTTTGTGACAACACTGGAGCCATAGCCTTGGCGAAGGAATCCAGGTTTCACAAGAGAACAAAGCACATCAAAAGACGCTTCAATTCCATCCGCGATCTAGTCAAGGAGGGAGACATAGAGATTTTCAAAATACATACGGATCTGAATGTTGCAGACCCGTTGACTAAGCCTCTTCCACGGGCAAAACATGATCAGCACCAGGACTCCATGGGTGTGAGGATCATCACTTTGTAATCTAGATTATTGACTCTAGTTCAAGTGGGAGACTGAAGGAAATATTCCCTAGAGGCAATAATAAAGATGTTATTTGTATTTCCTTATATCATGATAAATGTCTTTTATTCATGCTAGAATTGTATTAACCGGAAACTTAGTACATGTGTGGATACATAGACAAAAACAGTATGTCCCTAGTATGCCTCTACTAGACTAGCTCATTGATCAAAGATGGTTATGTTTCCTAGCCATAGACATGAGTTGTCATTTGATCAACGGGATCACATCATTAGGAGAATGATGTGATGGACAAGACCCATCCGTTAGCATAGCACAATGATCGTTTAGTTTTCTGCTATTGCTTTCTTCATGACTTATACATGTTCCTATGACTATGAGATTATGCAACTCCCGAATACCGTAGGAACACCTTGTGTGCTATCAAACGTCACAACGTAACTGGGTGATCATAAAGATGCTCTACAGGTATCTCCGAAAGTATTTGTGGTGTTGGCATAGATCAAGATTAGGATTTGTCACTCCGAGTGTCGGAGAGGTATCTCTGGGCCCTCTCGGTAACACACATCACAATAAGCCTTGCAAGCAAAAGACTAATGAGTTAGTCACGAGATGATGTGTTACGGAACGAGTAAAGAGACTTGCCGGTAACGAGATTGAACTAGGTATAGAGATACCGACGATCGAATCTCGGGCAAGTAACATACCGTTTGACAAAAGGAACAACGTATGTTGTTATGCGGTTCTGACCGATAAAAGATCTTCGTAGAATATGTAGGAGCCAATATGAACATCCAGGTTCCGCTATTGGTTATTGACCGGAGATGAGTCTCGGTCATGTCTACATAGTTCTCGAACCTGTAGGGTTCGCACGCTTAACGTTTGATGACGATCGGTATTATGAGTTTATGAGTATTGATGTACCGAAGGTAGTTCGGAATCCAGGATGAGATCACGGACATGACGAGGAGTCTCGGAATGTCCGAGACATAAAGATTGATATATTGGACGGCTATATTCGGACACCGGAAGTATACCGGAAAAGTTTCGGATTTATCGGGAATGCCGGAGGGGGTTACCGGAACCCCCTACGAGAGGGGATGGTCCATAGTGGGCCAAAAGGGAAAGAGAGAGGCAGCCCATAGGGCTGGCCGGCGCCCCCACCTAGGGTTCCTAGTTGGACTAGGATTGGGGGGGGGGGGCGCCACCTCTCCTATTCCTTTCCCCCTTCTTCCTTTCGGTGAATCCTACTAGGAATAGGATTGCAATCCTATTCCTAGTAGGACTCCTTCCCTAGCCGCACCACGAAGGGCCGGTCGGCCTCCCTCCCCTGCTCCTTTATATACGGGGGCAGGGGGGTACCCAAAGACACACAAGTTGAATTGTTTTAGCCGTGTGCGGTGCCCCCCTCCACAGAATCACACCTCGGTCATACCGTCGCGGAGCTTAGGCGAAGCCCTGCGCCGGTGAACACATCATATCCGTCACCACGCCGTCGTGCTGACGAAACTCTCCCGTGAAGCTCAACTGGATCAAGAGCTCGTGGGACGTCATCAAGCTGAACGTGTGCTGAACGGGGAGGTGCCGTACGTTCGGTGCTTGATCGGTTGGATCGCGAAGAAGTTCGACAACATCAACCGCGTCACTTGACGCTTCCGCTCCCGGTCTACGAGGGTACGTAGACACACTCTTCCCTCTCGTTGCTATGCATCTGGTAGATAGATCTTGCATGATCGTAGGAAAATTTTAAAATACTACGTTCCCCAACAGTGAGGTGCTGTCCAGGAAACAGATTCTGTCCTTGGATAGAAAAATTCGTATAAAATCACCAGATCATCTTTTTGGTCTGAATTTTTTCGACAGCGTTCTCTATATAATTGTCATTCGTGCTTATGTTCTGAGTTTTTTGATTTGAGTTGCAGAAGTGCCCCGAACAAATCAATTACTACCTGTTGTTCTGTTTTTCACAGATTCTGTCCTGTTTTGCCTTTCCTTCATTTTGCAAATCTAGAGCTTGCTTTTTCTTTGCAAAAACCTTTTGGCAATCTTGAGAAACAGTAGACCTTCAAGAATATCTTTATTTGCAGCAAGGTACAATTATTTAATTATGGGTACTAACCTCGCTAATCAGATTATGATGAGTTATGTATGAAGGGAGTTTTCAAGTGTGCGAGGGAAGATGATAAAAAGATTCAGGAGTGTCAAACGCTCAAGCTTGGGGATGCCCCCGTGCACCCCCAAGAAATATTCAAGGAGACTCAAGCGTCTAAGCTTGGGGATGCCCCCGTGCATCCCCTTCTCCATCAACATTATCAGTTCGTCTTTCGTTCCACTATATTTTAATCACTTCATGTGTTATGTGCTATGCTTGGAGCGTCTTGCTTTTAGTTTCCTTTTTAGTTTTTCATAACGAGTCGGAACTCAGCTTTCTTTATGTGGGAGAGAAACACGCTCCACTTCTACCTAGAACATAACATAGAATTTTCATGACTATCTTTGCTGTGCGTGTTCTTTGTCTTTTAATAGCTACTATCATGCTCTGCTCTTAGTATTCATGCTTATCTTTTCAAAGAGCTTGTGTTTAGTTGGTTGCTTGAACTCTCTTTAATTACCATGCTCACCTTATTAAGAGAGTTTGCTTCCATTGCATTGGTTGACATGTCTATGATATAGATGCTACGTGCATAATGGCGCTTGGTAGTTCAGGTTTTCTTATGGTTAGTCTCAAATAGCTGGGGGATTCCCAATGTGTTATTGGAGTACCAACATGATTTGTTTACCTATGATGTGGTATGGTTTAGTAATATCTTCCCTCAAGAATTTATTTTGATTGACTTGGCGTATGCTCACGCATATTTAAGACTGTAAAGAAAGTCTGTCAAGCCTTGATGATCTTTTGTTTCTGAGTAGCGATATAACTTCCATGCCTGATTCAATGTTGCTTCGTCGCTCTGCATGATTATGACCGTCATTGCTCTTTTAGTTGGTCGCTTCCAGTCTTTTGCTAACCTCCACCTGTACTAAGCGGACTAACTGCTTGTGCATCCACATCCTTTTAAACCAGTTATGCCATATGAGTCCACCATACCTACCTATATGTGGTATTTCACCGCCACTCCAAGTAAATTTACATGTGCTACCTTTAAAACCTTCAGTTTTTGCAATACATAGCTCATGGGAAAGTAGCTTAAAAACTATTGTGGTAAAGAATATGTTGCTTATGTATCTTATTTCTTATAAGTTGCTTGCTGAGCGGTATCCATGTTTCTGGGGACGCCATCAACTGTTACACTTTTGTTGAATATCATGTGAGTTGCTATGCATGTTCGTCTTGTCTGAAGTAAGGGTGATTTACCATTGGGTTGAATGTATGCATATTGTTAGAGAAGAACATTGGGCCTCCAACCAAAGCCATGTATCATGGTGGAAGTTTTAGCTTGGACATTAATCCTCAATCTCTTATGAGAATATGCTTAAGCATTAAAGAGGAGTCCATTATCTATTTTCTATGTTGTCCCGGTATGGATGTCCTCAAGTTGAGATCTATCAAAAACGAGAAATCAAATGCGATCTATCTCCTTGGACCTTTGTACAGGTGGCATAGAGCTACCCCTTTGTGACACTTGGTTGAAACATATGTAATGCAATGATAACCCATGGAAATCCGAGCTAATTAGGACAAGGTGCGAGCACTATTGGTATTCGATGCATGAGGCCTGCAACTTATAGGATGTCTTATGCATAACACATATGAAGTACTACTACCGTTGACAAAATTGCTTCTATGTTTTCAAAATAAAAAGCTCTAGCACATGACCATTCTTTTACTTTTATGTTGAGTCTCCACCTTCTTCAAAGCACCAACTACTGAGAGCATGATTGTCATTCTGAGTGTAATGTGCATTGTCCCAAAGTAGCATTGTCTTTTGCATGATTGTGATATCGTTTATTCTGAAATCATTGTATCTAGTCATCACTTAAACCTTGAAGGTGCCCCTGCATTTATGTTTTGCTTCACTAAAGGGGGCAAGCTAGATACCACTTTATCATATTTGCACATCATATTCATTGCAAATCTATTTGATGTTTCAATGTCATATTGTAAACTTTCAGTCTTTTGTGATTTTCTCATGAGGCAACTTAATTACTACAGATTCATTGTCTCAGTAAGCTTTTGTCATATGACTATGAAAAAGTCCTATATGGTTAATAGCATGTCACCACAGAAATTATTCTTGTTATCATTTACCTACTCGAGGACGAGCAGGAATTAAGCTTGGGGATGTTGATACGTCCAAAACGTATCTATAATTTCTGCTTGCTCCATGCCTCTTTTGGGTGATATTGCTATGATATTTATACACTTCCATACACTTTTGATCATATTTGGACTAACCTATTAACTCAGTGCACCCCAGTGCCAGTTTCTGTTTTCGGCTGTTTTTGTATTTGAGGTTTTCACATTATGAGAACTGCCAGGAAAAATCCAGAAAAATTATATAAAAAATCAGCGTTCCGGAAACTACCGTGCGTTCGAAGGACAGCCGGGGGGGCCACCAGGGCTCCAGGCGCCCTGGCGGCGCGCTGATGGGCCTCGAACCCCTCGTTGGTTACCCCAAGTGGAAGGTGTAAGATGCAGTATTGTAGAAGTGTTTTCCCTTAGCAAAGATGCCAAGGATCGAATCCCCAGAGACTCCTAGGTTCAACAAGTAGGTGTCAACTGCTACGGCGCCAGATAGTAGCAATCAACATGGACCTGCACACAGATACAAATAACTTTGCTCCCAACGATTACAGAGAGGTTGCCAATCCCTCCGGCCTTGTAGTTCACAAAGGATTAAAAGCAATTATAGTAGTGATAGATAGTGTTTGCAATAGTAAATAATAACGAAAAGTAAATAATGGATGTGATCAATGATGGTAATATGGACCGGCGTCTCATGATGTTCACTAGTGATGTCTCTCTCCCAAAAGACGATAAAACAGTTATGTGAGGTAAACAAATTACAGCTGGGCAATTGACAGGACCACGAACGCAAACCAATGCTGACTACATTGCAAGAAAGGTTGAGGTTCAAAGCATGGGCGGTACGCCAAAGTAAGTAGACCGAAATCCATCAATGCCTACTACTAATCATCCACCTTGAGATATCTATCCAGAACATCTCGCTGGTATTAAGTTGCGAGTCCCACCCATAGTGTAAACTCAATGCAACAGACAACTGCATAAAAGAACTTTGCGTAAAGTAAACAATCCTTGCACCCGCGGGCACAAGCACCATTGTTTTCCCCCTTGTGGCAACAGCACATCCCCTAGACTCATGTTTCTGTCACTCAAGCTAGTCATCGAGGGGCATGAACCCACAATCAAGCATAACGTTCCCTCTTGGAGTCACTACGTATTACTCGGCCAAAGCAATAAATAACAACGGAGAACATGCAAGAATTACTTATGAACATAAATATAAAAGAGGTGAATCAAATATATTACTCAAGATCAATCTGAACATAATCTCATAATCCATCGGATCCCAGCAAACTCAACATAGCAACAGCATAAGGATTACATATGTGCCTCGATCATGTAGGGCAGCTCACGAGGACTAATTAGTGAAGCACAAGAACGGGAGGAGAACATCACATAGCTACTGGTCATGGACTCATGGTCCAAGGGAGACTACTCACGAGTCATCCGGGAGGCGTCCATGGTGGTGGAGAAGCTCCCGGTGGTGATCCTCCCCTCCGGCAGGGTGCCGGGAAGAGTTCTCCTGGTGCTCCCGATCTTGGAAGCGGCGGCGGCGGCGGAACAGAGATGGGATCGCGAAAAGAGTTCCTGTTCTGAGGGTTTCGGAGGACGCTTTAAATATATGCCAAAGGGGGGCATCGGGGGAGCTTCGGGGGGCCCAGGCGCCTGGAGCCTGGTGCCCCCCCCCCCGGCTGTCCTTCGGACGCAGGGTTGTTTCCGGAATGCTGATTTTTTATACAATTTTTCTGGATATTTCCTGGCAGTTATCGTAACGTGAAAACCTGAAATACAAAAACAGCCGAAAACAGAAACTGGCACTGGGGTGCACTGGATTAGTAAGTTAGTCCAAATATGATCAAAAGTGTCTGGAAGTGTATGAATATCATAGCAATATCACCCAAAAGTGGCATGGAGCAAGCAGAAATTATAGATATGTTTTGGACGTATCAACATCCCCAAGCTTAATTCCTGCTCGTCCTCGAGTAGGTAAATGATAACAAGAATAATTTCTGTGGTGACATGCTATTAACCATATAGGACTTATTATAGTCATATGACAAAAGCTTACTGAGACAATGAATCTGTAGTAATTAAGTTGCCTCATGAGAAAATCACAAATGACTGAAAGTTTTACAACATGAAACTGAAACATCAAAAAGATTTGCAATGAACATGATGTGCAAATATAATAAAGTAATATCTAGCTTGCCCCCTTTAGTGATGCAAAACATAAATGCAGGGGCACCTTCAAGGTTTAAGTGATGACTAGATACAATGATTTCAGAAATAAACGATATCACAATCATGCAAAAGACAATGCTACTTTGGGACAATGCACATTACACTCAGAATGACAATCATGCTCTCAGTAGTTGGTGCTTTAACATAAAAGAATGGTTATGTGCTAGAGTTTTTTATTTTGAAAACATGGAAGCAATTTTGTCAACGGTAGAAGTACTTCATATGTGTCATGCATAAGACATCCTATAAGTTCAAGCCTCATGCATCGAATACCAATAGTGCTCGCACCTTGTCCTAATTAGCTCGGATTTCCATGGGTTATCATTGCATTACATATGTTTCGACCAAGTGTCACAAAGGGGTGCCTCTATGCCACCTGTACAAAGGTCCAAGGAGATAAATCGCATTTGATTTCTCATTTTTGATAGATCTCAACTTGAGGACATCCATACCGGGACAACATAGAAAATAGATGATGGACTCCTCTTGAATGCATAAGCATATTCTCATAAGAGATTGAGGATTAACGTCCAAGCTAAAACTTCCACCATGATACATGGCTTTGGTTGGCGGCCCAATGTTCTTCTCTAACAATATGCATATTCATACAACCCACGGCAAATCACCCTTACTTCAGACAAGACGAACATGCATAGCAACTCACATGATATTCAACAGGAGTGTGACAGTTGATGGCGTCCCCAGAAACATGGTTACCGCTCAGCAAGCAACTTATAAGAAATAAGATACATAGGCAACATATTCTTTACCACAATAGTTTTTAAGCTACTTTCCCATGAGCTATATATTGCAAGTTAGTTCGCTTAGTACAGGTGGAGGTTAACAAAAAGACTGGGAGCGACCAACTAAGAGAGCAATGACGGTCATAATCATGCAGAGCGACAAAGCAACATTGAATCAGGAATGGTAGTTATATCGCTACTCAGAAATAAAAGATCATCAAGGCTTGACAGACTTTCTTTAAAGTCTTAAATATGCGTGAGCATACGCCAAGTCAATCAAAATAAATTCTCGAAGGAAGATATTACTAAACCATACCACATTATAGGCAAACAAATCAAGTTGGTACTCCAATAACACATTGGGAACCCCCCAGCTATTTGAGATTAACCATAAGAAAACCTGAACTACTAAGCGCCATCATGCAAGTAGCATATTTATCATAGACACATTAACCAATGCAACGGAAGCAAACTCTCTTAATAGGGTGAGCATGGTAATTAAAGAGAGTTCAAGCAACCAACTAAACAAAAGCTCTTTGAAAAGATAAGCATGAATACTAAGAGCAGAGCACGATAGTAGCTATTAAAAGACAAAGAACACACACAGCAAAGATAGACATGAAAATTCTATGTTATGTTCTAGGTAGAAGTGGAGCGTGTTTCTCTCCCACCTAAAGAATGCTGAGTTCCGACTCGTTATGAAAAACTAAAAAGAAAACTAAAAGCAAGACGCTCCAAGCATAGCACATAACACATGAAGTGATAAAAATATAGCGGAACGAAAGACGAACTGATAATGTTGATGGAGAAGGGGATGCACGGGGGCATCCCCAAGCTTAGACGCTTGAGTCTCCTTGAATATTTCTTGGGGGTGCACGGGGGCATCCCCAAGCTTGAGCGCTTGACACTCCTGAATATTTTTATCATCTTCCCTCGCACACTTGAAAACTCCCTTCATACATAACTCATCATAATCTGATTAGCGAGGTTAGTACCCTTAATAAAATAATTATACCTTGCTGGAAATAAAGATATTCTTCAAGTTCTACTATTTCTCAAGATTGCCAAAAGGTTTTTGCAAAGAAAAAGCAAGTTCTTGATTTGCAAAATGAAGGAAAGGCAAAACAGGACAGAATCTGTGAAAAACAGAACAACAGGTAGTAATTGATCTGTTCGGGATACTTCTGCAACTCAAATCAAAAAACTCAGAACAGATGCACGAAAGACAATTATATAGAGAACGCTTTCAAAAAAATTCAGACCAAAAAGATGAGCTGGTGATTTTATATGAATTTTTCTATCCAAGGACAGAATCTGTTTCCTGGACAGCACCTCACAACTTTTGAACTTTCTAGCAATCAGAGGCTATACTTGGCACAAATATGAATAGCAAAGATACAATGATGATGCTACAGCAGTAAACAACATCAAGACACAACAAAAGCAAAACATTTATTCATGTGGGCTGCCTCCCAAAAGCGCTTTCTTTTATGCCTTTAAGCTAGGCATAATGCATATAGATCAAGTTTAATCAAGAGTAAAAGAATAGCTAGCCCGTACAACGGACTCAAAAGGTAACTTGATCTTCTTTCGAGGGAATTGTTCCATCCCTTTCTTGAGAGGAAACTGAAATTTTATATTACCCTCTTTCATGTCAATGATAGCACCAACGGTGCGCAAAAAGGGACGTCCCAAAATAATTGGACATGAAGGATCACATTCAATATCCATAATAGTAAAATCAACGGGAACATAATTATCATTGACAACAATAAGAACATCGTCGATCCTCCCCAAAGGTTTCTTTATGGAAGAATCAACGAGACGAACACCAAAAGAACAAGAATCAAAAGGTTTCAATTTAAGCATATTATATATTCTTTTGGGCATAACAGAGGTACTAGCACCAACATCACATAATGCATAACAAGAGAAGTCATTCAAATTAATTTTTATCATAGGATCCCAACCATCCTCTAGCTTCCTAGGTATGGAGGCTTCTACTCTAAGTTTCTCCTCCCTAGCTTTGATGAGAGCATTAGTGATATGCTCTGTGAAGGCAAGGTTAAGTGTGCTAGTGCGGGGGTCTCTAGACATCTTGTGAAGGAAATCAATAACTTCGGTAAGAGTGCAATTATCAAAATCAAGGTCACGAGCATCAAGTAAAGTGGTAGTGGTGTCCTTTAGGTTCACTTGTTTGGTAGTTTCTATAGTCATAGCATCACCATTAATAGGTCCATTGGGACCAGGAGTACATTGGGTGCTAAGAGTTTGAACATCCTCAACAACTTGGATAGTAGCAACAGTGTGGTGGGTAGGAAGGCTCTTAATTCTATCCTCTTCATCCCTTTCTCTAGCCCATCTCTCTTTAAGTTTAGCCATCATCCTAATGTTTTCATTAATTTGCACTTGAATAGCATTTATAGGAGTGACTTCCCTCTCCTCAAGAGGAGAAGTTTTAATTTTTAGCAATTTTACCTCATTGGCTAAGTGGTCTACCTTAAAAGAAAGATCATCTAGTTTATGTAGTTTCTCTTCTACACTCTTATTAAAGGCTTTTTGGGTAGTGATGAAATCTTTAAGCATAATCTCTAGTTCAGTAGTGGAGTTCTTGGTACTAGGATAAGCATTATTGTTCCCATAAGAGTTAGAGGGGAACGGTCTAGGATTGCTACCAAAATTACTCCTATAAGCATTGTTGTTAAAATTGTTTCTAGAGATAAAGTTCACATCTACTTGTTCTTGAGCAATCAAAGAATTTAAAGGAACATCACGAGGATCAACAGTAGATTGCTTCGAAAGCAGAGACATGATCAAGTCAACTTTTTCATTAAGGGAGGAAATCTCCTCGACAGAGTTTACCTTCCTACCTGTTGGAGCGCGTTCGGTGTGCCATTGGGAATAGTTGGTCATCATCTCATCGAGAAGCTTTGTGGAAGCACCAAGTGTAGTTGACATAAAAGTTCCTCCCGCGGCCGAATCTAACAAGTTCCGCGAGGTAAAGTTCAAGCCTATATAAAAAGTTTGGATAACCATCCAAGTAGTCAAACCATGAGTAGGGTAGTTCTTGATAAGAGATTTCATACGTTCCCAAGCTTGGGCAACGTGTTCATTATCCAATTGTTTAAAATTCATTATGTTACTTCTAAGTTGGATAATTTTAGCAGGTGGATAGTATTTTCCAATAAAAGCATCTTTGCACTTGTCCCATGAATCTATGCTGTTTCTAGGCAAAGACTGAAACCAAATTTTAGCTCCTCCTCTCAAGGAGAAAGGAAAAAGCTTAAGCTTAACAATATTACCATCTATTTCTTGGTACTTTTGCATATCACAAAGTTCAACAAAGTAGTTCAAGTGTAAAGCAGCATCATCTCCAGCACCGGAGAATTGTTCTTTCATGACTAAGTTCAGTAAAGCAGGTTTAATTTCATATGAAGGTGCTGAAGTGGCAGGTGTAGTGATAGGTGTGCTGATAAAGTCATCGTTGTTGTGACTAGTGAAGTCACACAACTTGGTGTTCTCGGTGGAACCCATAGTAGCAAGCAAGCAAGATAACTATTTTTGTGATTTTCGATAAAAAGGTACTAAAGCAAAAACTGAAAGGTAAACTAACAAGACTAAAAAGCAAAGGTAAAAGATAGCATGCAACTCCCCTATCTAAATAGTGGAGTCCCCGGCAACGGCGCCAGAAAATACTCCTTGATGGGCCTCGAACCCCTCGTTGGTTACCCCAAGTGGAAGGTGTAAGATGCAGTATTGTAGAAGTGTTTTCCCTTAGCAAAGATGCCAAGGATCGAATCCCCAGAGACTCCTAGGTTCAACAAGTAGGTGTCAACTGCTACGGCGCCAGATAGTAGCAATCAACGTGGACCTGCTCACAGATACAAATAACTTTGCTCCCAATGAGTACAGAGAGGTTGTCAATCCCTCCGGCCTTGTAGTTCACAAAGGATTAAAAGCAATGATAGTAGTGATAGATAGTGTTTGCAATAGTAAATAATTACGAAAAGTAAATAGCGGATGTGATCAATGATGGTAATATGGACCGGAGTCTCATGATGTTCACTAGTGATGTCTCTCTCCCAAAAGACGATAAAACAGTTATGTGAGGTAAACAAATTACAGCTGGGCAATTGACAGGACCACGAACGCAAACCAATGCTGACTACATTGCAAGAAAGGTTGAGGTTCAAAGCATGGGCGGTACGCCAAAGTAAGTAGACCGAAATCCATCAATGCCTACTACTAATCATCCACCTTGAGATATCTATCCTGAACATCTCGTTGGTATTAAGTTGCGAGTCCCACCCATCAATGCAACAGACAACTTCATTAAAAGAACTTTGTGTAAAGTAAACAATCCTTGCACCCGCGGGCACAAGCACCGTTGTTTTCCCCCTTGTGGCAACAACACATCCCCTAGACTCATGTTTCTGTCACTCAAGCTAGTCATCGAGGGGCATGAACCCACAATCAAGCATAACGTTCCCTCTTGGAGTCACTACGTATTACTCGGCCAAAGCAATAAATAACAACGGAGGACATGCAAGAATTACTTATGAACATAAATATAAAAGAGGTGAATCAAATATATTACTCAAGATCAATCTGAACATAATCTCATAATCCATCGGATCCCAGCAAACTCAACATAGCAACAACATAAGGATTACATATGTGCCTCGATCATGCAGGGCCGCTCACGAGGACTAATTAGTGAAGCACAAGAACGAGAGGAGAACATCACATAGCTACTGGTCATGGACTCATGGTCCAAGGGAGACTACTCACGAGTCATCCGAGAGGCGTCCATGGTGGTGGAGAAGCTCCCGGTGGTGATCCTCCCCTCCGGCAGGGTGCCGGGAAGAGTTCTCCTGGTGCTCCCGATCTTGGAAGCGGCGGCGGCGGCGGAACAGAGATGGGATCGCGAAAAGAGTTCCTGTTCTAAGGGTTTCGGAGGACGTTTTAAATATATGCCAAAGGGGGCATCGGGGGAGCTTCGGGGGGCCCAGGCGCCCCCCCGGCGCGGCCCGGGGGGGGGGGCGCCAGGGCGCCTGGAGCCCTGGTGGCCCCCCCGGCTGTCCTTCGGACGCAGGGTTGTTTCCGGAACGCTGATTTTTTATATAATTTTTCTGGATTTTTCCTGGCAGTTCTCGTAACGTGAAAACCTGAAATACAAAAACAGCCGAAAACAGAAACTGGCACTGGGGTGCACTGGATTAGTAAGTTAGTCCAAATATGATCAAAAGTGTCTGGAAGTGTATGAATATCATAGCAATATCACCCAAAAGTGGTATGGAGCAAGCAGAAATTATAGATACGTTTTGGACGTATCACGCCCCCCCCTGGGCCGCGCCGGGGGGGCGCCTGGGCCCCCCGAAGCTTCCCCGATGCCCCCATTTGGCATATATTTAAAGCGTCTCCCGAAACCCTCGAGACAGGAACTCTTTTCGCGATCCCATCTCTGTTCCGCCGCCGCCGCCACTTCCTAGATCGGGAGCACCAGGAGAACCCTTCCCGGCACCCTGCCGGAGGGGAGGATCACCACCGGGAGCCTCTCCACCACCATGGACGCCTCCCGGATGAGTTGTGAGTAGTCTCCCTTGGACCATGAGTCCATGACCAGTAGCTATGTGATGTTCTCCTCCCGTTCTTGTGCTTCACTAATTAGTCCTCGTGAGCTGCCCTACATGATCGAGGCACATATGTAATCCTTATGCTGTTGCTATGATGAGTTTGCTGGGATCCGATGGATCATGAGATTATGTTCAGATTGTGCTTGAGTAATATATTTGATCTACCTCTTTTATATTTATGTTCATAAGTAATTCTTGCATGTTCTCCGTTGTTATTTATTGCTTTGGCCAAGTAGTAGGTAGTGACTCCAAGAGCGAACGTTATGCCTGATTGTGGGTTCATGCCCCTCGATGACTAGCTTGAGTGACAGAAACATGAGTCTAGGGGATGTGCTGTTGCCACAATGGGGAAAACAATGGTGCTTGTGCCCGCGGGTGCAAGGATTGTTTACTTTACGCAAAGTTCTTTTAATGCAGTTGTCTGTTGCTTTGAGTTTACACTATGGGTGGGGCTCGCAACTTAATACCAGCGAGATGTTCTGGATAGATATCTCAAGGTGGATGATTAGTAGTAGATATTGATGGATTTCGGTCTACTTACTTTGGCGTACCGCCCATGCTTTGAACCTCAACCTTTCTTGCAATGTAGTCAGCATTGGTTTGCGTTCGTGGTCCTGTCAATTGCCCAGCTGTAATTTTTTTACCTCACATAGCTGTTTTATCGTCTTTTGGGAGAGAGACATCACTAGTGAACATCATGAGACTCCGGTCCATATTACCATCATTGATCACATCCACTATTTACTTTTCGCTATTATTTACTATTGCAAACATTATCTATCACTACTATCATTTGCGTTTAATCCTTTGTGAACTACAAGGCCGGAGGGATTGACAACCTCTCTGTACTCGTTGGGAGCAAAGTTATTTGTATCTGTGTGCAGGTCCATGTTGATTGCTAATATCTAGCGCCGTTAGCAGTTGACACCTTCTTGTTGAACCTAGGAGTCTCTGGGGATTCGATCCTTGGTATCTTTGCCAAGGGAAAAACTTCCGCAACACTACATCTCACACCTTCCACTTGGGGTAACCAACGAGGGGCGAGAAGCCTAGCATTGTGGCATTAGCCACCTTCCCTTTCTTCGTTCTTGTGTGCTTGCATCCTTCCCAAGTATCACTGCAACACATTTCCTTTAGTTGCTTCCTCTTAGCATCAAGACTTTGCAAGGCAAGAAGTGCAGAAGCAAATCTAGTCACCCCCGGTCTAACAATGTCTCTCTTTCTAGTATAGGACCTCATCAAGGCCAATGTAGTATGATCTGAATAAAGGAAAGTAGTCATTTCTTTGGCTTTGGTTATTGTAGAACCAAAATGCTTCAACTTTGCAACCGCTTCTACCATCAAGTTGATGGTGTGAGTTGCACACGAGGTCCAAAATATCTTGGGCCTTTTATCTTTCAACATCACCTTTGCTCCCATTTTGTTTGAAGCATTATCCGTGACTACGTGGACAACATTTTCAGCACCTACGAAACACAATAAGCAAATAATAAATTTCAGCAAGTAATAAGCAAGTATTAAAATTCAGCAAGTAATAAACTTGAAAAACAACGAATGAGAGAAAGTTTAAGATGATTCATACCTATTTTCTCAATGCATTCATCCACATAATTGAAAATGTATAGACTTGTATGTGCATCGGCCGATGCCTCCTTTGATCCAAGATAGACGGTCCCCAACTTGCAATGCACGCACAAGTTCATGATGCTCCTCTTTTTCTTGTCCGTCCAAGCATCGGTCATGACAGAGCACCCCGTATCCGCCCTCTCGACCTCATGTGGCTTCAACAAATCCCTAGTCCTTTCCAATTCCTCCACCAACATCTTCTCCCTGATCATATATTGCGAGGGTTGCTTCCAATCAGCACCATAGCGACCAAGAGCCTCACAAAACGGTTTGAAATCATCATCATTGATAGCATTGAATGGGACATTTTTCTTGTACAACCATCTAGCCAAATATTGCCCAACTTTGTAGCTTCTTTCCTTATCAACACTATCATTTATAGTCTGCTGTTTTTTTAGATTTCAACGGGATCGAAGGATCAATTGGAGTAAGATATTGATCGATTGCCCCCTTCTTTGGAGTACCTTCACCAACTTTATTCAGCTGTTCTTGATCATCCTCATTGACCTCTATGGTGACCGCAGCTTTAACTTCTTCTTCACGCTTTTGCTTTGCCAATTTCTTCCTCTTTGGTGCCTGGTGTGACGCAAAAGCTCGAGTAATCTGATCTTGTGTAGCTTGCATACAGCTGGTCACAGCACCTTTGATCTGCCCAATGTGCTCCTTCATCCTAGTGACCCCTCCCGACATAACTTTTCCACAAAGCTTCCATTTGAGTCTTTGTGGATCACTAGGATCAATCAACTCGGCAAACTCCCAAGCCATGTCATCCGACTTCCTCTTAAGTGATGAACTTGCAACTTGAGATGAACCTGAGGCTGAACCAACCATCTACATAAATAAAAGGAAACAACCATGCATCAGCCATCTTACATAATAAAGTACCAGCCATCTTACATAAATAAAGTATCAGCCATCTTACATAAATAAAGCATCAGCCATCTACGCAGTTTACTAATGAAGCAATAATAGACTAATATATATAACTAAAATCTGCCTAATATGATCAGCCATCTACACTTTTTACTAATGGAGCAATAATAGACTAATATATATAATTAAAATCTGCCTAATACGATCAGCCATCTACAAAACTCAACCAAAATAAATCAACAAGTATGCATCAGACATCACTACTTGACCAGAGAATAGAATCGGGAATGAGAAGAATCCATGCCGTGGCGTGTGGAGCTTCTGCAGCTTTGGATCGTGGAGGAAGGGGTGGCGGGCGGTTGAGGCACGCCGCTGCTGGATCCTAGGCAGGGGTGTGGACGGGGAGCTGCTCCAGACGTCCCGCTCGTGGGCGCCGCCGTGTGGAAGCCTCAAGAACGGCCGGGCGCCGCCGTGTGGAAGCCTCAAGATCGGGCGCGGCCGGCCGGTGCTGGAGATGGGGATGAGGTGAGGGACGAGGTGAGGGGCGGTGCTGGAGATGGGGATGAGTCAGAGAGGTGCGCGGCGGTGCTGGACAGGGGGACGAGGTGAGGGACGGGCGAGCTAGGTCCGGCCGCCAGAGGAGACCATGGTGGCGGCGGCGGTGTGATCGCGGGGAGCAGCTGCTGGCGAAGCCTAAACGCCAAACCCTATGGGGACTCGGGAGGGATGTGTGCCGCGCGAGTGTTTTGGGAAGGCCGGGTACTACACGAGATTTTTTTTTGCGACTTCAGACAGGTGGCCCCCGTGGATTTACCGGCCAAAAATCGCTCTGACTGCCGATAAATCGCTCTGACAACCGATAAATCGGTCAGACCGATAAACACAGGGGATATGCGTTTATCTTACCGGTCAGACACCGATAAGCGATAAATCGGCCGATTTATCGCTATATCAGCCCATATTTTGAACAGTGGTATCTATCGCAAGTCGATCCTCCCGCTTCCGTTAACCCTAGCCACCTCCGCCTCGGGCCACCGCAACCTACCGCCGCCGCCGCCGCCGCCACTCCTCTCCCCACCGCGCCGCCCTCCCGCCGCGCCGCCCCTCCCAACCGCCGCCGCCGCGATCTGCTGCCGCCGCCCCAGCCGCTGCCCCCTCTCTCCGCCACCGCGCCTCCTTACCCCGCCGCTCCGCCGCCATGTCGTCCGCCTCCTCCAACCCCTTCGCGGTTGACCCTGCTGAGATCCGCGACATCAACATCCACACACGCGTTCCCGTCGTCCTCGACGCCTCCAACTCCACGTACTTCGCGTGGAAGACGTACTTCACGTTGCTCTTTTGCGAGAACAGCCTCATGGATCATGTGGACGGCACCTTCAACTCTCGCGACATGATGGACGACGCCGAGTGGATCGCCATCGACGCCACCATCATCCGGTGGTTCTTCACCACCATCTCCAAGGACTTGTTCCACACGGTCGTGAGTGCTGGCGACGACACTCGTGCCCTGTGGGTCAAGCTGAATGGCCTCTTCACCGACAACAAGCTTCAGCGGCACGTTTTATTGCAGCAGGAATTTTTTGACTGTCACCAGGATGACAAGTCCATTGATGACTACTGCCGCTGCCTGAAGACGTTGGCGGATGAGCTCCGCGACATTGGCGCCAAGATTGATGACGACCTCCTCTCAGCACTCTCACCGCCGGCCTCAATGAGGACTTCGGCAACACCTCCTCCAACCTCACCTTGATGCCGGAGCCCTCCTTCCCCAAGTTTGTGGCGTACTTGCGGTTGGAGGAGCGCCGAATGAAGGGAGTCAAGAAGCGTGTGCAGCATCACGCCCTCGCCGCCGGCACCTCCCATGGCGCCCCACCACCAGCCGCCCCACCCGCACCACGCCAGCAGCCGCCGCCTCCCGCGCCTCCGGGGTATTTCCCCCTACCGCCCGCGCCCCCCGCTCCTCCCGCTGCCCCCCAGCAGCCCGGTGGCGGGTGTCGCGGCAACCGTCGCGGGGGTGGCCGCAAGCAGCAACAGGCGCCGGGGGGGGGGGGGCCTCGTCAGCAGCAGCAGGTCACCCCTCCATGGACGTACGGCACCAACCCGTGGACTAGCGTCGTCCATGCGTACTCCATGCCGATCCCTCGGGCTCCCGCGCTTGTTGACGTATAATGTGCTGCCTAGTCTCTTCCATCAGATCAGTCTTTTGGTTGTATTGGCTAGAGCGTGCACTTCTACATGGTATCAGAGCCAAGAGGTCTTGAGTTCAAGACCAGCCCGCTTTCGGTCCACGTTTAGGCCAGAGGAAGCCACACATGAGGGGGAGGTGTTGACGTATAATGTGCTGCCTAGTCTCTTCCATCAGATCAGTCTTTTGGTTGCATTGGCTGGAGCGTGCAATTCTACAATCATTTTCTACATGCTCATTGCGTCCTGAGAGCTTGGGGTTCGGTCCAAGAGCCTGCAACGGGAATGAGTTTTATCACTTCTAAGATGAAGAGATAACTGCTCTGGAAGAAAATCTCCAATCATGAGTACAATATTAAGACCAGAACAAAACTGAAAATATATACTATCATCCAGAAAGAACAGTAGAATTCACATAACAATTCCTCTGTGTAATACATTCATCTGTAACAACCAAAAGTTAACGACATTTACTTCCTAGCTATGGAAATTCACCAAGAATCTATCAAAAAGGCCCTACTGTTGTAGCTAAGTTTGACAACTTGAAAAAAAGGCCCAGCGTCGCCTCACCCAGGGTGAGTTGGGAGCGTCCCCAACTCTAGCGCCGCCATTCCATCCATCCCCTCCCCTCTCGCCTACGCCACCGCCAGAGGACTTTTGTATATGTCGATATTACTATATTGGACAACTGATTAGACAGAAAACAAAGAGTGACAAGCACAAACTGCATCGTTGCTTTTAAACAAATAGCATGTGCTTTCAATTTGACTAATAGTATATATCATCGTGTATCTTTGAATATGTTGGGAATTAGCGCACACTCAACGGTGATCTGAAACACTGTAGCGAGAGTAAAATTACCTCTATGCAACTAACTCACGGATCATTGCTCATTCAGGGAAGCCAAAATTTAGGACGATATGAAGTAAGTTCTGCCAGCCAAAACTTAATACTTCCTATAAGTTTCGCTAGTGCGACACTACACCTCAGACATCCATCTCAAAATGTTTAGTCCCAGGCAAAAATACACAGAACAATAGGAAAATATCCACAGAGATGAACCCTAATACTATATTTTTACGTGCAAAACCCTTAAGTTGAGGGAGAAACCATGGGTTAAAGCCACCCAAATCTTGTTCCACTATAACCAAATGGTGAAGTACAACATGTTCTTCTCTAGATTGCACTAGAGGCTCTCATACATCAAGATTTAACAATCTTGGATTGCAACACCAAGATTTGGGGCTTGAGAGCTAAGGATTGGGGTAATCTCACCAAAGATGGTGGAATCACAACTTGAAGAGGACAAGATAGTGGATATGGACCATCACAAGCTTAGGGATGAACTCCCTTTGCTTGCTTGCAAGATCTTCCTTCAATCTTCCTCTCCAATGGAGGATATACTGATATATGATGGCTGATTGTCACATGATGCTAAAAAGTAGACTACCAAGCAAATATTTCGATGGCTAGCATTAGATAGCATTAACCAGACATCGTATTCAGATTTAGGTAATTCCTCTTGCTTGGATAAACGAAATTCATCTGAATATCGTATTCAGGTTAAGATAGCATTTTAATAAACCAGTTCTGGAGTTTATTTTCCTAGATGTCGCTCCAGAATAAGTAATCCGTTTAACTTGAGAAAGATAAATGGCAAACGAGCAAATACACAACCCGTGTTGTTTGGATTATTCGTTCTTGCACATACATTTACTATTTTTCTTTGGTGGGGACATTTACTGTTTAGCTAGTAGAATGCCTTGTTCAGTACTTAGATTAGTACTGTTTAGCTAGTAGAATGCCTCGTGAGCAGCATAGTATTTTATCACTAGTGCAAAAAGGGCCATTTGTCCCGATTGGGGAACCGGGACTAAACGGTCGATACAAATGCCATACACCATTAGTCTCGGTTCTTATACCAACCGGGACAAATGTCCCTCCACGTGGCAGTTGCGGCTTGCGCTGGCAGGGGGGCCTTTTGTCCCGGTTGGTAGCACCAACCGGGACAAATAAGCTTCCACGCGTCAGCACTTCAGGGGTTAGGGTTTTTGTTTTTTTT
>LR738715.1:862623610-862636488 GCA_902687465.1 Secale cereale | reverse complement strand
GGGGGTTGTGGGTTTTGTATGGTTAATTTAGGGGTTTCATATATTGTGTTACCTAGCTAATAGAGAGAAGTGTCCTCTCTTATCTCCGTGCATGCTGATATAACAATGCATCATCATAATTAATAATAAATCATCATCGTCATTGTCATAATAAAAAAGTCGTACCCAGCATATCATCGTCATCTCACAACTTCTACTCGTTCTCATAATAACAAGTCCTGCTCATTATCATCATCATAGTCATCTAACAACTTCTTAGCACATGATCATAAGTAGCTAGACTTAATTAAGTACACCCTCTAAGGTGAAATAGCATAAAATAAGATAGGCCCTGACTCTCCATTATGGAGAATGCAGATTATCATGTCTCCAATTCTTGGCTTTCTCACAATGTCACTTCCATGTATCTCCCTACGACTGACCATACATTTCTTCCAATCTTTGATTGTCAAGTCTTCATTGGATTTAGAAATCCTGTATGGACAGTTATGTGTAGGATGATGACCTGACAAGTACGGTAATAAGCTCATAACATTGAGGTGACCTTTCCGAAACATTAGATGAGGCACACAATCCATAGGGATTTTCTATTGAAAAACATAGTAATAACTTCGTAGTTAGTAATGTACTTAATTTAGTTTTAGAAGAATTTATGCAAATTAAAGATGATCGGCCACAAATCTTACCATGACATCTCCATGGATGTTACCGTAGCTCAACACGTGCACTTGTGGCACGTATTGACCATAATGTGCAGGAGTTTTAGCATAGGTATTGTAACGCTCAAAATTAGAAAGTAACGAGACAAGATGATTTTTCTTCTGACAAGTTAATTCCGCACTATCAGTGTAGTGGGTTCTGTCTAGCATCTTCCGTACATTTCTTGAAGAATGGAAATAAGCTGTTAATGCAAATAAGCTGTCAATTATTTTGAAAGACACAACATAAATTACTTAATAAATATGTTTGATAAACTCACATAGAGGTAGAACAGGAAGCGTATCAACAAGGACCCACATGCCATCGTCATCATCACCAAGGTCAAAGGTGACATACATACCCTCCTGAAAATCATATGCCTTGCAGAGTGCTATCCAGTTGGAGCAACCAAAATGGGTTACGCTCTCCGAATTGTATAGCTTTACAAGAAAATCATAATCATGATGGGGCCTGAGATGAATTTGCTTTGTTTCCATACTTTCATGATCTTCAAAATCCAGATGCTTCAAGACATAGCGTCTTGCATGGCATGTGATAAGCTAGTCGAATTGTAAAAGACAAAAATTACACATTGAAAAGAAGGCATAAGTCATGCTCAATTACCAAACAAGACTTGTCGTGTTGCATACCATCTCAAAATTGAAGGCCTCATCGAGCTTAACACTGAAGCATCGATCGTCTACCAGGTGTGGCCTATCGTACTGACCCCGGTCGTCGCCACACCAGTCGCACGCTGGGATCATATCGTCATCGTCAGACGACGACATTTCCTACATATTATAGCACAAGTCATGCCAAAATTCAATGGTTGAAAATATAAACAAAAACATTTCAAAATATCTTAATTATAGGACTCATATATATTGACATGGAGATTTGGTTGGACTCCAGTTTGAGCATTCAATAAGCAAAAATAAATCATCTCTTGCGTCCGTACATCGTCGAATATTATCACTAATATAATACATCTCGAATAGTATCATAGATATAGCATCACTAATTAATTAATACAGCTAAAACCCTAGCGAACGACGGGTATCGGCGCGGGCGGTGGACACCCAAAGAGAAGGAACCATCACAGGATCATAGCTCCAGTGAGATCCCTGAAGAACCTGCCATGTATTGTCGAACCTGCCCTCCAACGCAACCATGTAGAGACGGACATGTTCGTCCTCCTCGCTGACACGATGACGTACAACCTTCGCGGGATCCTCAAGCCTCTGCACCATCACCGGCCCGCGCGCCCGCCACCAAAGAAGGTTAGGGTCAATAACGGGTTGGCTCCTCATCAAGTTGCGCCCACCGGAAGGAAGCACCTCCCAATACCAGCCCGGCGGAGCCTAGTCCCGAACATGACGCCTCTGATCAAGCAGGCCTCCGTTGAGTCGACGACGAGGATGCGGGATAGGCATCGTCGACGTCGATGCGGGAATAATTGCTTGGACTAAAAGAATAAACTAGTTCTATTAATTTAACTAGTTCAACTAATAAACACTTACTATAAATAAAAATGAACTAGTTCTATTAAAATTAAACTAGTTTTACTAAGAATAAAAACTAGTTCTATTAATTCAACTAGTTCAACTAATAAGCACTTACTATAAATAAACTCAACTAGTTCTTACTAAAAATAAACTAGTTTTACTGAAATTAAACTAGTTTTACTAAAAATAAACTAGTTCTATTAATTCAACTAGTTCAACTAATAAGCCCTTAATATAAAAAAATGAACTAGTTCTTACTAAAAAAACTACATTCTATCACTAAAACTATAAAAAAACTATGAAAACAGAAAATTCATCTAACATTTGTGTATATAACTAAGTAATATTTTTAAAATTCATCTAAAATTTGTATAACTAAAACTAAATTTACATATATATACATCATATGGCAGAGAGGAGGGAATTGGGGGCCGGCGGCGCTCACAGGTCGACGGCGTCAGGGCACGGGCACGGGCGGCGCGGGCAAGGCCGCGGGGGCAGACGGCGGCGAGACGATGGGTGCGGGGACGTCGGCGGGGCCAGACGGTGCGACGACGATGGGCACGGGGATGGCGACGACGAGGCAGCAGGGCGACGGCGGCGGGGACGGCGACGGCGAGGTCCGGTAGAGGCGAGAGGTCGGGGCAGAGGCGGCGACGGCGTCGACGGCGAGCTCGATCGGTGGGCAGTCTGGCGGCGTGGGGGGGGCAACTGACAATGGAAATCTGAAAATCTCCCTAGTGCTGCTTATATAGCAGAAGTATTGGTCCCGGTTCGTGGCACCAACCATGACCAATGTCACCTTTAGTCCCGGTTCGTATCACCAACCAGGACAAAAGGCCAGTTTTCAGCAGCCCAAAGGGCGGGAAAAAGAGGCCATTGGGCCCAGTTGGTGGCACCAACCGGGACTAAAGGGGGGCATTGGTCCCGGTTGGTGCCACAAACCGGGACTAATGAGCACCTTTAGTCCCGGTTGGTGCCATCAACCGGGACCAACGTCCTAGTGCTGCCCGCGTCGCGGCCAAAAGTTTAGTCCCACCTCGCTAGTTGAGAGAGCTCGAGAGTTGTTTATAAGCGTTGCTGCGCGCACCCTCTCGAGCTCCTCTCAACTGCAGGCTTTCGTGCCTAATTGTGAGTGTGTGCCTGTGGTCCTACTAGGCCTAATGCGGGCCTGAATCTTGGCCCATTGTTGGGTTTCTAGTCGTATTCAGGCCGTGGCGGTCCTGTAGGAGGCATATTTTTAATTTTTTTACCATTTTTTTCCTTTGTTGTTTTATTTTCTAATTTTGTTTCTACTTTCAACAAAATACTTACTGTTGCTATTTTTATTTATTTTATTAAAGTTTATTTATTTTACTTTATTATAGTTTATTTTTATTCTACTTATTTATTTTATTTTATTTTTTGCTTTTTCGTTGATTCCTTTAGCTATTAGAGTTTCATTAAAGTTTTCTACTCCCTCCGTTCACTTTTATAAGGCGCCGAGCAAAATCTAGTACAAACTCGCTAGGTCGCGCACAAAAAACGCGTTTTCCATTTTTACCCCGTGTCGGTCGGGGACACGGAAGCGAAACACTCGCATCCCTCTCTCACTCGCGACTCACCCGCATCTCTCCCTCACGCATCGCCGGCGCCGGCGCCCTCTTCCTCGCCCTCTCTCACCCGTGCCACCTCTCCCCGAGCTCCTTCCTCGCTCGCGTCGCTGGCGCCCTCTCCCCGCGCGCTTCGCCGGCGCTCTCTTCCTCTCACTTCTCTGTCTGCATATTTAAAAATGGGATTTTTCCCCTCCGGCTCTCCGATCTTGAGCGGCGGTGCTCGATCTGCGAAGCTACTGCTAATGGTCGCCTGCCCGGAGCTGCTGCTGCCCGGATCTGGTAGCTGCACCGGCAGATGTTCTTCTTGAGCTGGGACCGCTTGTTGGTTTCGGCTGGAAGAGGGAGGAGGCGATGCCGGCCAAGTACCTGCAGGCGTTGGAGAGGAGAGGCGACCGGAGCTGACCAGCGTCGACTGCGCGTGCCTCATCCTCACCGGAAACGTGCCCTTCGGCCTCCCCATCAGCCGCACCCTCGCCATTTCCCTCCCCAAGTTTTGCAAGTCCCTCTTCGTCCAGCTCATGTGCAGAGGTATGTGTTCCACCTAGAGCAATTTCTTTCCAGGGAACCAACTGAACTCCGATTAAGCAAGCAAGTTCTTGTCCGTTCCATTCTTTGTGGTTTGCAGATACAGTGACGCAAATCCCAGCTGCACGTAATTCTTCTTGCTTAACCTGCCACTGCCATTGTACAAGTGAGTGTACATTACTGAATCTAATTGACACTGCACTATGAACTTGCAGGGCCACGCACCTGCTTTTGCTTGCTGGAGTATAAATGAGTCGTCAGTGGATGAGACGGCGACGCCACCAGTGGTTGAATCACCGCCCACCATTCCCACAAGAGGCTTCTCCCCCCAGGTTGCTGCTATCTTCTCACCACACCTGCACCTGCACATGCTTTTGCTTGCTGGAGTATAAATTGGTCGATATAAAGTGTAGTCTGGATAGTTGCTTGATATAAAGTGTACTCCACAACAAACTCTGCTTCAGCAAAAAAGAACTCGGGCTCTGTTTTTTGGAGAATAAAAAATGAAGGAGAAAGGTTGTGATGTTTTGCATCGCCTAGATGTGACAGTCTTGGCATTCCATAATTTAACCCAACTGAATAATGTTTTGCATAATTTAACTCAACTGGAAGAGTTGATCAACATGAATTGTTTTCGGAGTAGTTCATCGACAGTACGTTGAATGTTAAAAATTCAGTTAAGCAGGCATGATACTCCTATTCTTGGAGTAAAAATTCAGCTACAAATTCAGTTAAAGAGCTTTGCATCTCTGTTTTATTGCAAGCAAGTTTGCATCTCATTTTTCTTGCAAGCAAGTTTGCTGCAATGTTTGCAAGTTTGCTACTCCGTCTATCTCATTTTTCTTGGAGTAGGATTATCTATCCGTCTATCTATCTACTGGAGTATCTATCTATCTATACTGGAGTATATATCCCAACAATAAATACTGGAGTATATATTCTTTGCTTCAGCTCTCTTCTTTTCCAACAATAAATGCTGGACTATATATTCCAATATATAGCAAGTACTCCAAGTTTAAGCTGGAGTAGCAATATATAGCATAATATATAGTGTGTGGCAACAATAATATAGACTCCAAGCACACACATAAACACATACTCCAACAAACTGGAGTAGAATACACAACAAGTACACACAGAATACACAACAAACTGGAGTAGAATACACAACAAGTACACACAGAATACACAACAAACTGGAGTAGGATCAGCGTCCAAGCATCTCTAGTGCCATTGCATACACTTCAGGAGGAACTGAGATCCAGGGCGGTAGCAGTTGTAGCCTTTCTAGCCTGTCCTTGTTCATGTGCGGGATTTTGTATTTATTGGCTCCACCATTCTTCATTACTTCGACCATGCAAGTCTGCAGAGTTATGAATACCCTGTTAAGTTTTGAAACTTCATATCCATCGAACTCCTCTTGAACACCTTTAATCAGCTCTGGAATAGTTTTAGGACATTTGCAGTCTGTTAGCGACTGAATTGAGCTGAAGAACCCAAGGTCCAGGGCGTTCATGTCCGGAGAATTTGGAGGCTGATACATTATTCTAATGTCCAGGCCACTTTCGTCCACAGCTTCTGCGAATGATTGATCATTAGGTAGGATATGTGTTCTTGCGTTGTCTTGCTGGATAAAAATGGGTTGTCCATCATCATCTGCAGGCCACGATGCTTGAATCGCTGGCACAACCTTTTGTATAATGTACTCTCTCATCACATCCCTCGTCACTATGACAGGCTTTGTTTCCAATGTTCCTTTTTCCCTGTTCTTGCTTCTTTTTGCTGCTGCAGTCACTCTCACGAATGGCCATACCCCAATTTTTCCGGAGAATGTCATGTTCCCATCTTCATCAAACCGCGGTCTTGCTACCGCTGTGAGAAACATCACCTTTCCAATAGAGTTTTTGACAGGTCTTTCCGGGTCCTCTTCGTCAGGCAACAGATAGTAGTTCCTTTTTTTCTTGGTCATGGAGAACCATTTCTCGTCGATGTGAACAATATTATGCATACTCCTGAAACTTGGGCTTACATCTCCTAATGTTGCCTCATCTAGCATAGAGAGGCAAAAATCCACTCTATCTCTCTTATTTTTCTCTGTCAGTACCGGCTTTACCCTGTTGGAGTGTCTCCTTATCTTATTCAACTTGAACTTCTTGTATAGTGTAGTAGGGCTTACACCCAGTGCCTTGGCTAGTGATCGAATAGTTGACCTCTTGTTTAAGGGAATTGTGGGAATGAGAGATAGGATGTCATCATAAGGTTTTCTTCCACAATTTCCCTTTCTATTGTTTGAAACATCCACCTCCTGGCCAAGGCCTTTCTGTGTCATTGCTGTCTCCCATATTCTTTGAATAACTCGAACATGTGCTCCAAATATTGCAGCCACGTCCTTCTTATCAGTTCTCTTGAACTTGCCTCCTCTACTCTTATGGAGGGTTTCCAAGGACATGTAAGCGGCATATCTCTGTGCATCAGTGAGCCAATTCCTTTGCCTTAGTACTCCTACAATAGCAATAGAATAAGAAAGTTAATTATTACAAGAATATTACATATTGGTTGTTGGAAATGTAAACAAGAGGTCAATAACAACAATAGCAATTCCATAGGAGTATTGCTTTTTTTCAGAAAAATCATAGGAGTATTGCTTGTTGTAAATATAAACATAAATGTTGCTTGCTGAAAATATAAATGTAAACTGAATATGAAAATATAAACTAAACTTTGCTTGCAAGCAAGCAAAATATACTCCATGATTGACGTGTGTTGCTTGCTGAAAATATAAATGTAAATGTTGCTTGCTTTCTTTCCTTCTTTCTAGTATGCCTTGTGTACCATGAATTAGTTTACATTTTAGTGGAGTAATCCTTTTCAGCCTTCCATAGAGAAGATTATGATATCAGCTTGATTTGATTTAGCCATTTTGTTAGTGTTGAATAACTTGTACTCCTACAATCTAATTTAATTCTGGTTTCTACACAGGAGCTATATTGTTTTCATGTTGTGTTCATGAGCTGTATTAAAGGTCTTGTTATTCATTTTTACTTTGAAAATTTATTGGTGGTCTTGAATATGTTCTGCACAGTGCACATATGTTGGATTAGATACTGTTTACTACATGAACAAGATATTTAGAGTCTTAGTTAGTGAGGTGCTAATCTGATTCACTGCTAATTCTTGGGTTCAAGCTTTCTGCTTTCTCTATGTACTCATGAATATTTCTACTCGCTCTCTCTCTCTCTCTCTCTCTCTCTCTCTCTCTCTCTCTCTCTAGTATGTACACATCTCCCCTTTCCCTAGCAAAAAAGAGAATGCTCTAACTAGTCTAGACCAAGTGGGGGACATCACACCCACCTGTCAGGTTTATGCTGATAGTATGATTATTTTTTTGAGGTTTACGACTGCTAGTATGAAAATGGAGTACTGTATAAGTTTGCAAGAATTTCAAATGGAGTACTCCAAATATGCATATTGTTAAAATGAACACTAGGAGTACTCCAAATATGCATTCTGTTAAATATGAAAATGGAGTATAATTCTGCAAGAGCATTAGGATTTCAACATTGATGAGAAATGGAGTAGAATTCTACTGATCACTATGCACAATTATACTCCATTATAATGTTGAAATCTTAGCAATCCCTTTCTTCTCTGTTATGGACACAATATGCACAATTATACTCCATTGGTCACTCATCCTGATAATGTTCAACATCAAGGTTACCATTTTGACCAGCAATGTTGCCTTTTTCTTCAGGTTCTCACAATATGCACAATATGTTATTGCTTAGCGATTCTTGATGTTGAAAATGGAGTAGAATGTTAAATGAAGATTAACAGAAATTATACCTGCATTTTGACCAGCTGTGTTGCCTTCTTCTTCAGGTTCTTCGTTGCCTTCTTCAGGTGGAGTGAAATTGAGGTCTGGGACTACCATGATTTATATTGAGCAAATGATTTGCTGCTGTTGCCGTTGAGAATCTGCTGCTGTTGCTTCTGTTGAGGGCCAATGATCTGCTTCTGTTGCTGTTGAGAATCTCCTGCTGTTGCTTCTATTGAGGGCCAATGATCTGCTATTGTTTCTTCTGTTGAGAATCTGTTGCTGAAGGCAAGGAGCTACAGTTGAGGATCTGCTACTGTTGCCAGGGGACAAGCCGGCAAGGAGCACCGAGCCTGGAGGTGGTCATGCATGGGAGGAGCTCCTAGTCTTCTCCCCTGGCCCCAGGCGAGCTAGACCTTGCTGGCGACACGGGGAAGAAGGGGGACGGTTCTGGGCCAGCTTGACCTTGCCGGCGAGCTGCTGCTGGGGCCGACGGCTGGCGAGGTGCCCTCCTGGGGCCGGCGGCGAGGTGCCTGGATGAGCAGGAAGCTGAGCGGCGAGGAGGAGATCCTAGGCGGAGGAGAATCTGGGCGCAGAGGAGATCCTAGGCGGAGGAGAAGCTGGGCGGCGAGGAGATCCTAGGCAGGGGAGAATCTGAGCGCGGAGGAGATCCTAGGCGGAGGAGAAGCTGGGCGGCGAGGAGATCCTAGGCGGAGGAGAATCTGGGCGAGGAGGAGATCCTAGGCGGAGGAGAAGCTGGGCAGCGACGGGCGGCGACGCACTGGGAGAAGCTGGGCGGCGACGCACTGGGAGATCCCGATGGTTTTTGAATTGCAAATCGATCCAAGGGTATAGTTGTCCATTACCTATTTTTTGGGGCTGTCGGAAATTTCCTTCCGCGACCTACAAAAGTGAACGGAGGGAGTAGTTCATTCTTTTGATTTATTATTTTTGCTATTAGAGTTTCATAAAAGTTTTCCAGTTCATTCTTTTTTATATTAGTTCATTCTTTGAGCTAAATGACCGTGAAATTGAAAAACATTTCAAATGAACTCTGAAAAGGTTGAAAGTTGGCATGGTATCATCCTTTCAACCACATAGCATGTGCAAAAAAGTAGAGAGGGTTACGGCAAAAACTGGATGCACTTCGTGTACAAAACATACAATCTCTTTCGAGGTATCAGGATTTCAAACGAGAACTCGTGTGTTACAAAGGGATTTCATTTTTTTTTGAACTTATTTGAACTACAGACTTTTTCTGTGTTCGTGGATGCACCATTCAAAGCAACATCATCAATTTTCAACCATTTCTGACTTCATTTGCTATTTTTCATGCATTTACTGAATTTTTTGAGCTAAATGACCCTGAAATTGAAAAGCATTTCAAATGAACTCTGAAAAGGTTGAAAGTTGGCATGGTATCATCCTTTCACCCACTTAGCATATGTGCAAAAAAGTAGAGAGGGTTACGGCAAAAACTGGATGAACTTCGTGTACAAAACGGACAATCTCTTTCGAGGTATCAATATTTCAGACGAGAACTCATCTGTTACAAAGTGATTTCATTTTTTTGAACTTATTTGAACTACAGACTTTTTCTGTGTTCGTGGATGCACCATTCAAAGCAACATCATCAATTTTCAACCATTTCTGACTTCATTTGCTATTTTTCATGCATTTACTGAATTTTTTGGGCTAAATGACCCTGAAATTGAAAAGCATTTCGAATGAACTCTTAAAAGGTTGAAAGTTGCCATGGTATCATCATTTCACCCACATAGCATGTACAGAAAAGTAGAGAGGGGTTACGGTAAAAACTGGATGCACTTCGTGTACAAAACCATTACAGAACATCATGGATAGATAAATGATGAAATTAATATAAGTTCATCATCACATGCCAATCAAAGTACATGCATATCTCTAGAGCATCTAATTAAACCATACATTGAAACTATGTAGAACATTTCAACGCAACAACAAATGCGATCATAATCGCAAGCAAGGTAACAATTGATCCAACGGCATAATGATACCAAGCCTCGGTATGAATGGCATATTTTCTAATCTTTCTAATCTTCAAGCGCATGGCATCCATCTTGATCTTGTGATCATCAACAATATCCGCAACATGCAACTCCAATATCATCTTCTCGTCCTCATTTTTTTTAGTTTTTTCTTCAAGTACTTGTTTTCTTCTTCAACTAAATTTAACCTCTTGACAATAGGGTCCATCTTGATCTTGTGATCATCGACGGCTTCCGCAACATGCAACTCCAATTCCATCTTCTCCTCCTCCATTTTTTTCCATTTTTTTCTTCAAGGAAATGTTTTCCTCTTCGACTAAATTTAACCTCTCCACAAGAGGGTCGGTTGGAATTCTCGGTTCAACTACCACCTAGACATATAAAAACATCTATGTCTGGTTGGTCGGCATAATTGTCATAAACACTAAAACAAATAGTTATAAATTAAAGATAATATACCACATCCAAATCGTAGACAGGACGAGGGCCTACGTGGGCGGATATCAAAACCGTCGCACTATATAATAACAAGCAATAATAAACGTAAGAAAATTGGACAAATATCTATCTAAAGCAATAATAACAAGCAACAATAAAAATAAGAAAAGCATGGACATAACAAGAGGCTCACCACGGTGGTGCCGGTGACGAGATCGGCAGTGAAGACGGGGACAGAACGTGACGGACCGCTAAACCTAGACAAATCTCGGAGAAAATGGAGCTTGGAGTTCGAGCTTCGAGAGGAGAAAAGCTTAACTAGTGTGACTCGGACATTTCATCGAACACCTCATGTACATATGAGGTGAGCTAGCTAGAGCACCACAGCTCCCCCCGGCCGGCCAAAAAAAAACAGAGCAGAGGAAGTGGTGGGCGAGGGGTTATATATAGGAAACTCATTGGTCCTGGTTCGTTTCAGGAACCGGGTCTAAAGGTCACCCATTTGTCCCGGTTCTACACACGAACCGGGACCAATGGGTCTGGGCCAGGAGCGAGGCCCATTGGTCCCGGTTCGTGCATCGAACCGGGACAAATGGTCCCAGACCAACCGGGACAGGTGCCCAACGAGGCCCGGCCGACCCCCTGGCCGCACGAACCGGGACGTGTGCACCCATGGGTCCCGATTCGTGGATGAACCGGGACTAATGAGCTCGACAGGCCCGAACCAAAGCCCTGTTTTCTACTAGTGTATTAGCAACTTTGGATCCCAAATGTTTCACTGATCCAAGAGAGATCCTAGTTAATTAGGATGTCAAACATGAGATCCAGCCGGCAAGGCAAGCTAGATTAATTCTCGCCACTATATTCAACATAACCTCCCATTAACAAATGATGACTCATTGGTATCTGGATTTGTGCTACCAATATATACTTGCAGAGCTCGTACAGGTCCATTAATGTTTAATTCTGTTAACTACATCACTCTCCTAAGATCGGGAACAGTACTCACAAAATCATACTAGTGTATAAAACTCTGTATCTCTAGTGTGTGTGTGTCCGCTATAGTTCACTGAATTTGATCTTTCTTGCTTTTTTAAGTGACATATAAATACTAATGTTTGTTTCTAGAATTTAAGATTGACAAAAAAGAGCTTTGCACCTGGTCTTGATCTAATTTCTCTATGTTTATACTGGAATTCTGATTCACTCCTTTGTAGCATTGCTATGTGTATCTAGTTAGTTCAGTTTTTGTGGCGCAATCTTCTGAACAACAAGAACAGAGTAGCTATTGTTAAATAAATTCGTTTGCCATTGCCCATTTATTTTCTTGGCATAAATCTTCAATTGTGAGCATGGACAAAAAATTGAATAGCAACTAATTAGATGGTAGCTATTATTGCAGCATGTTTTACTTCAGCAGGAGGTGCCCATTGGTTTTTTCTTATGTCGACTTCTGAAAGTTATTGCATAGCCACCAATTACATAGTTGCATCATAGCCCACTGCCCATTCATATTTTTTTCTTGTGTCTACTTTTTAAAGTTATTGAAACTAAAGAAGATAAACCATGAGAAAAAGACTGCATTTGCTACCCACTTTGTTGCTAGTAGGACCAGCATGAACATAGAACCATTTGCTTATCTAGCTTTACTATCAATTGATGAGTAGTTTCGCAATTATGTGACATCCTTTGGACGTTTTCTTTCCAAATTATGTTTCTACTTGTAAATTAGTTTATTCTCGTACTGCTTGAGCTAACTTCTTCATGTGTATTTCTTTGCTTGTAATGTACTTCCTTCGTAAAAGCATTTAGATTACTATTTTAGTGATCTAAACACACTTATATTTCTCGACGGAGGGAGTAGTTCCTTAATAACATGGGGCTGCGGCAGCGAAGACGATGACAACATCAACACGGGGCTGCGGCGGCGACGATGATGAAGACATCGACACGGGGCTGCAACAACAACGATGGCGACTACTACATCCAGATGACACTGCAACAACGACGGCCACTACTAGATGTCATGTATGCGTCTCGGCGGTCTACCTCTCCGCTAACCCGGTGCATCATCGACGGACCAACCATATTGAGTTGGATATTCATTTTGTTCGGGAACAGGTGGCCCTTGGCCATATTCGTGTTATACACGTCCCTACTTCCCAACAATTAGTCGATATCATGACCAAGGGCTTGCCTACATCGTCATTTGAGGAGTTCCGGTCCAGTCTTTGCGTCAGCCCCGGTGCCGCTTCGACTGCGGGGGGGGGGG
>LR738715.1:862592703-862622150 GCA_902687465.1 Secale cereale | reverse complement strand
ACATCACATAAAGGGGCTTATAAAGAAAAGTAAATAACAAAATGCCACAGTCGGACGTCTGAGCGACATCACATAAAGGGCTTATAAAGAGAAATAAATAACAAAATGCCACAGTCGGACGTCTGAGCGACATCACATAAAGGGGCTTATAAAGAAAAGTAAATAACAAAATGCCACAGTCGGACGTCTGAGCGACATCACATAAAGGGCTTATAAAGAAAAGTAAATAAGTCGCGGTGAATATCCAGGAGGTAGAACCGTCCCAGGGATACTCATTTATTCCAATAACCCAAATGGTTAGTCCACAATAATAATCGGGATTACCACATATCGCAGATCATAGTAAATGTTCCGATTTAGTAGTTTTCCTCCGAAGACCGACACTATGACCGACACTCGACCCATCCCAGACTGTAGTCCTTAACCATGGACACGGCTATTCGAATAGGTTTGATATCTCTGCATAGGGTGTACTCTTTACCCACGAATAACGGTTCTCTTTAGTCCATTGGAACTAATTCCGTCTACGATCTTTTAGTCAAGAATCCACCTAACTTGCACACACCAGCTTAACTTTACTTGTGTCTGGAATCACCCACGACACCTGATAAGCAAACTCTGAGTGGGGAAGCTACAACCTCGCGTAGCATGGGATCAAATTTTTATCGCGCGCTCTAAGGGGTGTCCCCCCTCTCGGTCCCAACCGGAAACACCAATGCCCCCTGACCAGGTGGCATGCCTACCGGATGCACCCGGTATCTTCCACCATGGCCTCTTTGTACGGTGTGTGCCAAGAAAGGGGTTGACAACTGACTAAACCGTACCCTACCAGCGGCAGGGACAAGTGGTAGTACGAAACAAGTATGGGGGTTACTGGAGCAAGACTCGATCTATGGTCGACTCGGGAGGTTTATGTATTCCCTGTATGGTTGGTACCACAATGCTTTTCATAGTTTCCTGACAGGGTCACCACCCCTCATGCTACATCCTTCCTTACTACACATCCTCGCCACAACGAGATGTCAGTCACGTGGTCGGTTCACCGGAACACAACCTTCCTTCAGACTCCATCCGAACTATCACCAGGCATATGTGGCACGAGAAGTGGTTACTGTCACCAATATCACATACATAACAGAGAAAGATTTTTCACCATATGTAGATATGTAAGAGTATGACTTCCACATGGAATAACGTTACTCCATTTTTGTATATTGATGGATTTCATATATTTTAGCAAACAACACATAACATATGTTAAAACGGGGTTCAAGATGCTTGCCTTCAAGTAGAGGGGAGGAGAAAATGCATTCCAAATTTCTTTTTGGAAATTTTCTCCCTCTTCAAAATCTTCGGGGAATGTGCCTCCACTTAAACTGGTGGGCGGGGACAAGAGGGGCTCGAAATATTAAATGAAATAAATATATTCTTGCATAAAAGTGATCTAACAACATCACATGACATCTCCAATTTTTGGTTGGAAATTTAAATAAATTTATCAAGTGGTTGCAGTTCAAATGGGACCCTAAAACTAAGGGAAACCATTTTTAGAGAGAAGAAAAAAGGGAGACAATTACATAATTAATTCTACTGATATAAGAAAATTTAATGAGTGAATATGAGAGTCTAACATTAATTGGAAAGTTTTCACTAGTGGTAAAAACTCCAACATACAAGGAAAGGGATGGTCCTGAAATCTAAAGGAACATCCAGCAAAAGAAAATTTTAATTCCTGGCAAAATTTTAATTAATAAAACATGGTTAAATTTTTGGGGTGTTACAACAACTGCTGAGTGAGCGGTGCGGTGTGGTGTGGTTGGGAAGGTGAAGTGATGTTGACCAAACCCATGCATTATTATCTGTTTCTTTTTCCTATGGTCTATATTCCAGTAGTACTAAGTTTTTGTTAGGGACCTAGTACTGCTAAGCTAATTTGTAAATCAGTCCATCAACCAGCTGATTCTAGTTGATCGATCCTAGTAAGAAAATAAGCTGCTAGTTGAAAAGTTTTCACCATGTCATATAATGAGTACTTGCAAATAGTGGACACACATGAGGAACAAATTGTGTGTATTTTAGATTAATTTGTTTACACCGAAATGTAAGGGTTCTGGCAATAGCAATAATGTTTTGTTCTCTCTTGATCTGAATGCAAGTAGTGGCGAGGGGTTCTCTTTCGACCACACTCAGAAGAATAAGGAAATGTTGGTACAGACATGGCTAGACATCTCTTTTTAAAAACTTAGCAGAAATTACAGTTCTTTTAAGTTGGAAAAGAACTCGTAGATGTAGATACTGGATGGAAACTTGGCCTACTAGTTTCCATAAGAAAGCATCAACATTTTTTACCTGTGCAAAGATCACAAAATGAAACCATGTACAGTATTTTCGTAGAGTTCACAAATTATTTTCTTTTCTTTACTACAGGTTTTTTTTGGTTTTCAGGTAGCTTACCACATGAACCATGTGGTCTCTTTACTACAGTTCATATGCCAACCTTACGAAGTATATTAAAAAACATAAATTTTGATGCATCGAGTTCAGAAAGACAGGTAAATACCGATGTTATCACTTAGCATGAGTGGTTAGCTATACGGAAAGTTGTAGTGTAGCTCGAGCTCCCTGGTACCTTTTATCACAGCTGTATGTTCCTCTTGTGATTCGTGCAGCTGGGAGCTGCCCCGAGCCAGCCTCTGACTGCAGCAGCGTAATTAGCAGGAGTGGACATGACTAGGTGAACAATAATACTAGGTATAGGCTGCATGTGTCTCTTGTCCTAGACTCCTAGTCCGCGTGCATGTCTGTTTGTCCTTCCGCATGATTTGACAGCTTCTTTTTTTATGGCTGCATGTGTCTCTTTCATCCTCCATAGCCAACTGACATAGGCATGGGCTGAACCACTGTACACATTTTCTCCTCCATTCCACCTCATGCGTATCATTGACCTATCTAGACAAGAGAGAGAAGAGAGTGCGCTTCTTTTCTTAGAACGAGAGATGTGAGATGTGAGAAACAAAGGGAGAGGTGTTGATATGTATGAGAGGTAAGGAAGAGGGGCGGAGGTGCTGTGAGTGATAGAAGGGAGAGAGGTGTTGTGCATGAGAGAGAAATAAGCAGAGGGAGGTTAGAGGTGTTGTGCGTGAGAGAGAAAAGGAAGAGAGAGAGGTGCTTGTGAAAGGGAAAAGAGAAGGGAGAGAGAGGTGTTGTGTCTTGTGTGACATTGTTAGAGAGAAAGGAATGAGAAAAAGGAATGTGAGTGAGAAGGGAGAGAGATGGTGAGCGCAAGAGAGAAAGAAGCAGGCAGAGGTGATGTGCGTGAGAGAAAAGGAAGAGAGAGAAGGGAGCATTCCAACCATCTACATTGAGTTCCAACGTGGTAAGGCTGGTTGTAATGGAGAGTATCGTATACTAGTATCATGCACATGATACTAGTGTATGATACTACATCCGTAGTGCATAGTATCATATGTTAGAGCATGGTTAATAGAAACGCCGGCTACCGGCTGTATACAAGTGCCATGTCAGCAATAGCCTCTGTAAAAAGTAGGCTCGTGTAATAGGCTGGCTCTATATGAGCTGTTGCATGACCAGAGTAATCAATGCTTGCATGCATGGGGAGAAAGTAAAATACAATTGATTGGATTGTGAGACATAGGAGACTGTGAGCAGCCGGGCTAGCGCTGGCTTTGGGCCGCAAGCGAGCGGCTGTTTCTCGTGTCATGTGTTGCAGCCGGGCGACTGAGGAAGCGCTCACTCTCTTCTCTTCCATGCATTTAATATCCTCCAGCTCAGAATTTTGCTGATGTGGAATCACTTATAGCCTGCTGAGTAGGACTATTATACTTGCTCTTAGTATCATAGGATAGTCATTTATTGCCATGCATGACACATACTAGCACATCATTTAATATGATACGGTATCATAATATGATACTCAACCCCCTCTCTCTTCATTTAATTATATGTCACATCATCAAAATTGCCTAGTTGGCATCCATGATACTACATATATTACTCCCATTACGGGAAGCCTAAGTACCGAAGAGGAGAGGGAGAGGGAGTGGAGTGGAACCATTTTTTGAATTGATTGAAACCATTTTTTGAATTGATTGAAACCATTTTTTTAAATGAGTGAAATCGGTTTTGCATACATATGATTTTTTCTGAAATAAATGAAAATGTGTGAAATAAATATCATTTCACAGTGAAACAATTTTGTGTTTTATGAAAGACATTTCAAAGATAACATATATATATATAAGATAAAAATAGTTTAAATATATCCAAGATTGATCTTGTTCTGAAGATCTTGTCATCACGATCCCAAATATATAAAAAGTTTCAAAAATAGACATTTCGTTTAAAAGATATCAATCATTCAAAATATGAGAATGAAATTAAATGCATGTCAACTGTATGGAGAGAGAACCCATGCAGCGGTGTATGTGGTGAGAGAATGCATGCATGCATTGTTCTGTCTGACGTAAGTACAATTAGAGCTGACACTATCTAACGCAAGTACAAGTATAGCTCTGTTTAATCTGATGTATTTGCATATGAAAAGAAAGTGTATAAAATTTGCACGAATCTTGACGAAAGTGATGAGTGGTGGATAGCACCCCGGTACATCCCGGCACCGGTAAAAATACTTTTTCGAGTGGACCAGTATGTTACTAGTGTGTTGGCTTGCGGCTGTGTAGCCGGCCTGCCAGCCTCGGTTAGACTGCCAGGTACTCCATCCGTCTCAAAATTCTTGACTTCGATTTGTCTAAATATGAATGTATCTAGTCACGTTTTAGTGTTAGATACTTCCCTATCTAGATGAATCTAAGACAAGAATTTTGGGATGGAGGTAGTAGTTAACATGTTGCCTCCACCAGCCTCCTAACCTGCCAACCTCATTTCTAATCTGCCAACTTGTGAACCCTTGCAAGTAGCAGCTGTCTAACAATCTTTCTTGAAACAATTCCTTATTTAACACTATCTTAAATTCCGTTTCCTTATTTGACACTATAAAACTTTTTCTTCTTCATCTGACATCTTTCTTCACTTGCACACATCCATTCCAGTACTTTAACACACCAAATTGTGAATTCCTTTGAAGGTGCGAGGATGAGGAACTAGCAAGGCTCAAGAAGAAGCTCGACATGATTGAGCGCATGCGACGTCGTGACCTTGATTTGCGTGCCAGTGATAGTCGTGGGGGTCCTTAGATTTTTTGTGGTTTAAGGATCCATGATATGTTGTAGCGGCCGACATCACCTATCTGGCGAGGTACTAGTGTGATATCTGTATGATTTCAGATTCAAGAACCTGAGAAGGAAAGATTCTCGTCCACCTCCCCAAGCTACCAGCCGTCCTTTTGTAGCTTGCCAAAAGGCTGGCAATGCTAACTGTTGCCAATGGCAACCCTGCACTTTTTTTCTTCTTTTCAGTGTGTCACCCATTGCTGTTCCCAGATCTTTGGGGCAAAAATTATTGGGGCCAAAGACTATTAACAAACAGTGTCTTGGATTATTGCAACTAGAGAGGCTTTACTTGATATATATGATCTCCCCAAGCGTTAGCTAGGGCACATGCTTGGGCTATTATCTTTATCCTAGTAGTCACAATGATTCTGGTACTATTGTTTTTTTAAGGTCACCGGGGGAGGGGCAAAGCTCTCCACCTGAATCTTTTTTCTTTTTCTATTGAATCACACCCCTGGGAGGGGAGAGAGTTTTACACATGATAGAGAGGTAGGGGGGGCACACACGCCACACAGAACCCCTAGACTAACCTGCACATGAGAACGCGCGCAACCACCTATCTACGCACGGCCGATCGGCCACTTTCAGTCGGCCTTTCCAAAGGATCGAATCCTCCCGGCAGCACCCGAGCAAACGGGGCAGGGAAGGCTGAGCACCTCGGAAAACCACGACATTTCTGTGTTTCCACAGTTGCCAACAGCATAGGAGAGTGAAGGAGGCCTGGGCAGCCTCACCGGACACACCCCGCAGGTCGAGACCCTGAAGCGCCCCAACATGGTAGCCCTTCCCGACCACGTCGACCCCCACACTCAGCAAGAACGAACAGGCGAGGGGACAATCAAAGACCATGTGATCAGCCGTCTCGAGCGCATGCGCACAAATGGGGTTCTGCTACTATTGTTGTTGTCCAGCAATTTGCGTTATATTGCATCACATCGCGGAAATTGTCCATATATCGTCAATCACAACAAGGTACCTTATTATTCAACTCAAACATACATTCATTATAAAATTATAATTGAAAGTGATTTTGGTTCACCAATATTTGCAAGAAACACAAGTTCATGAAGGAATAAGGTGATTATGATACAGAAAGGATGATTAAAGAAGAGAGATACATATTCTCTCAGGCTTAGTCTTTGTCTAGGCTTGTCAATCTCACCGGCCCAGACCGCCATAATAGTATAACAGTGGAGGTGGTTGATAAGCCGCCGGCTGAGCCGCTTGATAGCTTTATGCTTCCTCATCATAATAATCTTCTCCTGGTTTGGACATCAAACAAAAATGGACAAGGAAGAGGTGCAGTTCAAACACAATATTTCCCGTTAGTAAGAAAGTGTGCTCATGTGGCCCTCCCACATTTTTAAAACTTAGGTAGCTATGCTTTTTCATTATAGGAGCATCGAAGTACTTGGACCCAGCAGGTGCTTCATAATAAATGGAAGTGTCAAGTATATTCAACTTAATGGCACGCACATGGATGTGTTTTTTTTTTGGCTCTGGGAGCATCTAATGAACAGTAAAATCAAAACAAAAGTTAAAATTCTGATTTTTCTTGTAGATGTTCATATTAGTGTATCATGTGTGCTTGACAATTTTCATGTCATATGGGACAGCAATGCTTCGTCAGTGAAAATAGAATTGACGTTCGACTTGTTTTTTGTTTGTTTGCATAGGTAAGAACACTTAAGCTTTTCACCTGCAAATTTGCATGTACCACTTGGGTGTGACAATGAACACATCTATTTTTTTAAATAACATTTTTAAAATCCATTTTTGGCATGCAAGAGTGTGTGGTCCCTAGAGCCAAAATGAATATCCACACACATAGTAGCAATAGCTCCACAACAAAGATTAAAACTTCTCCCTGCAGAAAGAGCAACATAAGCGCACAAATAGCCCCTAAATTATACATTCCATCAATCTGAGGATAAACACCCCAGATAAGAATATAAAGATCATGCATGTTAATAACAGCGTGTTCAAATTACCCAATAATCCACTGGATATAAACTAAGATAGGTACCTAAGTGCAGGATGCTGAATTGCAGACAACTTGCCTTCAGTGGGTGGCAATATAACCATACTCGTCATCTACTTTATGAATACTTCCCCACACAAGGTACATTTTTTTAAGCTACACCACACAAGGTACATGGATAGCCTCATAAACTTTTCTCCTACGAGCCTAACCATACATCCTAAGGGCCTGTTCTGGATCGCTCCCGCTCCAAACTTCTCAAAATCCGAGAGAGGAGCCAGCCCGAACGGTTTCGCTTCAGGAAGCTAAAATCGCAAAGCGGTCCTGGGCCGTAGTGCAATTTGGCGAAGCCAAGGTTTCCCAGCTCCACGTTTTTCCTGAATCTGAAGTTCTAGTATTTACGAGCAGAATGGCACCGCAAAAGATAACGCTTCGGCCGCCCTTTTCTTCCCGAATCTGAAGTGTGATCATTTTGATTTGCAAACTTATGCAACTGAAGGTTTTCTTGTATGACACCTGATACTACTTGGTGCCTAAACAAATTATAACTTGCTGCACATGTGCTCCTCATGGCTTGATTACTTCCCGGTATGGATGCAGCACATTCATATTATTGCCCTCCAAATGATCAGGTTCATAACTTTTCCCTGAATCCCTTTAGGGGTGCAGCACATTCATACTATATTTGTACTGGCTGAAAAAACAACCAATTTTCTTTTGAAGCACTGGACATTTACCTCTCTGGTTGTATTATATGAACTTATTGTATTATTACTGCATATTTGGTCTCCCTGTACTGTTGAAAAGCTCTCTGTACGTCTCTCTGTACTGAATAATCGGAGCAAAAACTCTTGTGGAAAAAATCTGGGCGCTGTTTTCAGCCCAAACTAACATAAAGTGATGTAGCCCAGCCCATTATTGTGCACTGTTTTAGCCTCTCTAGAGCCAGGGGCCGAAATGGGCTGCCTCCAGCTAGCCAACAGGGGCGCCCAGCAGGCCTAGCGAAGGGAGAAGCGCTGTTAGCGCCGAACGCTTTTCTTTTCGCCAGATGAAGCATGCAGTTTAGTGTCTCAGAGCATGAGCCATTCAAACGGCCTCGGTTTTCCCCTAGGCGAAAAACCATAGGGTTTCGATCTCTTACGGCGATCTACGCCGGAATCTATCCTTGGCCCGTCGTGCTCGCGCATCCCTCGGTGTCGGGGGAAACTGTCCACCACGAGCACCTATGGGACCGGAGCCCCTTCTACGTTGCGGTAAGGGAGCGGAGGGAGCATGAAGAGCGGATCGAGAAGCACACGCGGGCAGTTTACCCAGGTTCGGGCCGCGCGGGCGCGTAAAACCCTACTCCTGCTTGGATTGTATTGAGTTCTTAAGCTCGGGAGCTTGAAGAGCTAGCTACACCGAGCCAAAGAGCTGTCTAGGTTCCGAACCCTTTCTACGTTGTGCATGGGCCTCCTTTTATAGCTCAAGGGGTCACCGACAGGTGTCAACGTAGAGGAGGGTTAAAATGTAACTTTGGTGGTAGTTGTAATAGTGCGGGAATAGTGCGTGAACAGTGCATGAACAGTGCTCTTCACCTAACTTTGACAGTGGGGGACAAGGGCCTTAAATGCCCGTCACCGTCGACCCCAAAAGCGTCCGTCCATGCCTCTCCATTCAACACGGCGGTAGCCTCGTCACCGTGGATTGCCACCGTGTGCCCCAGGCTGCACAGCCATCCGCCACGCGTCCCTGGAAGGGCCCCAGGACGACGCGTGGGCAGATGAGCTGGAGCGCGGGCACACAGCGTGAGTTCCCCCCGGCAAGCACCTTGTCGGGGCCTTGACCTTGCCGGGCCCTGAAGCTTGTCGCTCCCCGGGCCCTGCCGGGGCGCATGCTGCGCCGAGGCGTTTCTTGAGGTGTGCATTCCTTGGTCTTCCTGGCAAGCTCCTCTTGCCAGGGCCTTGTGCTAGAGTGACAGTATTGTGCCTGGTGCGGCCTTCCCGGCAAGCTCCTCCTTGCCGGGGCTTCGATCTTCTGTCTTGTATACTTTGTTCTTGAATGGTTTTATAGGGACCAGAAAGATTTCCGGCAAGCACGTGGTAAACCCTGCCGCGGGAAGCTGCTACTGCCCGTGCACAAGTTGGGGTACTAAGGTACCCCTATCTTAGTACACCGACAGGAGCCCCCGGGCCTGGGCCACACACGGTGCCGAGCGCTGTTGGGCCAGGCCCAAAACAGTGCACGGGCACGCGCGGCCCACGGCAAGCCGTAAATCCCCTTCCGCATCCGCCGCGCCCCTCCCTAATGGCACGCGTCGATTGCGGCGTCGTGGGAGAGATCGTGGCCTCGTTCTTTAATGGGAAATGCGGAGCGTCCCCCACTTCCCCTTAAAAGCAGAGGAAGCAGGGGCAGTTTCCCTCCTTCGTCTTCATTGCGTCTTCAACCTCCAGAAATCCTCCGCTGCTCTTTGCCTCCACCCCTCCTCCGCTGTCTTCCGCATCCGCGGCGCCGTCAAGTTCCTCACCCCTTCCCTCGCCGCCTCCGCCATGGCTCCGAAGACCGAGAAGGCGAAAGCGGACAAGGCCAAGAGGGAGAAATCCGAGCAGGCGGCGAAGCTTGCCGCCTTGCGGAAGAGGAACGTGGTCTTCGCGCCGCGGCTCAGGGCGAAGGGGCTGCGGAACAAGTACTACCTCTTCTGATCCGGGGAGACCAAAGCTCATCCCCGCACCAGAGCCTTCCCCGCCGTCGCCAAAGATCTGTTTCCCGACGGGTATTTCTTCTTTGCTGTCTTCTCCCACTGTGGCTTGTGCCCTCCGTACTCAGAGTTTTTCTGTCACATTATGAACACATACAACCTCCACCTCCTAGATTTCACCCCCAATGCCATCCTTACGATGGCGGTTTTCGCACATCTGTGCGAAAACTACATTGGGATCCATCCAAACGTAGCACTCTTTCGCCATTTCTTTATGCCTAGAGTAGAGGCTGGCGCTCCCCTCTCCGGCGGCATCTCCTGGATCTTCCGGTTGAATAAGAAGGAATCATACCTGAAGGAAGAACTCCTCGGCAAGTGGGAAGAATGGCGTGCAGATTGGTGCTGGGTAGTAGAGGATAATCCGGAGCCCTTCACGGCGCCGCGCACAACAGCCATAGTGCGCGGCAGAGACTGGAGCGAACTGGCCCCGGAGGACGGCAAGCTCAATATTGCCCTCATCAGGATACTTCGTCTCCGGGTAGCTAAACTGACCATCGGAGAGGTAGGGGCAGATTTCCTCCGCCGCCGCATTGCCCCTTTACAGGAGAGGAAAAGGCCAGCATGGGAATTTGGCAATGCGGCGGATATGATGAGGCTGCGCCCTGGGTTGAACTTCAATTTCACTGCCTTGGGGCTGAAGGGGATGGTCCGGGAGCTCTTCAAGCATGACCCGGCCCACCCAGAGTGGTTTAGATCTCCCCGGGGAGTGGTGCCGCTATGCAACAGCACTGCCCGGGACTCTTTGCGCGCGATGATGCCCGCGTGTGACTCCCACGGTGTCGACCCCACCTGGATAGAGCCTCCGCTGGACGCGATACTGAGCTTCTTCGACAATTTGGTTGAGGTGCCCAAGAATCCCGAGGAGAACAGGGGCCTTACTCGGGCCACTACGGATCGGGACCTTGCTTATATTGCTTCCCGGATGGAAGAAGCCACCGCAGCCGTAGCGGCGGGGGATTTCGGATTCACCGTCGACGAGGCGCAAGCCGCGGACGAGGCGTGCCAAGCAGAGGAGGCAGAAATCCGCAGGCTGCTCAAGCTTCCGCCCGACGAGTTTGCCGAGGTTCCTTCCCTGAGGCATGCCGGGATTCCCGGGATCATGAGCGAGGCCGCCGCGGGAAGCGGGGTTGCCGGAGGGAGCGGAGCCGCCGGAGGGAGCGGGACCGCCGGAGGGAGCGGGACCGCCGGAGGGAGCGGGGCCGCCGGGCGCGGCGCTGGGCCCAGCGAGCCTGCCGGGGAGGAGGAGGAGGGCGTCGAGGCCGATGAAGACACCGGCGGATCTCTGGGTCTTGACGACGATGCCTCCTCGTCCTCAGAGAACTCCCCGCCTCCGGCAAGTCCTACTCAAACACCGAGGAAGCGCCTCCGCAAGGCGGCCACGGCGACAAGGACGCAGGCGCCTCGACAGCAGCCTGCTCGCCGGGCGACGCGCGCCACCAGGGCGAGCCAAGCCGCGATGGAGGCGCCCCGCGCACCAGCCACGACGGAGGCGCCCCGCGCACCAGCCACGACGGAGGCGCCCCGCGCACCAGCGCCAAGCGGAGGGGGATCTTCCCAGAGCGAAACGGCCGCTCCGCCTGCTCCTCGGGCCTCGGCGTCAACGGAGGCTGGGTCCTCGCAGACCCCAGCCCCGGAGACCGCCAAGCGCCCGAGGGAGCCTTCTCCTCCTGTTCCTCGCGCGGGAGCACCTCAGGTGGAGTTCGATTTCTCTGCCCTCAGCTCCGACGATGACGAGGAAGAGGAGTAAGTGTTTGTAATTTGTAACTTCTTCGATTTTGACTTGGTCCTTCTTTGATGATTCTGATCTTGTTCTTGCTTTGCTTTCAGGACCCTGACCCAGCGGATGGCGAAGAGGGCCAAGATCCCCGTGGTTGAGGTCGAAGACGACTCGCCCGTCGCGGCGACAGGGGACGCGCCGGCGACGAACTTGCCGGATCAACCCGCTGCTCCGAGGAGCAGCCCCCAGCGCAGCCCCCAGCGTAAGTCTGGTCTTGAGCTTTCCGTTCGTCGGGCGCGCTTGACGTTTTTGCTTGTACTAATATCTTGTTGCCTTGTTTGTCTTGCGCAGAAGTGGAGCTGCAGCCGCAGGAGCAACCGGAGGTCACCCCCGAGGAGCTGCACGCTCCACCCTCCCCGCCAAGGGTGGACTCCCCGGCGAGGGAGAATGCTCCGACGAGGACGGGCACCCCGCCAAGGGCGGGCTCCCCGCCAAGGGCGAGCAGCCCGACAAGAGTGACCACCCCGCCAAGGGAGGGCGCGGGCGGCCCTCCGCCAGCAGGGGCCACTGCCCCACCGCCAAGGGAGGACTCCCCGGCAAGAGAGCCCGTCGTCGGCGAAGTCCGCGAAGGTGAGTCTTGTAGCTTTATCTTCTTGAACTTGTCTTTTTGGATATTTGCTTGATCTTTTCTTTTCTTTTTCTTCTGCTAGATCCTCCTGCGCCGGAGCGGATGGAGACTGAAGCCACCGGCGAGGAAGGCGCGCAAGGCAACGGCGGCAACGCCACTGCCGCTGAGGGCATGGCAGGAGCCGACGAGCCTGCCGCTGAGGAGACCGCCCCGACCGCAGACGCCGCGGCCGGGGAGGAGGGCGGCGACCACACTGCTGGCCCGGAGGCAGCAGGAGCGTCGAGCGCTGCACCGGCCGCCGACCCCTCCGCCGCTAAGGAGCAGCCGGGCATCTATCTCGAGGCCCCCAATGGCGTCTTCATACAAGTCCCTTGGGGGTCCTCGTCGCGAGCCCCCGTGGAGGGAGAGACCTTTGATGGGGAGGTACTCGCCTCCGCGGGGTTGAAGATTGTCGAAGCACTTGGCGGGGGCGACGAGCCCGAAGAGGAGAAGCTGCTCCGCCGGCTCCTGGCCCTTTACCGGGCTAGGCAGGCGAAGCTGGACTCCCGGGAAGCTCTTGCCGCCAAGGCCGGAGTCGATTTGGAGAAGCGCGCTGCCGAACTCCGCGCCGCCAACTAGGCAGCTCTCCGCAACCTGGCGGAGGAGCGTGAAGGGCTTGCCGAGGAGTAGCAAGCCTTCCTCCTGGAGAAGGTTGAGGTAGAGGAGCGGCAGCGGCTGGCCGCCGAGGAGTTATCTCGGCGGGAAGGGGCGCTCAACCAGCGGAAGGTTGAGCTCGACGCCCACGACGACGAGCTCACCGCCCGGGAGTAGGCTCTTGGCGGGGCCCTGAAGGAGGCAAAGGAAGCTGCTGCCGCCGCGGAAACCGCCAAGAGGGACCTGGAGCTCAAGGTGGAGCAACTGGAGCGGTACCTGAAGGCGAGCGAGGACAGGGTCACCGCGCTCAACATGGAGCGCGAGAAAGATGCCCATACCAACTCAGACTTGCAGGTACGCCTCTCCAAGAAGGGCGACGAGCTCACAGCCGCCAAAGATTCAATTGCTGACTTGGAGTTGAAGGTCTCCACTTTGACTGATTCACTTGACGCTGCCCGGGATCGTGAAACGAAGCTGAAGGACGAGCTCCGCAAGGAACGAGGCCTAGTGGAGAGCGCTGCCACTTCAGCAAACAATTTCAGCCGGGCTGTGGAGCAGTGGACCGACGATCTGGTCCCCTCTGCCGCCAACATTGACAAGGAGCTGATGGCGCTGAGGGTGGAGCACCTTGTGTACTCTCCGGACGAGAATCTCCCCCACAGCGCCAAACTAAGTCTTTTCTTCAAGGGAGTCGCGCCGGCGCTTGCACGGCTGCAGGAGAAGCTCCCCGCGCAGCTGGCCGAGGAGTCGCGTTAGCTCTGCGCGGGTACTTTGGAGCGCGTCTTGACGAAGATAGTCTACCGCAACCCTGGCATCAATCTCGTCAACGTCCTCCGCAGCTTGCCGGACGACGCAGATCTGGAGGCGTTGAAGGCGCAGGTCGCCCACATCGTCGCCAAGGTGAACAAGATCTCCAGGCGTGAAGGCGACCGCGTAGACTAGGCTTCCTCCTTTCTGTTTCCTTTGCTGCTGCAAAGTGTTTTATGAACATGAATCTATTAGTCATTGCGACAAGTTATCTCTGTAATATACTATCTTGTTTTCGAGCAATTAATGCGGTGTTATCTCCCTTGCTTTTGGTCCTCCACTTTGTATGCTTTTTACCCTACGCTTTTAGGGGACTTGCCGGCAAGGGGCCCTTGCCGCGAGCGCTGAGTGCTGGACTCTTAGCAGCCTACTGGCAAGGACCTTACCGGCAAGTAACCTTGCCGCAGCTAGTCGCAACGCACTTAGCTTTGCTGAGCGAACTCGAAAACGAAGTAAGGGCGCGACACTTGTCGCAGCTCACTTAAGTCGTTGAGCATACTCGAAAACAAAGTAAGGGTGCGGCTAGCCACGGGTAGGTTCCTCCGCGCACAGGTTTTCCATACAAAGTGTGGTTGTTCAAGGAAGATAACTAAAATTTCAAAAATTTGAACTGCTCAAATTCTGGTAACTTAGCTTTCATATACTGTTTGCTCTCCGATAAGGTTTCCCCGATAAGTCTTCTCTTTCTTGATCAGCACTTGGTTCATTCTCCACCTCCTTCCCCCCCGGCAAACTTGTGCGCGAGGAATGTTCCTTCTGTTTAAGAGGGAAAGAAAAAGAGGAGGGAAAGCAAGTATAGAGCCTGACGGCTTGCTAGTGCTTACCGGGGACGTGCGTTGCACAAGGTGCCAAAGAATGCATGCAAATAACAAAGAAAAGCATGGAGAGGGCAAATAGTATGAAGCACCAAATTTTTTACTGATGCACGGGATCTGCGCCCGGCTTTGTACAAAGGTTTACATGCAACAGCGGCAAGACTTGTACAAAAGGTGGTTGCCGGAGCGGATCACGGCAACCGCGCCTTATGGGTGAAACTTGCGAAGATGCTCTATGTTCCAGGAGTTGCTCACCGGTAAGCCTTCTTCGGTCTCAAGGCGGACAGCGCCGGGCCTTGTGACTTGTCTCACCCGATAAGGGCCTTCCCACTTCGGCGTCAACTTGTTGGAATTCTTGGCGGACTGAACACGCCGAAGAACAAGGTCGCCTTCCTCGAGACTCCTGGCCTTGACCTTGCGGCTATGATAGCGACGCAAGGCTTGCTGGTATCGAGCAGCTCGTACAGCAGCCTGGAGACGTTCCCCCTCGAGGAGCAATGCATCATCTTGTCGCAGTTGCTCTTGCTCGAGCTCATCATAAGCGAGCACTCAAGGGGATCCGTATGCGAGTTCCGTGGGGAGAACTGCCTCTGCTCCATAGACAAGAGCAAAGGGTGTCTGTCCGGTGGCTCGATTTGGTGTCGTTCTGATTGACCAAAGAGCCGCCGGTAGCTCCTCTATCCAGTTTCTTCCGCACTTGCGCAGCCTGTCGAAGGTTCTTGTCTTGAGTCCGCGCAGCACTTCAACATTGGCCCTCTCCGCTTGACCATTGCTCCTCGGGTGAGCAACAGAAGCGAAACAGACCTTGGCGCCAAGGTCCTGGGCATACTGCATGAAGGTGCGACTAGTAAACTGCGTACCGTTGTCGGTGATGATCCTGTTAGGGATTCCGAAACGGCAAACAATTGACCTGAAGAACCTGACTGCTGACTGTGTTGTCACCTTTCTCACCGGTTCCACTTCTGGCCACTTTGTGAACTTGTCGATTGCAACGTACAAGTACTCAAAGCCCCCGACAGCACGGGGGAAGGGGCCGAGGATATCGAGCCCCCAGACCGAGAAGGGCCAGGACAAAGGGATCGTCTGGAGAGCTTGAGCTGGCTGATGTATTTTCTTGGCATGGAACTGGCACGCTTCACACTTGGTAACTTGTGCAGTTGCATCTTGGAGGGCTTCTGGCCAGAAGAACCCTTGCCGGAATGCCTTCCCGGCAAGTGCCCTTGCGCCAATGTGGTGGCCACATATGCCTCCATGTATCTCTGCCAACAGCTTCTGTCCATCTTCTCTGGAAATGCACTTCAACCTGACACCGTTGAGTCTCCTTCTGTACAGTTCATTGTCAACGAACTGGTACATACTCGACTGCCTGGTTATCTTCTCTATCTCTTCTGGGTCGTCGGGAAGTTCTCCAGTTTGCAGAAAACGGACGATCTGCTGTGCCCATGCCGGAGCCTGAGGCTCAACGGCAAGGACTAAAGGCACTAGGGCTGCTGCGGGAACCTCAGCTTCTACGGCAAGAACCTCCGGCTCCGCCGGAGCTGATGGTCCCCCGGCAAGCCCACCGGGGCCAGGCTTGTCGGGAACGTTTGCTTCAACTGTACAGACCCTAGGATCTGCAAGAGCAAACTGTTCCTCAGCATCTTGGTTGTTGATCTTGGGGACCTTGGCGGCGTTTTCGGGAAGATCCGCCGGCAAGTAGTCCCCGGAGACCAACTTTCTCTTCTTACTTTGCCCAACTGATGGTGTAACGGATGGCTGAGTCAGCTTGAGCAGGAAGGTCCCTGGTTCCACAGGTATCTTCATTGCAGCACACTTTGAGAGGCCATCTGCAATATCATTCTGAGCTCTTGGGACGTGCTCCATCTGCAGACCCTCAAAGTGTTCTTCAAGCTTCCTCACTTCATCAACATAAGCTTCCATCAAAGGACTCTGGTAACTCTTGTTCACTTGTCGGACCACTAACTGAGAATCTCCCCGCACAATCAACTTCTTGATCCCAAGTTCGGCCGTCGGTGCCAGAGCTTGTCGGAGGAGCCCCCTGCTTGTCGCTGGATTCGCTTGCCGGTGGTGTGTATTCCTCATCCGCCTCCCTCTCCGCTACTAACGCAGCACTAACCACTTGATTGGTTGCTGCTAGGTACAGCAGCAACTTCTCTTGTGGCCTAGGTGCGACAAGTATTGGAGTGGAGGACAGATATCCTTTCAAATCTTGCAGCGCTGCCTCCGCTTCCGGAGTCCATTTCATAGGACCTGCCTTTTTCAAGATTTTGAAGAAAGGCAGGGCGCGTTCTGCAGACTTTGAAATTAACCTGCTGAGGGCAGCCACACAACCAGCAAGTCTCCTCACGTCCTTGACGCGCTTCGGGGCTTCAATCTGCTCGATGGCTTTTATCTTGTCGGGATTGGCTTAAATCCCCCTCTGGGACACAAAGAACCCGAGAAGCTTGCCGGAGGGGACTCCGAAGACGCACTTCTCGGGGTTCAACTTGAGCTGGATCTTGCGCAGATTCTCAAAAGTTTCCTCCAAGTCTTGGATCAGGGTATCTTTGCTCTTGCTCTTGACCACTATATCATCCATGTAAGCTTCTACATTTCTGTGGATCTGTGGCTCAAAAGCAGTGTAGACTACCCTTGCAAATGTTGAGCCTGCATTCTTCAATCCAAAGGGCATGCGTATGAAGCAGTATGTGCCGCATGGAGTAATAAATGCAGTCTTCTCTTCATCTTCCTTGGCCATAAAAATCTGGTGGTAGCCTGAATATGCATCAAGGAAGGAAAGCAGCTCACATCCAGCGGTGGAGTCAATAATCTGGTCAATACGCGGCAAGGGAAATGGATCCTTGGGACATGCTTTATTCACATCGGTGAAGTCTATACAAAGTCTCCACTTCCCGTTGGCCTTGCGTACGACGACTAGATTGGCCAACCACGTAGGATGGATCACGCCTCTAACTAGGCCTGCTGCTTCTAGCTTTTTTATTTCTTCAGCTATGAACTCTTGGCGCTCCACGGCTTGCTTCCTGACCTTCTGCTTGACGGGCCGCGCATGAGGACAAACAGCAAGCTTGTGCTCAATTACCTTCCTGGGAACGCCGGGGATGTCAGATGGTTGCCATGCAAACACATCGACATTCGCCCGCAGGAAGGCAACGAGCGCGCTTTCCTATTTGCTGTCAAGCGTAGCACTGATGGTGAAGGTACCACCAGTGCCGTCCTCCTTTGGCGGACACCTTCTTGGTTGCCGGTGGAGCGGCCATCCCTTTCTTGCACTTGCCGGTGGAGCTCGATGGCGCGTCCTCGATGGCAGCGCAGCACTCTGAAGAGGTGCGTTTGCCGGAGTGGGCCCCAGAGCACTTGCCGGACTTGGTCTTGGTCTTCTTCCCCCCGGGAGCTTCAGCGACAAGTGTGTTGCTCTCCGCTGCGGCTGCTGCATCCCGGTATATCTTGTCGGCGCAGATAAGCGCTTCCTTCTTGTCGCCAGGGACAGAGATGGCGCTTATCGGCCCCGGCATCTTGAGCATGTTGTAGGCATAGTGGGAAGCTGCCATGAACTTGGCGAGGGCAGGACGTCCAAGTATCCCATTATATGGCAATGGGATATCGGCAACATCAAAGGTTATCTTCTCTGTCCTGAAGTTGAGCTCCCCTCCAAACGTCACTGGCAGAGTAATCTTCCCCTTGGGCTTGCTCCTTCCCGGGTTTATTCCTTGGAACGAACCGGTCTCTTCGAGCTCGCCGTCTGGGATCTGGAGTTTCTTGATCACAGCTGAGGAGATCAGGTTCAGGCCGGCCCCGCCATCCACCAACATTTTGGTGACCTTGAGGTTGCGGATGGTTGGTGAAACCAACATCGGCAAGCACTCGACCGTGGTAGTGCGGTCAGGGTGATCCTCAAGATCAAAAATGATGGGCGTGCTGGACCACTTCAGGAGCCTGCGCGACTTGATGGGTGGCTCAGCTGCGTTTACTTCCCGCACCCACTGCTTGAGTTGGCGGTGGGAAGTGTGCAGAGAGGCGCCCCCATCGACACACAGGACCTCTGTGGCCTTCTGGAACTCCTGCTCGCTGTTATCACCTTCCTCCATGTCGTCGTCGTCGTCTTCTTCCTCGTCCTTGTCGCGGCCCCGGGGAGGTCGATCACCTTGCCGCTGCTTGGCCTTGCCGCGGCGCCCTCCCCGGCCATTGAATGGCCGCTTCTTGCTCGGCTCTCCTCCGCCACCTTGGGCCTTCTCCTTGTCGCGACGCTCGTATTCGGCTTTCTGCTGTTCTACGAGGTACTCGACTCGCTTGCAGTTCGAAAGGTCGTGGCCCTTAGTGCGGTGGATCTTGCAGTATTGCTTGTCGGAGCCGTCCTGCTTGTCGGCTGCCGCCACAGGGGCAGGCTCCTTGCCGGAACCGCCAGCCTGTGCTTTCTTGGCGGGAGCCTCCTTGCCGGACTGCTCGACGACAAGCACTTCCTTGCTCTTCTTTCTCCTGTTGTTCCGCCGCCGGCTCTTCTTTGCCGGGGCGGCATCCTCGCTGTCGCTTCCTCCTGCGCCAGCATCCTCTCCGGGGAGTCTCCTCCCTTCTTCGGCACACGCGCACTTGTCGGCCAGAGCGTAGAGCTCGCTGACATCCCGTATCTTGGTCATGGCCATCTCTTCTCGCATGCGGCGGTTACGCACGTTCTGGTGGAACGCGCTGATAACCGCGGCAGGGTGGACGTCGGGAATGTTGTGCTGCACGCGGCTGAACCGTTGAATGTACTTGCGCAGGGATTCTCCTTCCTTCTGGGCCAAGATGTGGAGATCGCTCTCCTGGCCGTGGGGTTTGTGGCCGCCCGTGAAGGCGCCAACAAATTGGTGGCAAAGATCTGCCCACGAAGAAATGGAGCCTTCCGGCAAGTGCATAAGCCAAGAACGAACGTTCGGCTTAAGCACTAGCGGGAAGTAGTTCGCCAGTATCTTCTCGTCGCGTCCCCCGGCAGCCTGCACCGCGACGGTGTAGATGCTGAGGAACTCCGAGGGGTGCGTCTTGCCGTCGTACTTCTCGGGTACGTCGGGCTTGAAGTTTTTCATGCTAGGCCACTGGACGCGCCGCAGCTCACGGGTGAACGCAGGGCAACCTGCCGCGTACGGCAGGTCGCCTAGTTCACCGGGCGCGTGCGCGTCGACAGCGGTCCCAGCGCGCTGGTCCGATTGTCGCCGGGCTTCTCGTCGGCGCTCGATGCGCGTCCGAGCGTCTTCTTGTCGCCGATCGTCGAGGACTTGGCGCTGGTCCCGACGAGCCCGCGGGTCCGACGACGCCGTAGAGTCGTCGTCGACGTTAATCCGGCGGGGTGGCGTCTTCTGCTTCCGCGGCGGGGAGTGCACGGTAGTTGCACCCCCGGCGGCCTTGTCGCCATCGGCCTTCGTCTAGTCGATTTGCTGCGGCCGCGAGGTCGCTGGCTGTTGCGGCGTGTCGTTGTTTGCGAAGGCGATGAGGCTCTGTATCGTCGCCCTCTAGTCTTCGGCCTTGTCCGCCACTGGAGGGAAGTCGAGGAGTAGTTGTGCTCTTGCTAGAGCTTCTGCTGGAGAGGAGGGGAGCGGTGCGAAGAGCGAGATATGCTCGGACTTCTAACAGGGTTAGAAGGAGCAGTTTCTCGCCCCGGCGACCGCGCCTTGCTCGTACCAGCGTACTGGACTTGAGCATCCCGCGAGCCTCCGGTTTGTCCTTGCCCCAGCAAGCGGATGGTACCTCCTGTACCACGGCGCTGCTGGGTTGTCGTCTGTTGAGAAGGACGTGGTGCGTCTACGGACACCGAGGCCTTAGAATTGGCCCGGTCGTCCGTCTTGTCTTTGGATTTGGTGGCGCCGTGAGTTTCCTCACCGGCGACTACCCTTCCGCCGGCGTTTCCTCCGCCCACCGTTGGCTCTGGTGGCGGTGGGATCGACGCGGACGGGCCTGCGACCTCCGAAGCCTTCTTCTTCGGGGCCATGTTGGTGCTGCCGATGAAGTTGATGAAGCTGGAGAAGTTGATGAAAAATGCGCCCGCGTGAGCGCCGGATCAGGTTCGCACAACCTCGACGCCCCCTACCTGGCGCGCCAAAGATGTCGGGGGAAACTGTCCACCACGAGAACCTATGGGACCGGAGCCCCATCTACATTGCGGTAAGGGAGCGGAGGGAGCACGAAGAGCGGATCGAGGAGCACACGCGGGCAGTTTACCCAGGTTCGGGCCGCGCGGGCGCGTAAAACCCTACTCCTGCTTGGATTGTATTGAGTTCTTAAGCTCGGGAGCTTGAAGAGCTAGCTACACCGAGCCAGAGAGCTGTCTAGGTTCCGAACCCTTTCTACGTTGTGCATGGGCCTCCTTTTATAGCTCAAGGGGTCACCGACAGGTGTCAACGTAGAGGAGGGTTAAAATGTAACTTTGGTGGTAGTTGTAACAGTGCGGGAATAGTGCGTGAACAGTGCATGAATAGTGGTCTTCACCTAACTTTGACAGTGGGGGACAAGGGCCTTAAATGCCCGTCACCGTCGACCCCAAAAGCGTCCGTCCATGCCTCTCCATTCGACACGGCGGTAGCCTCGTCACCGTGGATTGCCACCGTGTGCCCCAGGCTGCACAGCCATCCGCCACGCGTCCCTGGAAGGGCCCCAGGACGACGCGTGGGCAGATGAGCTGGAGCGCGGGCACACAGCGTGAGTTCCCCCCGGCAAGCACCTTGTCGGGGCCTTGACCTTGCCGGGCCCTGAAGCTTGTTGCTCCCCGGGCCCTGCCGGGGCGCATGCTGCGCCGAGGCGTTTCTTGAGGTGTGCATTCCTTGGTCTTCCTGGCAAGCTCCTCTTGCCAGGGCCTTGTGCTAGAGTGATAGTATTGTGCCTGGTGCGGCCTTCCCGGCAAGCTCCTCCTTGTCGGGGCTTCGATCTTCTGTCTTGTATACTTTGTTCTTGAATGGTTTTATAGGGACCAGAAAGGTTTCCGGCAAGCACGTGGTAAACCCTGCCGCGGGAAGCTGCTACTGCCCGTGCACAAGTTGGGGTACTAAGGTACCCCTATCTTAGTACACCGACACTCGGCTACTTATACTGGGGGCTGTTTCCAGCCGCTGGTTTCGAATGTCGAGGATGGCGGAGAGCGCAAGAACGCAGAACAGGAAGGGGAAAGAGACGGCGGAGGATCTTCTGGTGAGGCTTACTCTCCAGGAAGAGGAGGAGGATGATTTTGTGTGGGAGGAAGAGTTGCTGGACAGTTTGGAACCGGCGAAGTGGTTGGCGATTGCTCACGTCCACACGCCGAAGTCGTTCAGCCCTAATGCTCTCTACGGGGATATGCGGGCGGCCTGGAACCCGGCTAGACCAGTGGTGTGGAGGAAGATCAAGGAGAACCTCTTCACGGCGCAATTTGGATGCCTTGGCGACTGGAATAAGGCCATGCTTGAGGGGCCATGGCTGTTCAGAGATCAGGCTGTGATCATGCAGGAATATGATGGTTTTAAAAACCCTGATTCTTTTAAACTTGACAAGTTGGCTGTTTGGGCTCAGATCCATAGGTTACCGAACACCTTTTTGATTGAACCAGCAGTGAGGGGACTGGCCTCCAGGATCGGTGAGGTGGAAGAAGTACAACTGAGACTGCCTGCAGGTTATTTTGGGGAGTTTGTCAGGGTAAAGATTAAGATAGATATCAACGCCAAGATCAAGTGTTTCGTCACCGGAAAAAAGGGAGATGAGAGGATCAAATATCAAGTTAAGTACGAGAAGCTGCCTATTTTCTGCTATAACTGTGGGGAATTTGGTCATTGGCATGAGGAGTGTGGAGATGGAGAGCACGATGAGATGTCTTTTCAGTGGGGTGATTTTCTCTTGGCTGATAATGTTCGTTTCAAGCCCTTTGGCTGGGGGAACTCTACTTCGTAGCGAGGTAGGGGTGGCCCAGGGATGGGCGGTCGTGGTAGAGGACGCGAACAGTATAACCCAGACCGCAGCTGGCGCTTTAACGCTGAGCAGCAGCAGAACCCCAGGAAGGAGGGGGTCGTTAGATAATTCAGAGAAGGAGAAAGGGGTGACTGCAGATAACACGCCCCACGGGGTGACGATCACGGGGCATGAACAGACTCAAAACTCAAACAAACGCACCTCCATGGATAATATTTCTATTTCGTCAGCAACCAACAGTGTGGGAGAGGCCCGGGACGCCACTTTAGCGCTGATACTATGTCCTAAACATCATCAAATTCCCCCTCTCCCACCAGTTTATGTGTCACCAAGGAAGGATCAGAAAAGGCCAAAGAAAGGGACAGTTGAGTCAGGAAAGATGATGGAGACAAGCGAAGCCACCAGCACCAATGAAGCACAATCGGCGGGCTCCTTCGAGGAGCACCGCCGGGCGCAATGAGTACCCTAAGTTGGAACTGTCGTGGCGCGGGCAACGCTGCGACGGTTCGAGAACTTCGCGAGTTCGCGAAGGAATTTGCCCCTACCCTGTTATGTATTGTTGAGACTCAGATTGAGAGATCTAGGGTAGAAAACTTAGCTGGTTCGATTGGTTATGACAATGGCTATGCTGTTAGTAGTCAAGGTAGAAGTGGTGGACTTGGTATTTTTTGGAACAATCCAATAAAGATTGAGATTCTTGGCTATTCTGTGTACCATATTGACTGCTCTGTGGAAGAACCAGGTGGTCATCCATGGAGAATGACTGTTCTGTGGGGAAGCTCAAACATCCTTAAGGTACCAAACGTGGGATATATTGAAAGGGATCAGCACTTTGAGTGATTTTCCATGGGTATGTATAGGCGATTTTAATGAGGTGCTTCGTCCAGACGAACATGAAGGCGTTGGGGAAGGAAGCAATGCCCAAATACAAGGCTTCCGTGAGGCGGTGGATGTTTGCTTGTTAATGGATGTTGGCTACCAGGGACACTTCTGGACTTATGAGAAGAAAGTTGTGGGAGGAAGTTATACCCGTGTGCGGTTGGATCGCGCTTTAGCCTCGGCGGAGTGGATTGAAAAGTTTACAGACGCACACGTGCGGCACCTTACAGCAGCGAATTCAAACCACCGCCCTATTCTTCTGAACCTGCATGCGACGGGGCCACAAAGGAGGAAGAGGGAGTTCAAGTATGAATTAATGTGGGAAACCCATGAGACGTGGGAAGACACGATTACGTCGCGCTGGTTAGAGGGGGATCCGACGGAGCATATGGAGGAGCTGCGAGCGAAACTGAGACGAATTTCGACTGAGCTAAGCTCGTGGAATAAGAACACGTTTGGTTATGTAAGGAAGGAGATCAAGAACTTAAAGGCCGAACTAGAACGTCTTCGCAGCGATCCCGCGAGGATGGCTCCGTCACATATTGAGTTAAAAATCAATGAGAAACTAGTGGAGATGTATCACAGGGAGGAGTTGATGTGGAGGCAACACTCCAGGCTAGAGTGGCTTTCGGCTGGGGATAGAAACACTCGGTTCTTCCACCTACGGGCGAGCCAGCTCCGCAAGAGGAACATGATTAAAGCACTTGCTAATTCTATAGGCATTCTCACAGAGGATCAAGGTGAATTGAAGGTGCTAGTCACATATTTTTATCAGAATTTATACACATCAGAAGGTGTTGCAGGTGTAGAGGAGGAATTAGCAAATGTCCCGGTCAAGGTTACTGAGCAAATGAATTCTATGCTTCTGGAGCCCTACACCAAAGAGGAAGTTAAAAAGGCGTTATTCCAAATGGGCCCGACTAAGGCACCGGGCCCATATGGTTTTCCTGCCCATTTCTACCAGCGACACTGGGACATATGTGGAGATGAAGTAACAAAAGCGGTTCTGAGGATTGTCAGAGGTGAGGAGGATGCTCAGTGTGTGAATGATACAGTTTTGGTGCTTATCCCAATGGTCCTTAATCCAACTCAACTCTCCCAGTTCTGTCCTATTAGCTTATGTAATGTTATCTATAAAATTGCTTCCAAGGTTGTTGCAAACAGGCTGAAGATGATTCTACCAGACATTATATCTGAGGAGCAGTCAGCTTTCGTCCCAAGTAGACTAATCACAGATAACATCATATGTGCTTATGAGTGTCTGCATTTTATGAAGAGGAACAAATCAAAGAGGAATAACTTTTGTGCGTTGAAGTTGGATATGATGAAAGCCTACGATAGGCTGGAGTGGCCTTATCTTTGAGCTATAATGGAAAAACTGGGTTTTGCACATTCTTGGGTCCAAACAGTTATGGGTATGGTGCAATCTGTATCGTTCTCGGTATTATTCAATGGTGAGAAGCTGGAGCAATTTACACCGACTAGAGGTATCCGACAGGGAGATCCGATCTCTCCTTACCTTTTCTTAATTGCATCAGAGGGCCTTTCGTGCCTCTTGAAAACTAGTTCTCAGTCGTCTGCTTTGGAAGGAATCAAGGTGGCTTCAACGGCTCCGTCTGTTAACCACCTCCTTTTTGCTGATGATAGCCTGTTGCTTTTTAAGTCAAGTGTTGAAGGGGCTATGATGGTTTCAAACCTATTGGACAAATATTGAAGTGCATCGAGTTAGAAGATCAATAATGCTAAGTCTTATATCTTCTTTAGTAGAGGTTGCCCTCAAGGGGTCAGAGATAGCATCAAACAATGCCTTAATGTGCACAATGAATCCTTGTCTGATAGATATTTGGGTATCCCACAGATGTTGGACAGTCCAAGATGGGTACCTTTAAGTATTTGAGAGACAGGGTTTGGGAGAAAGTCAGAGGATGGATGGAGAAGCTTCTGTCAGTAGCAGGAAAAGAGGTTCTCATCAAGTCAGTTGCTCAAGCTATACCAGTATATTCCATGGCTTGTTTTAGATTACCTCGGGGGCTGTGTGATAATGTTACCTCAATAATCAGGCAATTTTGGTGGGGCAGTAAACAAGGACGTAGGAAACCAGCTTGGGTCTCTTGGGATGTAATGACAAAGCCAAAATATCTTGGTGGGATGGGTTTCCGAGACATTGAGATTTTTAACGTATCTTTGCTTGCTCGTCAAGCATGGAGGCTCCTTGAGTCCCCACAATCGCTAAGTGCAAGGATACTGAAAGCAGTTTATTTTCTAGATGATGACTTTCTGGAGGCAGAACTCAGTACCCAACCTTCACAGATTTGGCGAGCTATATTGGATGGTAGGGATATACTTAAACAGGGCATTATCAGGAGGATCGGGAATGGCCATAGTACGAATATCTAGGACACAAACTGGCTCCCCAGAATAGGCCCTCTGCGACCGGTCGTTTCACTATCAGCAAACCCAACAACGCTAGTAGCTGAACTAATAGATCACACATCAGCAACTTGGCGGGAGGAGCTGATTCAGGACACATTTTTACCCATCGACGCAGAAGTTATCATGGCCCTCCCACTCTGTACGAGGTCGGTAGAGGATTTCTGGGCTTGGTCGGGTGAGCGGAATGGCATTTTTTCTGTCAGATCGGCCTATAGAATGATCCTGAACAAGAAGGAGCATCGATAGAATTAGTTGTATGAGCATGCAGGAGCGTCAGACCTGACAGAAAGTTCTAAGGCGTGGACTGCGTTGTGGCACACTAGGGTTCCATCAAAACTGAAAGTCTTTCTATGGCGGCTAGCAAGGCATTCGATGCCGACAGCGGATCTTCTCCAACATCGCAATATGTCCACGACTCATTTATGCGCCTTGTGTGGGTGTGAGGATTCATGGAGGCATGCCTTGCTGAATTGTACTATGTCAAGATGCATATGGACCTTAGTTGAAACTTCACTGACGGAAGCAATGAGCCAGAACGAGGATCCTAATGCAAAAAACTGGATCTTTGCAATGAATGAGGTATTATCCCAAAAGGATTTTGTACTGCTACTGGTAACGTTATGGGCTGTCTGGAAAGCAAGGCGGAAGGCAATATATGAAGGACTTTTTCAGAGTCCACAAGCAACATATCAGTTCATACAATCCTACTTAGCAGACATGGAAACTATCGAGGAACCAGTTACAAAGAGAGTAAGATCTCAATTGGCTAGCCAAGCCCAATGGATTCCTCCACCTGAGAATTTTCAAAAAATAAACGTTGACGCTGCAGTTGCGAAGAACCGGGGAAGAGGAGTTGCGGCTGCTATATGCTGAGACCATGATGGTACTTTCTAGGGGGCATCGGCTATAGTCTTCAAGGGAATAGGTGATCCTCAAACTTTGGAAGCTCTGGCTGTACGGGAAGCTTTAGCCCTTGCAGACGATCTCAATCTTCGAAGGATACATGTTGCGTCAGACTGTAAGGTGGTTTTGGATGATCTCAAACAGGGAAACAAGGCAAGATATGGTGCTGTTCTACATGAAATCATAGAGCATAGCTCTTCTTTTACTGTGTGTAATTTTAGCCATGAGTTTAGGAGCTCGAATTTCGAGGCTCACAATTTAGCGAAGCATGTTTTGAGATTAGGGGTGGGCCGCCGTGTTTGGTTAGGGCACCCGGGTGATCTCTCCTTTGTACCTATAAACCTTCGGTCCGATTAAATAAAGCTTCGCGAGATTGTCTCAAAAAAAAATGAAGCGTGCAGTTGGCTGGAGAAGCTGTTTTTCAGATTTTGAGAAGTTTGGAGAGATCTAGAACAGGCCCTAAGTGCATGACCAACGGGCCACGCTAGACTACTGCCCCAGCTGCCACATCAGCTCAGATTACCAGCTGAAGACAAAGATATTGTCACTGTCTGCAGGGTGAGACGAGATCTTTGGCATGATATTAATTACACACTAAATATGTTGAGCGCTCATCATTATAGCAATCTAGATTGTTGGAAGAACCTGGTTTGATGGCCAAGATTACTTGTATCTGTACCCTTAGTGTCATTTTATGTAGACGCCGATAAGTCTGGAACGTTTGTGGTTTGACCAAGGAAAATCGAACATTCTTTTGGCAATTTATATCGCGGGGAATATCAATTTTAGTTGGTAAGCATGCCCTCATTGTTTCTTGCCAGGAAATTGCCGTGCTTATCAACTAATGTTGTCATCCTCGCGTCAACTAAAACTGCCATAAAAAACATTCGATTTGCCATGGGAAAATCCCGAACGTTTGGGATTTATCATTTTCGTTCTATATTTGGGATAGATTTGGTCCAAAATATCACGAGAAACATTGATTCACCAAGACAAGTTACAATACATAGGTAGATGATACAAAGCTATGAATACAAAATAAGGTCATGTGGAGGTAGATAAGCAACAGAAGGTCGTAAGCTTTTCTTGATGACTCACTTTTATTTAAACCGAGGCATAAGATTTGCATGGTCTATTAATTAAGAAGAGAACATAGTTTACATGCTTGTGTTACAACACACCCCTGCATACAAAAGGTGCTTCTCTCGCGTCATGATTGCACCCAACTTTTTTGCGCTAGCGGCCACCCAAAGTGCCACCTCACTTTTGATGTTTTGAAGAATGATCATAGGAGGAGTGCTTTTGTGCCGAAAGGCCCGTGTATTTATTTCATTCCAAATTATATTTACTAAAAGAAAATACTTGAGGGCAAAATTGGGCTGGCTAATTCCCTTGCCAGATTTGATCGGGGCACGGGCTGGAACCAAACAACCCCAAGATGATATTTTGGAATTACCTATTTTGACGCGCACTGCGGCAAATTGTCGCATCTTCGCACAGGAGATCGATGAGCGACTGTGATATGGGCCGACCCATTTCATTTTAAGCTATTGTACATTCAACATAATCCCGGTTTTGGGAAGAGAAGTTCCTGAATCAGGATTTTTTTTTCTTTACTGGTTTATTCTTGTTTTGTGTTGGTATTTCCAAAAAATCCCTTTGTTTCTTCCTTTATAAAACTCGCAAATTTCAAAAAATATTCACAAATTTGAAAAAATATTTGCATTTTCAGAAAAATGTTTGCAAATTTGAGAAAAACTCCGGATTTCAGAAATATTTGTATCTTTGGGAAACTTTTTGAAATGTAGGCATTTCCAAAAATCATCACGATTTTCAAAAAATATTAAAAAATGAGAAATGTTTTGCGTTTTTTATTTAAAACTTAAATAATATTGGCTTATTAAAAAATTGTGTGTTATTTCGAAAAAATATTCTCTATTTTTTAAAAGAAACGATCGCTGCAGTATGCTACATTGATCCATTGTTCCATACACCCGCTCACTTGCCTCGTGCGTTTCCACGACAATCTGCCACAATAATCAGTCGAACTTGGGCCATGTATGTAGTATGGGCCAACGCTACAAGTTGTGGAGTCGGTTTGGAAGTCGGAGACCGGCCTGCGTGCAAGCTTGTAATAAGCCCGTGGGCTCATCGGCCTTCTGCTTGTAACAAGGCTCGTGTACTGCCTCTGTAAACGAGGCAAGAAGAAGAAGAAGCAGAGGACGCAAAATCAGGCCAGCCAAACCCTAGCTAGATTCCGCCGCCGATGGCGCTGCGCTCTCTTCTTGTTAGGAGGATGCCGGCCCTCGGTCTCAGGCCGTCGCCGATTGGCCCCCGTATGGGGCCCGTCAGGGCGCTGTCGCCGGCGGCGGGTTCTCGGCTCATGTCCCATGGATCTCCGGTGAGCACATCACCTTGCTTCCTAATTTGATCCCATCTGATCTGTTCCAAACCCAACTTGCCTCGTTTCATCTAAATTAAATCTTATCTCTCAAATCAATCACCGTTGTATCTTTAGTGGCAGTGTCGATGGTGGGATTATTTTCGATAAGATTCCACTGTTAGAGAAGTTACTACTAGGAGTTATATAGGCGATTTATTCAGAGTTGACATAGTACAAATTTTGGGAGCTATTGGGTCTTCGTCCTGAGCCTAACGCGTTAGGGTGTGTGATTTACTCACTCCTTGGCAGTTTATGAGACTCTATTGTTTTCCTTAAATTGTAGGCAATTTATCACTTGCGTGCGGTAAACCAACTTAGATCTG
>LR738715.1:862571208-862592603 GCA_902687465.1 Secale cereale | reverse complement strand
ATATATATCGATGCTTATACTTTTGTCACTAGATTGAAAAGCCCGAAGCGACACATATTTGGACGGCCCACTTCTAGGTTTTTTTAGTTTATATTTTGAAGGACGCTTGTGGTAAGGACAATAATGAAGTTCTTTGCTAAATTAATTGAGTAACTAAGCTCACCATGGATTTGGCATGTGCTAGCACAACCATCAGATTCACCTCATCAACCACTTTACCCTCCTGTTTGTGGAACATATCTTCATTTATATCCTCAACCGGAAAAATCTTGTTAAATTTGGTGCTCTGCACAATGAAATCACCAACAAGAGAGAGATCTTTAAGCAAGATGCCCTTAATTTATGTTGAAGGATGTTAAACCTATTAACTATTCTCAACTAACAAAACTATAGTAAAAATTAGACAATAACGGCACTCTCATTGTATCGGAGTAGTCTATTTATCTTCCAACCATTTAATTGGAATGAATGAGTTGTCTTGTACTTTTCCTAATGAACAGTGTTATATGACAATGTCTTTGTTACTACATTTTTTGTCTGGGGATGCTCATGAGGCATATGTAGGTTTAGATTGTTTTTTGTCCGAGGCTGCTCATATGGCGATTTTTTTAAGGTTTAGATTGTTTTTTTATCTCTCTGTCTCTCTGATAACCACCTAATAAAATGATAAGTATGTTTGTGCAGTATTGTGATTTGCTTTCTGCTCCACTGGAGTCATGAAATTGTTGAAAGGCAACTAGTATGCGTGATGCATACTTTCTTGCTTTGACATTGTGTCATGAACAATTTTGTCACTGTTTCTCTCTGTCGCCTCCTAGCTCTCCCATCGGACGTCTCTCTGCGCCCCACGCTCTTCAGCTCTCCCGCCCCGTCCGAGATAGTGCACATTCCCTTCTCCTCTATCCAACGCCTCGCTTCATGTACAATGCTTACACAGAGCCAAGTTTGTGCCATGATGATGTGGTTCTTGGAGAGAGAGGGGGAGAGAGAGAGAGTCCGATGGAGGAGCTAGCTAGCTAGCTAGCTAACACGAGTCGATGCGCGTCTGTCCCGGCCGAACTCTAATAATATTTAGGACAAAGTGAACATTTTTCCCCGGACCTAAATGCAATTTTGAAAAACGCACATTTTTCCTATGCAAATAAAATCGCAAATAAATCCAGAAAAATACCAAAAGTGATTTTAACATTTTTCCTCCAATATTTCTGTTATTTTGGAGAAGTCATATTATCTCCGCTCATATATTGTACTTAGAAATATTTTTAGGAGAGAAAAATAATTAAAATCACATTGTCCCCGTACCGGTATTCGAGTAAACTCAAATACGAAAACGGTAAAATTCCCAACTCTCTCCGTAGGTCCTTGAGTTGCTTAGAATTTCGAGGAACGCCACAACAAAAATGCAAAGAGCATGCAATGCAGTATGATCTGTGTATAACATTCCAAATTGAAAATTTGGGATGTTACAAACCTACCCCCCTTAGAATGAATCTCGCCCTCGAGATTCGACTTGGCTAGAGAACAGGTGTGGGTGGTCCTTGCGTAGATCATCTTCTCGTTCCCAAGTGGCTTCTTCCTCGGTGTGGTGACTCCACTGAACTTTGCAAAACTTGATAACCTTACTGTGGGTAACTCTGCTCGAAAATTCGAGAATCTTAACCGGCTTCTCTTCGTAGGTCAGATCACTATCCAACTGAATTGCTTCCAGGGGTATTGTAACTCTAAGCGGTATGTCGGCCATCTCCGCATGCCACTTCTTAAGCTGTGAAACGTGAAACATGTCGTGCACTCCTGACAATCCTTCGGGCAATTATAATTTATAGGCAACCTCTCCCATGGGTTCCAAAACACGGTAAAGTCCCACAAATCTCGGGGCTAGCTTTCCCTTAACTCTGAAATGTTTAACTCCTCGCAGAGGCGATACCCTCAAGTACGCTCTGTCTCCGATCTCATAGGCTATCTCCTTGCGCTTCGAGTCTGCATAACTCTTCTGCCTGGACTGAGCTACCTTCAATCTGTCTCGAATCAACTTCACCTTCTCCTCACACTCTTTGATCAAGTCTGGTCCAAACAACTGTCGGTCTCCAACTTCATCCCACATTAACGGTGTTCGGCATCTCCTTCCATATAATGCCTCGAACGGTGCCATCTTCAAACTGGCCTGGTAACTGTTGTTGTACGAGAACTCCGCGTAGGGCAAATTATCATCCTTACTAGATCCATAATCTAACGCGCAGGCTCTCAACATATCATCCAGGATCTGGTTGACTCTCTCGGTCTGTCCATCGGCCTGCGGATGAAAAGCCGTGCTGAATTCAAGCCTCGTTCCCAAAGTTTGGTGTAGCTGATGCCAAAACTTTGAGGTGAATTGTGTTCCTCTATTTGATACAATGGTCCTCGGAACTCCGTGCAAACATACTATCCTGGTCATGCATATCTTGGCCAACTTCGCACTGGTATATGTGGTTTTCACAAGGATAAAGTGGGCTATCTTCGTCAATCAGTCCACTACTACCCAGATTGAATCATATCCTGCTTTGGTCCTGGGCAATCCGGTGATAAAATCCATGCCAAGCTTCTCCCACTTCCATTCAGGTATCGGCATAGGCTGCAACAATCCTGCTGGCTTCTGATGTTCTGCCTTTACTCTCTGGCATACATCACATACGGCTACATACTCGGCAATATCCTTCTTCATTCCCGTCCACCAGAAACGTTCCTTCAAATCTAAATACATCTTGGTGTTTCCGGGGTGTATCGAGTACGGCGAATCATGTGCTGCCTGCAGTATCAACTTCTTGATCTCCGGGTCGTTGGGAACATAGATTCGGTCCTCAAACCACAAGGTGTCGTGTTCGTCCTCACGAAATCCCTTGGCTTTTCCATCACTCATCCATTTCCTTATCTCTGCAATTTCCTTTTCATCCTTCTGGGCTTCGCGTATCTTTCCCAGTAATGTCAACTGAACCTCCAACGTTGCAACGAAACCTCTAGGAACTATCTCCAAACGAAGTTCCCTGAGATGTTCTGCTAACTCCTGTGGCAATCCCCCTTTTACTAGGGTATTGGCATAACTCTTCCGGCTCAAAGCGTCTGCCACGACGTTGGCCTTTCCTGGATGATAGTGCAGCTTCATATCATAATCCTTTATAAGCTCCAGCCATCTCTCTGTCTGAGGTTCAGCTCCTTATGTGTGAAAATGTACTTCAAACTCTTGTGATTCGTGTACACATCACAACGATTTCCAATAAGGTAATGTCTCCAGGTTTTCAGTGCGTGCACTACAGCTGCTAACTCCAGATCGTGCGTCGCGTAATTCAACTCGTGTGGTCGCAGTTGACGGGATGCATAGGAAACAACTCTTCCATCCTGCATAAGTACTCCTCCAAGTCCTAAGCGTGAAGCGTCGTAGTACACTTGGAAATCCTTGCGTATATCGGGCAATATCAGCACTGGGGCTGTCGTCAACCGTTTCTTCAACTCCTGGAAACTTTCTTCACATTCTTCGGTCCAATCGAACTCTGTCTCCTTATTCAACAATGTCATCATTGGATTCGCAATCTTGGAGAAATTTTCTATGAATCTCCGGTAGTATCCCGCGAGTCCAAGAAAACTGCGGATCTCTCCCACCGAAGTGGGTGCCAACCACTCAGTGACTGCCTGCACTTTGACGGGGTCCACTGCTATACCTTCTCCCGATATAACATGCCCTAGGAATCCAACTTCCTTCAACCAAAACTCGCATTTGCTAAACTTGGCATACAACTGATGTTCTCTGAGCTTCTCCAATACCAAACGCCAATGCTCTGCATGTTCTTCTTCATCCTTTGAGTATATCAGAATATCATCTATGAATACCATGACGAACTTATCCAAGAACTCCATGAACACTTTGTTCATCATACTCATAAAATAGGCAGGCGCGTTAGTCAATCCAAATGACATCACCGTATACTCATATAGCCCGTACCGAGTGGTGAAAGTTGTCTTAGGTATATCCTTCTCTCGTATCTTCAATTGGTGGTATCCAGATCGTAGATCTATCTTGGAGAATACTTTCGCTCCCTGGAGTTGGTCGAAAAAATCATTGATCATCGGCAGCGGGTACTTATTCTTAATTGTCACTTCATTCAGTGCTCGATAATCAACGACCATTCTTAAAGATCAATCCTTCTTCTCGACCAAAAGCACTGGGGCTCCCCAAGGTGATGAGCTTCGGCGAATAAATCCTTTCTCCAACAACTCCTTAATCTGCTTCTTGATCTCCTCCAGATCATTCGCCCGCATCCAATACGGTCTCTTAGATATTGGTCCGGTGCCCGCCAACAACTCTATCAAAAACTCAATATCTCTATCCGGTGGCATGCCAGGTAACTCCTCTGGAAACACATCCGGATAATCCTTTACTACTGGCACTTCCTCCTGAACAACTCCCGTGAGAGAATGTACTTGAGTCCTTATAGGCGAATGCCTAGATACATACTTAATCCTTTTTCCCTCCGGGGTGGTGAGCAAAATAGACTTACTGGCACAGTCAATATTACCTCCATAATTCGATAGCCAATCCATACCTAATATCACATCCAGTCCTTGTGACTCCAGAACTATTAGGTCGGAGGGGAAAGTGTGGCGTCCTATGATCAATGGCGTCTGAAAACATCCTTGGTGTGCCATATACTCTGCTCCTGGTGAACTTACTAACATGGGGGTCTTAAGAACTCGGGTAGACATCCTATGCTTATTCACGAATCCCCTTGAAATGTATGAATGCGATGCACCAGTATCGAAAAGAACTATTGTGGTAAATGTCTTAACCAAAAACTTACCGACAACAGCATCTGGTTGCTCTTCTACCTCCTCCACAGTCACGTGGTTCACTTCTCCTTTGTTGAACGGGTTGGGCTTCTTCCCGGTGCTTCCATTGCCGTTCCCATTCTTAGCTTCAGGGCGGTCATTGGCATAATGTCCATTCTTCCCGCACTTGAAACAAGTGACGTGGCTGAAATCCTTGTTGGCGGGTGTGGACGGGGTAGAGCGGCTCTGGTTAGTACTTGCTCCATTCCCATTTCCATTATTAGGGCCATTGTGGTTGTGGGGAATTCCATGGTTATGGGTATATCCTCCCGAATTCGGAGTGAATCGGGGCTTCTGCTAGGCTCTAGAATTATTCCTTCCTTGTCCATACTTCCTCTTGCGGCTTTCAATCTGTTGGTGCTTCCTTTCAATCATAAGAGCTTTATCTACCAACTCCTGGTAGTTGTTGAAAGTTGCCACCATCAACTGTACGCTCATCTCATCATTCAGATCTTCCATAAATCTCTCCTGCTTAGCGGCATCTGTGGCCACATCATCTGGGGCATAACGAGATAGGGTACTAAACTCATCCACGTACTGAGATACAGTACGGTTTCCTTGGCGCAAGTTGCAAAACTCCCGCTTCTTCATGCTCATAGCTCCAGTTGAGACATGGGCAGTACAGAAAAGCTTGCTGAAACTGCTCCCAAGTGACATTTGCTATGGGGAAAGTGGCTGTGTAATTCTCCCACCATGCTGCGGCTGGTCCAGACAACTGGTGTGTGGCAAATCGCACCTTCTTAGCGTCCGAGCAATTGGCGGTGGTCAAATCCCTTCCAATCTTGCGTAGCCAGTCATCAGCCACTATTGGTTCGATGCTGCTAGCAAACACCGGTGGTTGAAACCTTAAGAAAGTGTCAGGTTGTCCACGGGTGGTGGTGGTGGAGGGTTGTTGTTGTTGTTCTGGTTGTTCTGAGTGTTTTGGACAAGAAGTTGCATCAGGGTGTTCTGCTGCTGGATCAACTGGGTGAGCTCAGGGGGAAACTCAAATCCGGGCTCACGTCTTGGAGGCATCTGATGGGTGTAGAGGGAAGAGATTAGAACAGAATTGAGGTCTAAGGGAAAATCACTACCCATATGCACATGAGACAAACACAATCATATCACACCAATCATTTCAAGCAAGATCTTACAAATCTAACTAACGATACAAAAGTGCTCTAAAGCTAATAGGTGGGGGTAAACTACTAGTCGCAGGGTGGTCATCTAAAAATATTGATCGCCGGACGATTCCATGATGTCTGCTCCAGCTTCATCTTCATAGTCTTCGTCTTTACTATCATCGGGTTCTCAATCCGTGTCGTCGATGATAATGTAATCTTCGGGAGGAATCTCCTTGGGTTCTTCTTCCTCTTCTTCGCATCCTGGTGCTAGATCTCCCATGAATACTCCTAGCTTCCTTGTCAAATCATCGTTCTTCTCCACTAGTATCAACATCTCCTCCTCGTATCCGTCACGAGTAGACTTAAGTTCTTCTTCTAGCTCCAAATTCCTGTTTAGTGCCTCCTTCAATTCTATCATCCCAGCGCACATCTGGTGCTCCTGTCGTCGAATGTGCTGGTTCAACTCCTGGATGAATGCTGCAATGGACCTATCCTTCTGGGTGCTGATCATATCCCAATGCTCATCTCGGCGTCCACAAATCTGGTAGATGGTGTCCTTCAGCTCCTGCTTGTAGACTTCTCCGATCCTTCCCATTGTGATGTGGGCGGCCATGCTCTTGCCTAGACTCCAAGTTGGCACATCAAAATAAAAATCTATTGGCTCAGTGGATGGTGTGAAGGTTCTTCCACGAATTTGTACTTGAATGCTCCATCGCTCGTCTTCAGGTAAAGTGGCGGTGTAGGTCCCGGTAAAGCTTGGTATTCCTATGTTCAGGTACCTAGTGACTTCCTTCAAGTGTCGTCCAAGGTGTGTCTTCATCCGGTTGACTGAACTTGTTCCTTGGGTCCACCATCCTAAAGAAGTAGAAAATGGAGAGAAGTCAGAAATGAGTAGAGAAGAGTGATCTAGGGTCTGTCTTAATGGTCGTGTCCTACATTCAGCGTGTGCTCTGATACCATCTTTGTAGCTACCATGATCCGAATGGACCGAAGTCTCTGTGTTCTGTGTCATCCCTGGATCGGTAATGCTGACACACACAGTACTTGAAGGATTTATAACAGAGTGGCAATCACACACTTATTACATCGAGTGTCTCCAATGAGAACTTATTGCAAAATCTATGGCTTAAGGCCATCTAACAAAATAACAGCGGAAGGCTTGGAAGATAAGTGAGTCCATCAACTCCAACGGCATAGCTGAGTGCATGACAAACGACCTAGCACGTCTTATTCCTCGTCTGAAAAGTCTGCAACGTAATATGTTGCAGCCCGAAAACGGGTCAGCACATGGAATATGCTGGCAAGATAACACAAAGGATGCAAGTAACAGAATAAAGGCTATACTACATGCATATTTGGCTGGTGGAGGCTTTAAGGTTAAAGTTTTTGCGTAAAGCCAATTTTTCCCTACAACAAAGGAATACATTTTATTTTAACTACCATGTTGGTTGAAAATCATTGAAAAGGTACATCCAACTCAATCCCAAATTGAAAGTTCATCATTAACCCAACAAATTAAATTATAGAGTGATGAGATCAACCAATAATTCAAGTACCAGATACTCAAGATGTCCATAACCAGGGACACGGCTAATCATGATCAGTTTGTACACTCTGCAGAGGTTTGTGCACTTTTCCAACAATACTCATTCGCCTCCGTTTGGTTTCTCGCACTGCATGGTGTTTGAGAAACGGATGATCGAGACACAGTCTTTCCGAAGAGGTCCCCTTAACCGAATAGATAGGCCGGTACACCTACAATCCCTCTACTTCTGCTAGCCCATCACGGAAAGGTTTCCCACAACTTACTCAACTATGCCAGAGCCCATATTGGCATGTGGCTGCACACGGAAGTTTCTAGCATGAATAGTTTTATGATCCCTTTGAGTCTGGGTGGCATTCCATAGGAAAAATCACACGGAACCCCGAGATTTCCTAGGACAACACTGGGTTCCCCAGGTGCCCTGCAACGAATCCACCCAGATGTGTGTTCAAGTAGCCACCTTAAGTTGAACCCTTAATTAACAACTCACATCTGTCATGGATTTCACTCAAACCAAACCACGTCTACGAGCATAGCATAGCAACATAAGCAAACGTAGAAGTAACTCCCAAGGGTTTGAAAATAATGCAGGTAATAGGTTTTACCTCAATCTACTTCCCAGTCCCACAAGTTAATAGATCCTACTCATGCAATGTGTGAGGGTTTGATCTAATGCATAAAAACTGGGTAATAAAAGTATGATCAAAGTGTTACTTGCCTTGCTGACGATTCACAAAACCTAGAGACTCGTAGTAGCACGCTTCACAGTCAGGGTATTCTATCGCAAGCAAACAATAGCATACATAAGCAAACAAGCAATGATGCACAAACAAAACTCCAAAAGATCAGATCTAACCAGAAAGTTCAACTTAAGAACTCCGGTTTGCAAAAAGAATCAAATCGAAAGAAGCAACGAAACTCAAACTGCGAAAGAAACGAGTGCCGGTTACTAATTGATCTAAACTCAAATTTTACAGTAGCCAAAACTTTGTTCAAGTTGGTTAAACGGAAAGAGGGCATCGAGACGAAGATCTGGGATTTTGAATCACCTAATTCTAACTCTCGAGCGAAAAAAAAAACGAAAAACAGGATCAGGGCAGAAATCGCGATCGGAATAATCGCAGATAAATACCCCGACAAAAAGAAAACTGACGAACAGGCTAACGAACGAACGTTCGCTGTCTGTGGCTAACGGACGAAAAGCGTTAGTTAAAACGAACGTACGGACGAGCGTCCGTTAAAAACGAACTCCGGCGAGGCGGCGGGTCCGGCGGCGGCGGTCCGGCGGCGCGGCTGCGGTGGGGCGGCGGTGCAGCGGCGCGGCACGGCGCAGGCGGCGAGCGGCGGCGCGTGGCGGCGCGGGCGGTGGTGAGCGGCGGCGATCCGGCGGCGCTAGGGTTAGGCGGCGGCGGCTGGGCTGGCTTGGGCCGGGGGGCGGCTTATAAAGCCCGAAGTCCTGGGCCAGTACGACTCTAAGTCGGTTGCCTCTTTTTTTTAAAGAGTCCTGGCGCAGAAAAACTAACGAAAAAAATACTAAACGGACTCCAATAATCCCGAAATAAATTTTCACCGTCCTCTAATAATATTTAGGACAAAGTGAACATTTTTCCATGGACCTAAATGCAATTTTGAAAAAGGCGCATTTTTCCTATGCAAATAAAATTGCAAATAAATCCAGAAAAATACCAAAAGTGATTTGAACATTTTTCCTCCAATATTTCTGTTATTTTGGAGAAGTCATATTATCTCCGCTCATATATTGTATTTAGAAATATTTTTAGGAGAGAAAAATAATTAAAATCACACTGTCCCCATACCGGTATTCGAGTAAACTCAAATACGAAAACGGTAAAATTCCCAACTCTCTCTGTAGGTCCTTGAGTTGCTTAGAATTTCGAGGAAGCCCACAACAAAAATGCAAAGAGCATGCAATGCAGTATGATCTATGTATAACATTCCAAATTGAAAATTTGGGATGTTACACCTTTCAAGCTTGATAAAAGAAATGGTTTTGACTCTGTGAGATTGGATTATATCATTGACATCCTCGAGCAGAGGAGGTTCCCGAGCACCTTTCGGAATAGGATCACCACCCTCCTATGCACCTCCTCCTCGCGGGTCCTCCTCAACGGCATCCCCGGCAATCCCATTGCCCAAGGAAGCAGCTTCCGTCAGGGGGATCCTCTCTCATCCCCGCTGTTTGGCATTGCCATTGACCCCCTTCAAAGGATCCTCGAGTTGGCAACTAGGAAGGGCCTGCTTCACAAAATCCGTGGGCGTGGGCCCATCATGAGAACATCCCTCTACGCCGATGATGCGACCGTTTTCATTGCACCCTTCAAGAAAGATATTGACAACCTCTCTGTGTTGCTTGGTGCATTTGGTGACGTCACGGGGCTATGCACTAATTTCCAGAAGAGCTCTGTGGTCCTGATTTGGTGCGGGCACCTACCACTCGACAACATCCTCCAGAATTTCCCCCGGTGCCCGTGCTTCCTTCCCAATAAAATATATGGGGCTACCTCTCTCGGTTTGGCAACTAAAATTTCAGGATTTCCAATTCCTTGTGGACAAGGCCGCTTGCAAACTTGTTCCAAGGGACGGGAAAAATATCACTGCCTTTGGTCGGGTTGCCCTTGTCAAGTCTGTGCTATACTCACAAGCCATCTACTTCATCACCCCGCTGGTCGTTCCACCGAGCATACTCCACAATGTCAACAAGCTTGAGAGAGCTTTCCTTTGGTCGGGAACAGATAAGACTACCGGCACGAAGTGCAAAGTTAATTGGGAATCCGTATGTCATCCAATCTAATATGGAGGTCTTTGGGCGCTAAACACGGAGAAATTTGCAAGGGCACTTCGTTTGCGTTGGCTTTGGTTCAAATGGAAGTAGCCCACCAAGATTTGGGTTGGAACTGGCAACCCGTGCGATGAGATGGACAAAAATCTTTTCTATGCTTCAACGACCATATCCGTCGGCAACAGTGCGCGCACGCCCTTTTGGGATTCCCCTTGGGTGCGGAACCGAAAGCCAAGAGACATCGCACCACTTATCTACGACGCTTCCTCTCGGAAGACTTGGAAACTTCGGGAAGCCCTCGAGGATTATGCTTGGGTTCGCAAGATCAAGGTCACTTCCAACTTCACCTTCGAACATCTTCGAAAATTTATTGAGCCACCATCCGTGACTTCCCTCTTGAGGTGCACGCTGAAGACAACATTGTGTGGAAACACACAGAAAGTGGGATATACACTGCCAAATCCGCCTACTTGGCCCAATTTTTCGGCACCATCTACTCCCCCATGGAGCTTGTTGTGTGGAAGTCCTGGGCCCCGCCCAAGGTCAAATTTTTCGCGTGGTTGGCCATGCAAAATAGGGTTTGGACTACTGACCGTTTGGCCAACTGAGGGTGGACCAATTGCATGCTTTGTCCTCTTTGCAAGCGTGTGCAAGAATCCATCGACCACCTCCTCTTAAGATGTCGGTACACTACTAGACTTTACGAAATGATAAAAGATTGGCTCCAACTCGAAAGCATCATCACTTCCGATTGGCACCTGGCACGGTCAACCGAAGAGTGGTGGATCGGGCTCTCCGAGTCTACCATACCAAATAGGAAGGCCATGGCCACCCTCTCCATGCTCACCTCTTGGACAATCTGGAACGAAAGAAACACACGCATCTTCCAACTTAAGAGTGCCCCGCCGACGGTTCTATTAGCTAACATCAAGATCGAGGCTCAAACTTGAGTCACCGCGGGTGCAAAGAAATTGGGATCCATCATACCACGAGAGTATGCATTTTGTAGCGGTGCCGTAGCACGATGGGTGTTGTAACACAAACTCTCAACTATCTTTTCCCTCTTAATTAATGAACGAGGCAAGCCTTGTGCCTCCTTTAAAAAAATGTGTCACATGGTGCCCATTATCATGCTACCTAGTAGCAATTATCCAATAACCATATTGTAATGTTTTTTAGCAATGATTTCTGATCAAAATTATATATGTAGCACAAAACAGATGCAGCTACGATGTGGCCAGTGTATCTGCATGTTGGTAAGTGTCCTTGATTACTAATTCTACTCACTCGAATACAGGTTATGACTAAATTGCACAGAAAACGGAGACTAAATGGCAGACAAAAAAAATTCTTCAAAACATACCCATGTGGGATCTAGTTTCAAAGAGCTTGTCGCAACGATTCCAATGGTGAAAACGAATGTTAATTCTGGCGCGCGGTTTAAAAATTGTAACTTTTAGAAAATTGAAAACTTAAATTAAATACGTTCACACTTGTTTACATGGATGCTTTTGTAATACTTTTATGTTTATATGGTACTTTTTATAATATATATATTAAAATTGTTTTTCTTATATCAATTAAAGAAGACAAATTATTAACCTCTATAGATTAGGGGACCAAAAATTTCTATTTTAGGCCGGCCGCTCCGGAAGACAAGCGAGCAGCCGGCCGCTAGCTAGACTCGTCCAAAAATATATTGCTCGATCTTTTTCATCAATTCGGACATTTAGTTTTTTTCATCAATTCAGACATTTAGTTAGATGAACTGTTTGATGCATGCAACTTAATATTCCCTCTGCAACTTAACATAGGATGTTTTTGTAGTATCATAGACTCCAAAAATATTTTATAAAAAGTTAGAGGTAGTATTAGGTAAAGAACAATATATAACAATTTGCAAAATGGTTCCAGAATATATTCGGAGATGTTACATACACCACTGCTGCCACCCTAGAATGGGCAATGGCCGAGCTCATCAACAGCCCAAACACAATGGCAAGGGCGAAACTCAAACTCCAGCAGAAGCTGGGACACCACCGCAGGTCCACCATCACCAGCGAAGACCACGGTGACCTGCACTATCTTCAGATGATCATCAAGGAGATGTTAAGGTTGCACCCCGCTGTGTCCCTGATTCACAGGGCGAGCAGGGAGGATTGCCGGGTGATGGGCTACGACAAACCCAAGGGCATGTCGTGATAGTTTCATTGGATCGATTAGGCTAGGATTCCGGCAAAAGTGGTGGTAGGTATTACCTTCTCCTTGTGGCTCGAGGAGCTCCTGGTGCCGGCCATGGTGATGATGGCCGGTGATGGCAGAGAGTGCGTGAGTGGTGGCGGTGGAGCTTCCCATCGCTTCAGCGCCTCCCTCTCGATCGGACTAGGGTTAGGAGTGGGGAACAACGGCGGTGAAGAACCTTGTGCTTTGTGCCATGGTCCCCACCCCCTCTATATAGCGCTGCGCGACAGGGGCCCACCAGCCTTGCTTGGGCTGGACGCCCCCGATCAGGGCGTGTGTCAAGGGTCCAATGGGTCGTTGGGCCCATTGGGGAAGAGATCAATCTAACATTCTCCCCCTTGATCTCATCATATATTTTTAACTTTATACTTTGAAATAACTCTTTTCAAAGTACTCATTCCTTCACAGAGGGGGTGGGGAAGAGATCAATCATTTATCTAACATTCTATAGCGTTGCATGTAGAGCATGTCTCATCATCACGGTCTATCCCAATAGAATCAACACCTACAACACACTCCTCTGTTTTGAAATAGATTCTTTAACCTTGGGCCCTTTTATTGTCTGGAAATTTTAGACTAGACCATAAAACCTGTGTCGACTGCGAACACACTGGGCGGTAAGCCTTTAATAAGTAGATCTGCAAACACTTTTTTGTTGCTTTTATGCTTCAAGCATTTCTACATAATTCCGGACTTTCTCCTTAGGACGGAGGAGTCCGGCAACCGCGCCCGACCGCGGCTCTCCCGACGGAGGAGCAAGCTAGCTAGTCCGAATCAATGCGCGTCTCTCCTGACGAAGCACGGAGGAGTCCGGACGTAGCTACCTAGCTATGGTGAACGGAGGAGTCTGGCCAACGCCCGCGCCGCCCCGGCCGCCCTGGCCTCCACCCGCGGCCCGAGTCTTCCTCGTCCCCCCGTCCACCGGTGGCCGCCCTGGCTATGTGCGGATTTCAAATTGGCATGCGGAAGAGGACGGCCAATAAAAATGGGTTAGCTGTGGGTCTGTTCAGTATATTTGGAGAATATATTTTTTACGGGTTGATTATACGGTATATGTTTGGCTGCACCTAAAATCGGCCCTTAAAACACGTTTTTCTCGGGCCTTATAACGACCTTAAGGGTCCGTGATATAAAGGGTTGGATAGAAATGCTCTTAGTTATGGTAAAACTACTCCTGTATTAGTCAGTTCTTACATCAACTTGAACAAGAGGTCCATGGATGCAAGCTTAAGCATCTTGGTGGACAACTAAGAACATTTTTTTTCAACGCCGTCATCCGTGGAGCATCGGAGAATCTAGCAAGCCGTCATCAGTGGTCTTTGGACACCTAAGAATCCCACAGTTAATTTAGCAAGTCCGTCTCTTGAGGGACGTTACCAGGTGCCATGTCAGAAAGATTATGGGTCCCATAGGTCAGATTCGACATCAATAGTTGTTTATTCATGTTATTAGTGCTTTCTGCGAACTGTCACCCAGAAAGCGATGTTTTTTGAGAAAAAAAAAACGAATGGGTGGTCTTTTTATTTGGGGTAAACAATTGTGATGTTTATTATTTATAATTTACTCATTTATACAGCCTCATATTCCTGTTTTCTCTGACGACTTGTCTTCACTGTAGCAACACTACACTTGAGTACATAGCAGCTAAATTGCCTTCAACACCCAGCACGTAGTTGGAGTGGAGACCAAGCTCCAGTCGCCATGAACATTGACCAACTCTCCTACGGAACCTTATGTATAATGGCTGTGGCCACGATTTTCCTGTCGTTGATACTGAGGCAATGTCTGGGTGGTAAGGACACTGGAGCCAGGCTTCCTCCAGGTCCATGGAAACCGGCAGCCTCCACCACCTCGTCGGTACGAAACTGCCGCCGCATCGTGCATTCCTTCACCAGGCACGCCGGCACGGCCCACTCATGTTGCTGAGGCTCGGCCAAGTGCCCAGCGTCATTGTGTCCACCCCCGAGGCGGCAATGGAGGTGCTCAAGACCAACGACCTTGTGTTCGCGACCCGACTGAGCGGGCCCACGCTCGACATCATCAGTTGCGGTGGCATTGGTGGGCTCGTCTTCGCGCCCTACGGCGAGCACTAGCGGCAGATGCGTAAGGTCTGTGTCATGGAGTAACTGTGGAACAACAATCTGCTTACGCGGCATAAACAAATCCACATCAAGCCGAGAATTCTAAGCCGAGTGCGGCACTCGGCTTACTCTAAGCCGAGGGTACTTGAGGGTTCACGGAGTATATGTTTTATACTCAGCTTTATTTGTTTTTCCTGTAGTTTTACCTAGCATTAATCAAACCACGCATGTCAAAAATATATTGCTCGTTTAATCAGTTTGGACTTTTAGTTAGATGAACTTTTTGATGCATGCAATTTAATACTCCCACTGTAACTTAACATAAGATATTTTTTATACTAACATAGACTAATAATATTTCATAAAAAGTTAGAGGTAGTATTAGGTAAAGACAATATTTAGCAATTTGCAAAATGGTTCCAGGATATATTTGGAGCTGCTACCGACACCACTGCTGCCACCCTCGAATGGGCCATGGCCGAGCTCATCCACAGCCCAAACACAATGGCAAGGGCGAAACTCGAACTCCAGCAGAAGCTGGGACAACAACCCAGGTCCACCGTCGCCAGTGAAGACCTGGGTGACCTGTGTTATCTTCAAATGGTCATCAAGGAGACATTAAGGTTGCACCCCGCTAGGTCCCTAATTCACAGGGCCACCGAAGAGGATTGCCAGATGATGGGTTACGACATACCCAAGGGCATGTCCGTCACCATCAACGCCTTTGCAGTGGGCACGGACCCGGCGCATTGGGGTGAGGATTCCACGGAGTTCAGGCCGGAGAGACTCGAGGAGATGGGTGTGGAGTACTACAGGCAAGGGCCGCAGATGGAGTTCGTCCCGTTTGAAGCTGGGCGAAGGCAGTGCCCTGGAGCCCTGTTCGCCACCACAACGATCGAGCCTGTGCTGGCCAACCTCATGTACCACTTTGATTGCGCGATTCCGGGCAGGGCTGGCCCAGAGACGCTGGACATGACCGAGGAGTTTGGGATCGTCGTGCACCCTAGATCCAGCATGTACTTGCAGGCAGCAGCAGCTAGCTAGCCAGACAATTAGTGTACCACAAGCAAAATTATGTCCCTTCTAAGACGGTCTTTTGTTATTTTTTCGAGGGACCAAGACGGCTTAGCAATAAGATTAACGAAGCATGAAGTGTGCACTGGTTTGTTAACGAAACATGAGGTGTGCACTGGTTTGACACCCATCCATAAGGTGCTTTACAAAACAAAGAAAAAGGCAGCCAAAAGTAGCACTCGATGCATACACACAGTTCTATGAGTACTTGAACCCAGATGAACTGGTTTCACCACAACAAACCTAGCCATCTACGCTAATGATTAGGTCGATGTTAATATCTTATTTGTTTTTTGTTTCCTTGTCATCGATAGTTACTGGGCACTTTTGATTCTTAATTGGGCCTAGTTGAGCAAATTTGGTATTTTATCCTCTAATTATGTTGAAAATAAAGTATAAGTTTGATTTGTTGTACTTGCGGCGAACTGAGCTAATTTGGTCTTTTCTCCTCTAATAATAAATGAAAATAAAATATAAGTTTGGTTCTGAAAAGGAAACATAAATTAAAAATGGAAGAGCCCGTACGTTATTTACGAAAGACATAAAATAAATATTAACAATAAAGAGGCATTTATCAATAGTTGGATAAAGTTGCAATGATAACGCAAAAACTAAACATACACGGCACTTCAAAAATGTATATAGTAGACATACGCAACCAAAGAACTATTGCACTTGATGATTTAGTGAGCACGTTGCCCTCCATTGCCGCCAATAAGCAGGTCATGCAGCTCCTGGAACTGGTCACACTCACACCCCTCGGCACCAATCTCTGCTAGTTCTGCCATGAGCTTCGGCAACAAGTTGGAAAGCGCCAGTCTTAACCCGGTCGAGCATGATCTATCCTCCTTGCTTCCGTTGTTCGTGGCGCATGCATCACCATCGAGCATGCCAACTACACACCCTCTTAGGTATGCCTCACATGCTCGGAGAATAAACCTCCCCCGGCGGCAGAAGTGATCCTTGACGAATCCCTCAAATCCACTTGGCGGCCGGCGCATCAGGTGGAGCATGGTCCGAAGAGTAAGCATGTAAGCATTTTCATTGTATGGCAGTGTGTTGCGGCATCCCTCTGGCTTGTCGACTAGAGTCTGATAACCGACCTCATTGTAGTATGGTTGGTCGTTGAGTATAAGACCCTGGATAGAGACGACGACTTGCAGGAGACTTGATGTAGCTGGCGACCAAACTTCAGATGCCTCTCCACCAAAGGTGTTAAGAAGGCTGAGGCACACTGTGCCAGAGTTGTAGAGGTTGGGGTTGAGGCGGAGACCGAATGAGTGGTAGTACAACATCGGAGGCACATCAGGATAGGATGGTGGCAGGTGCATGTCGAAGAAGAAGAGCCCGTCGTGATAGGGTGTCCCGCTCGCACCAACTATCACGGCCCTGAGCAGATCCATGCGGTCTTCGAAAACACGCACATATATGGTGTCTGGCAAGTTGTTGTTCTCCAGTATTTTCCACTCCTTTTGCACTGCCTTGACCCACCTCTTTCCACCACTAGCGCCCTGAAAAGAAACGGTAAAATTTCATGTTCTGATGTTCAATTAAGGCGAGCTTTACAGATTCAAGTAAAAATCTGGAAACCAAGCCTTATATCTTGAAACAGAAAAGAAATGTATTTTTGGGTGGTGAACCCACCTGCCCCACGTTGTCGATGTAATGGTGGTCAAGAGGGCTATGTGTAACATCAAAATATGGGAAGCGAAACTGATCTTCATCACCGGTGGGGTGTTCAATATTTTGGCCCTTCTCGGCACAATCATCATCATCATCATCAGCACATGTGTTGTTGCTGGTTAGTGCAGCCGCCATGGTGTGAATCGCATCACGATTGCTTGTACTGTGATGACCATCAGTTACAGCCACATGAGCTCCCTCGTTTGCTGTCCCTCCAGCTAATTCCGAGCCCAATGACGACGACGACAACCTGTTGCGAAAATACCTCATGGTTTGAGACAACACTTGGCCTGCCAATTGGGACATAGACTGGACAATAGCACCCTTCCGGTCTGCTTTTGTGGCTGCAGTGTCATCTTCAACCACCGAATCGTCATCCTCCTCATCCACTGAATCATGTTCACCTTGGACATTGCTACCAACAGGTGGGTTTTGTGGTTCGTTGTACTGCAATCAACATCATAAGTTCGTTTACAAAGCCGCATCAATAAACAATACTAATTAATATCTTAATAAGAAATTGTGAATAGTTCGGTTCAATCGTCTTTTTTTTTTCCAAATGCAGTTCAATCATCAATTTCATCATTGATAGTACAAGTATAAGGTGGTCAGGAGAATCGCGTGCTCGCTACAAACGTATATAGGTGTGTAGTAATGCAAGGTAGATAGATAGATAGATACCATGCTATTTGCTAAATCCTCATCTTCACGCTCATCGTCGTTGCCGTCATCCTCCACCCACTCATCGCCTTTACCGTCCATTTGAGCCTCTAGTTCCCAGTAGTATTGCTCTGTGACAAGATTAATCTCATGGGGCAACACCTGAAACACAGTTGACCAACAAATCGATCAGTGATCATGGAACATCAGGATAGATAGATACATGCATGTAGTAATGGAAGCTGAAAAAAAAATGCATGCCAGATTTTTAGCGGTGCATACCATTGACACGGTGCTGTTGGCCCACTTGACTTGGACACGGCCGTCAACAAGGTCAACAACACGTCCGACCCATGAAAGATCGGTAGCAGCGGCATTGTCAGGAGGACATCCCGACAGCGGCCGGCGTACAACGACATTTCCATAGAAAGCATGGGGACCTGGTTGCAATGCCAAATCGTAGGCGCTGACGGTGTCGATCCATGTGTCCTCGCCGGGGCTCGATGCCTCTTTGAACCACGACACACCTACTGTCTGGTCCTCGAAATTCATGCATCGGACAACGCCGAAGCGCCTCGTCTCAGGCGTCTTCTGTTCAGTAGCACCAGCTGCGATGGCTACAGCATCAGCTGATGGCGCTGCGCCATGGACAACGTAGAACCCCGGGAAGAACTCATGCTCGCTAGTCAACTGGAAGGGGAGAAGAGAAGTGGATGGTACTCCAGTCTGCCTCGTGCCGTCCTGCCAGAGCACGTCAACGGTGGTGCGGGTGCTGGCGACGCTCATGGGCTGCTCGACCTCAGCCGCCTGCCTCCGCCGCGTCCGCCTACGCCTATCCAGGACCAGGAGGAGCTTCCGGCGGTGTAGTCTCTCCTTTTTCGGAGCTTGTTCTTGTGTGTCTTGAAGAAAGCAATGATCGCCGACACTCCAGTAGCAATCGTATGCATGGCAGAAGAAGGTCAAGTTGGCCGGATCCTGGTAGGCCGAAGGAGCGGACGCGTGGACGAGCCCCTGGTCAGCGCCATGGTGCGCGGAGGCGATCCAGTGGACGAGCACACCCGCCATCTCAACCTTGGCTATGGTGCCCACTTTGTGGCTGGGCTTCCAGTATCCACGAAGCCAACGGCAGTCCCTGAAGCCGTCCGCCGGTGAGGTGACACGCAAGCCAGGGTAGAAGCCCGGGTTCGTCATGTTGCGGAAACTCCTCCGTGCGCCCTGTGTGGCCGCGCGTAGCTTTTTCGACAGCGCACCGTCGATGATGACCTTACAGACGGCGCCGTCCTCAAACACCACGTCGATCTCGAGGGGCACCCTGACAACCCGGCCGAGCCAGGGCCCGGACACCACGAAGTCGCCGAGGCAGAGCTCTCTGACACGCCGCAGGCAGCCCGGCGGCACCCCAGTCATCATCGCCATGGCCGGCGGCTCCCCCGCATGGCCGACGTGCTTCACGAGGTCGAGCGTGGTGTTGGATTCCATGACAACGCCGATCGGGCCATGAATATCGGACGCCGACACGACGAACTGGCCACTGCAGAAGTAGGCCCTGTCAGTGACGGTGATCTCGCGTGCCTCGGCGGTCTCCATTGTGCCGTCGAGACGGAAAATCCTGAACGTGCCCGCCGGGAGAAGATGTTGGCCGGTGTAGTATATCCCCGGGACATGGGCCACCATGCCATGGTCGCCATTCGGCCCTACCCTCACGAGGTCACCCTCCTGAATATGATGAATATTGGTAGATGCCATGGCATCCTCGGCGACAACGTCCATTAATTGGAGCTTGCGGTGTTTACTTCTTCTCGCGGGGGCAGTTTAGGTTTGAGTAGATCGGAATTTCTGATGTTGATTTTGGCACGCAGCTGTATATATTGGTAACTTGGCAGGCTTGTTTTTTCTGGGAGTTTGAGTTGAGGTCGGAGTGTACACACATCCGAGAGGAATATGAAGTCGGAGTCCGGCCGGAAGTGGAACCAGATGTCCCTTGGGTTCATCTTCTTTTGTGCCTCGTGAAGTCGTCAGTGACATTTGGACGGTATCCAGACGCAGAGAAAAAAAATGTTTTGCCATATACGCCACCACATGCATTCTTGCACCAGCATTCATAAAAGTTGCCCAATTGATATATTTTCCTATCCGCAGTGAAATTGTAAGAATAAAAAGCAGCCGTTGTCTGTGAATCTGAACAAAATGTGCACACTATTGGTCACGAACTTGGTTTTCACTTTCAGTGAGATTTTGTTGAAATACACCGAATTCCAGTAATTTTAGTAGACACTAAAAGAATTATATTTCGGACAAAATATTTCAGCAATTTCAGTAGTGCACATGATTTCAAATATTACATAAAATAGTTGTTAAAAAACAAAATTTTAATTGAATTCAAGTGCATATTTCGGTCATTTTGCCTGAAATGCAAACTGAAAAATTGCCCAATTGATATATTTTTCTAATCCGCAGTGAAATTTTAAGATTAAAAAGCATCGGTGGTCTATGAATCTGTATAAAATGTGCACATTATTGGTCACAAACTATTGCAAAACCAGGTCGCACTAGCAAAATACCCGTTAGATACAATGAATCCAACATAAACTAATACTTGTAAAAATACCCTGTTTTTAGTGATATATACCAAAATTAAGTTCCCTGCACAAGTAATTCCCCCAACAGTGTGCGGGGTATCATTTTAGATTAGTAGTCAATCCGTTCTATAAATCTTGTGTTCAAGTTTGAACTAAAACCATGAAAAGAATTCTGAAGTGGAGGGAGTAGATGGGAACATAATTTTATACATTTTACTATATTTATACATTGAGTTAATAGAGCCTATAGGGTGGGGTGTACGAAATAAGATATAAGATAGTATGTGTAACCTAGTTGCATGTGTACAAATGTATTGTTATGGCGGTTAATTATAAATGATATAGATCCATGCATGTGCCATTTCACCCTGTCGCGGATGTTATATGCAACGGAATACATTGGGTAATTATGACTTAATACAGATAATATACATCAGAAGATTCCGAAGATCAAATAGAAATTATGCATTATATGCCAAATATTCTGGTCTAAAAATAATATTTTGGATATTCAATCTACACAAACATTAAGATGATTAGTTGTTGTATCCTCAAGTCTAACCTAGGGAAGGGTCACTCAGACCAACAACTTTCTTAGAGGGTGACCATCCCTCAAGGGTGAGTGACTTCATTAATTCTTCCACCACAACAATTAATATTGTGAAGTTTTAACATTCCTTTCTTCCAATGAACATTCAGATCACCGAGAACATCATTTTCACCATGAGGAGGCAGAATGGTTTCTGGTCATGGAACAATGATTAGGATTGGGGGGGG